>JAIXMF010000001.1:1827939-2437252 GCA_025201365.1 Syncephalis plumigaleata
TGAGTGTGTAGAGGAATAGGTAAGGGCTAGAATTAATTACCATGTCGATTAGGAGTGGTTTCAATGGTATGGATTAGCTTCATGTTGCTTATATCATACACGTAGATTTGCTCCTCTAGCACCACTACTAGACGTCGTCTGTTAAGTTTAACGGAAAGAATCTTAGTAGGGAAGGTGAGCTCGCAAATCGTCGATTGTCTCTATAAGGTGATGGATAGAGTAAGAGATCATTCATCGAGTGTACATTGATCGATATAGATGAGCAATTAGTAAATGATAGGCAGTGTAATATCATTAATGTGTGCTAGCTACCTTCGTATTGACAATCTGTAAACGACGCGTTGAAGGACCGTGCTCTTCACCGGCTCCTACCAACGCTACAAGTGAGGTGCAGAAAAGCATCTCAACAATACCCATACCGCCTTCATCTACAGTGTGATGTGCATACGATGTAAGTATACGAGTTAGACAACGAGTGATGAACGAGCATAGATAGATACTTACTCTTAGCGTAGCATTTACCATAAGGATCACAGTTATAGATCTTGTAACCAGAGCGTGTTCCTACCGACAAACAACTATGAATAGTAATAAGCAACAATATATATACGTATGTATGTAATTGAGTACAGGAATATTAATAATAGCATCTACAAATAGTACAGTAAACACAATAACTTACCTAAAATCCTGGTTGAAATTAATGAACTCAAGGTCATTATCCAACCTACCGCTGATATTCATATTGAGTAGAATAAGCTAAGCAACAGAAGCGTTGTTGATTCAACAAAAAACAAACAAAAGATGGAATGTACAATGTGATGGAAACAGTTAAAAAACGTACTATCACCGATGAATGATGGAATTTTAAATATGAATGTGGAAATCCTAGTATAATAATCATCTCTCCTTTCTGATGGTATATATGTATGATGAGGCATAGAATGAGGGTACAATTCTCTAATAATGTGAGTGAGTAAGAGAGTAACATGTGTGACGCAATAATAACAAAAATGTGTCACGTGGATATGACGAGCAAGTAACAAGATGAACTACCACTACGATAATATGTACGTATATAGAATAAGGTAATGCCAGTTCAAATAGCTTATTATTATAATAATTAGCGTGACTCTCGTAAGGCACGATCCAAGTTGAATGCCGTGGATATAACACCAATATGAGTGAATGCTTGTGGAAAGTTGCCTAGTTGCTCGCCACCTGAGCTATTTCTTCCGCGTATAACATCAAGTGATTAGCGTAGCTTAATAATTGCTGAAACATAACCTGTGCTTAAGTAGCATATCCTTGCGATGTCGTCCTGCTCGTGTTAATGCCTAAGAGGAGAAACAATGATATAGAAATGAATGATAGATGATTAGAGTGAATAGCCACAGGAAGAAAACAAAAGATTACCTCAACCAGCCAGAAACAACACATTGTAAAGCTATTTGTTTAATAAATTAGAAAACATAAATATATATATGACTTCATCGTATTACTAACCACCCTCTTCACCTGGAACGCCATCGTGTGATGTCAAGACATTATCTAAGCAATAATCGTATTAAATGTTTATACCTACAAATGCGTATATCACTTACATCGATATACGAGATTATTTGCAGTGAGTCCACCCTTCTCCGGTGGTAGCATGATACGTTCCATAGTATTAATGAATCGTGGATCCGTGGGCGAGATAAAGAACACCAGTGGCATGATAAGCACTGCGGCATCTACCACGTCTCGTGCCTCGTAGGACTGGCTAAAGCATTTCAATTCCTTATTGTAGCCTTTCTCCTGTATTTGCTCGTAGATCGTATCACGCGTACGAAGCCATCGCTCTCGATCTGGACAGGGTAGTACGCGTTTCTCCGATAGACGTAACCCTAATCATATCGCGTTACCAACCATCCCGCTACGCTATATATTGATCTAGTATGCTTACCACGATCGACTGCCACCCAACACATCACTTTGGAGTAGAGGAAATGTCGTTTCTGATTGCGTACCTCCCATATACTCGTGTCCGCACGTTCCCAATTGTCGCACACGTAGTTGACGAGTTTCCGTAGATTACACCACATATCGTACGAGATTGGACTGCCGAACTTGTTGAACAAATAGGCACCATCCAATAGCTCGCCGTAGATGTCCAGCTGCAAATGGTCATAGGCCCCATTACCGATACGTACCGGCTTCGAGCCACGATACCCGTCCAGATGGTCGAGTATTGTTCCGTGAGCAGTTTCTCACCACGTATCCCGTACATGATTTGCAATGATCCATCGGTATTGGCATCCTCGCAACACCTACTGATAAACTCCATATAGGCATCGGCCTCGCCCAACATGCCAATTCGTATTAGCGCGTAGATAGCGAAGGATGAATCGCGTATCCACGTGAAACGATAATCCCAATTGCGCGTCCCATTAATTTCCTCTGGTAATGAAAAGGTAGGCGCTGCCACCACTGCACCCGACTTGCATTTACAAAAGTAAGGAAAACATCATTCCCATTAGTATTGCTCGTGTAGATACGCGTTATGTACACATAGAGTAGTAATCGTCTACTTACAGGCTCGTACACTAGTAGTTTAAGCATAAGCGCACTACGTTCCACCGCTTCACGCCATCGACCTGCGAATTTACACTGACCAATCCAATCGAGCCAGTAATCGACCGTTTCTTGGAACAAGTGGTAGACTAACGCGCATGATAATGGCGTATCAAGGGTGCTACACTGCGTAGTGGTGCACATACGTAGCGTTTCCTGTTGATTCGGATCGGAACAGCAAAGCGATTGATCCACTGGCTCGCGTAGCACGAGAATCAGGTGTTGTCCCTCGTGCATCGTTATTTCCATGTAGGCCTTCGGACCACGTAAGGCATTGGGTCCCTCGCCAGGCTCGACAAACTGCCAATTAATTTCGGGAAAGGTGCCGTCATCGTTGGAGCGAGTCACCCAGCGCAGATCAAGCTTAAGCGACTCGGACGTGAACAATATCTTCTGATCACTCGTATTCGATTTATGTCGAGTACCATCGTAAGTATACAGTGGTTCTCGTTGCTCTACATTCTGGTCGTACACCATCTGAGCTGTATGTGGATCGCGTGCATAATTGAACGCGGGAGCACACTCCACGCATAGCTTCATCATGCCACGGGTGATTTGTATATGACGCATAACCCACGGGTAAAGTATCTTTTTCATGGATTTCTTTGACGGACGAGGCATATAGTCGATCACTTGGCATACGCCCTCTTTACGTAGGAATCTTGTGACTAGCATATTCGTATTCAACAAATACTGGATCATCCAGAAATCATTAACCACAAGATTACCATTAGTCTATTTGATCAATTAAGCACGTCAAACTTACCTGCTGTTTACAAGTCGATGGTATGCATGGTGATACGGAAAAGTGACCGCCTTTCTTTGCATCAAGAAGACGACAAAACACGGAAGGACTGTCAAAGTCGGGATAGCACAGTAGATCGATGGAGCCGTCTCGTCCGCAGAGTGCCGCCGTACGCATATTACCGATTACACCGTATTCTTCAATGGGTAAATAGCCGTCCACACGTACATTTCCCTTACTTAGATAGCTTTCAGGTACTTTATCCGATTCATTGTTCGGTTCATTGTTCGATTCACCGTTGGAAACCTTTTGTAAAAGTATATCAGCGTTCATGTTATTTAGTATCAATGATAAAAACAAAATAGAATACTATAATAATGGCAAAGCAAGTAGTAGTAGTAGTAGTAAGGAAAGACAATAAAACAATCAGGTTGTATCCAAGATAGAGCGTATACCAATTAGTTATGTCATTGTCGATCCCTGTATGTCTTATTATCCATATTCATTCTGACGTCATTTGTTTTATTTTAGAAACAAGTTTAACAATGTAGAGAATCATTTTAAACAATTGGAGCAAAAAAACGTATGAATCGAAAAGCATTGTAATTGTACAAATTACGCGATGTGTGATAAGAATAGTTCAACAACTGCTATTGAGCAACGATATGCTACGTGCTAAATCTATCCATGGTAGCGACATCGATTGTCGTTCTTGCCATTCGTATTCCAATAGGTTATACATGAGTCGTAAGTTGGGTTGTATGATCAATAAAAGACGACGTGCCCTTACGAAAAAGTACGCATCGAGCAGCGATATACCAAATACTTGATAATATAAGCAATGGTAATCGTGGCTGATCTTGACGTGCCCACTTGACAATGAACGAAAACTCGCCCATTACAAGCATTAGCTTCATCTAGTATACATAATAAATAAATAACTGAGATTCACCACTCATATCTATGATGATAGTTATTTACCTATAAAAGTGTTGCATTCGTGGAAATTATTCAGTAAATCACCGTAACCATCATCTTCAATGTTATCAACGAATTTGAAGACCATCGAACTATCAGTGTGATTTGGTCGAATACCAATACTAAGAACATGCGTGACACCTAGTGCCTTTAATAGTCCAACATTATTGGCAGTGGCAATATCACCCAATAGTAGATGAGGTAGTATACGTGAAGGAAACGTGCCTAGATTCATTATTCACGTTAAATTAACTAATAGCAATATAGTGACAATGAGTATGTTTACCTTCAAATTCACGGGAAAAAACCATTGAATACTTGTGTCATAAAGGGTTTGTTGTCATCATCCGTGTCCATAAGGTGGTATTCATAGCTAGCGTGTCGGTCTGCGTGTCCGCTACTCCTTCCACTGCTTGTTCCCGTTGCATCTCCAGATGTAGCCATACCTCATCCTCGAAATCTTGTAACGGCCCACAGAACGTACCCAAATAAACATGGCTGGTCGCATTGACACGTAGACATGCAGCGGGCAAACTCAATTGATGTCGTTGCATACAATAGGCCAATGCCAAAGAGGACATGTAGAGGAAGGAGTCATCGGTAAAGTCATAGTAGAGTAGTACACGTTGTGATGATGTGTTGCTGCAGCACTAGTGCTACTAGTACGACTGGCAACTAATCGTGTAATATACCATGTTAAATCTCGTAGTTGTGTAATCATGGTAGCGCGATGATGTGGATTCCACGGTGCCACCGATAGCACGGATGGATTGTAACAGGTAGCAGTGTTGGTTGATGCTGCACCTGTTTGACACTCTAGATGATGTTTCTCTAGATCGGCACGAACAGCCGGTAATGCATTGGATCTCACACGAATAATATGATGGAAAAAACTATTATACACTCTGTCATCGTTATTGCCGTTATTGCTTTTACTATTGGAGTTGCTAGTCGTGGTTGATTTACTACTATCATGATTACTATTATTGACATTGTTGCTATTGTTGTTGCTATTGTTGTTCGTATGCTCATTACTATGATGATTTGTATTTACAGGACTCGTCGAATGAGATGTCTGCTTGAACGGTGACGACAACTGAACCGGACTCACCAAGTCTGTCATCATTTCTGAATCTGTCGGTGTGTGTATACTATCGGTGGATGACTTTGATGAGGATCGTGAACTGGGAACTGCCATCTCCTGATGTCTGTCCTCATTTACAAGTGATGCAGTATCCTTGTTGAACTGCGTTATAGATACACTATCACTAACAGTAAGGTCATCATGCCCAAACTATATTCACGTAGTTGTTATTATATGTATATGTATGTATATATACAGGTATGACTTACCCATACACCTGGCGATATCTCAACGGGTGCCGCTAATCTATACATGGATTCAGCCTCGCGTTTCATCATATCAAAGGAGGGCGACATTTCACCATTCGATTGCACGGTAACTAGATGCGGGTATTGCTGCGCCCATTGAGTCGTTTCACCTAAATGGTATCATCATTATTAACCTCATCATCATCATTACTATTAGTAGTAGTCTTATTTGTTAGTTACCTTTATAGATCATCGTTTGACGTGGTTGCCAATCAGGTATAGCAATACGCATCTTACTAGCAATTCCATTTGTGCCTTGACAATGCAATCGGCTACGAAATCACGTACATCACATTGATTGGTTGTCATGTTAAATTCGCCACTGCGATCGATCACTCCATCAGGGTTAACTTGGTCTCTACCGTAAACTACAATATCCGATAGACAAGCCCATAATCCAGGCTGACCCGAGAAGTGTCGGAACTGATGTTGGAAGAATGGCAGCACTGTACGGAAATACCAGCCACGAGTTTTATGATAGGCTAACACCTGATCGACCAGTACGGTATTAAGGAATAATGACTGGAACTCGATGACATAATTGTTGAATCATGCTGGCTATTATCCGCATTATCGTCATTATCATCGTCATCATTTTCCTTGTTTGATAAGGTGTCTGTAGGTACATTGCGCGATGAAGAGGGCAATTCACCAACATAAACGAGTAAAAGTGGACGTGGCAGTGGATCTTTCTCTAAAGGCATTCCTGTACCGTGCAAGTAAGGAAATATAACGCTACTTGAAGGTGGTGGGCCGCGCGTCAATAGGTTGTCTAGTATTCCTTGGAAATCAGCATCAGTCAATAGTGGTGGCTGAACAGTTGACATGATACTGCTTGTTACAGTAGTAGTACTAGTAGCAGTGCTACTACTGAACTTCATAGTTGAAGATAAGGTGTTATCGCTTTGTTCTATCTGCATATTAAAAATGTTTGTCTAGTGGAATATACGTTTATGCTATGAATGCAACATAGACCATTTGCCTAAATATTGATGTGTGTATAAATGAGACTGAAAGAGAGATGTGGTGGTGGTAAAAGTAATAGAAAGTGTACGTGTTTGTAGAGAGAGAGAGAAAGCAACGAAACAGAAAGAGATCAATGTATGATCACAGTATCGTATTGAGCAACCAACACCATGGATAATTAATAATTGCAATACTACTTAGTTGTATGTGCATGAGGCTGTCAAGTTATGTACAGCTTCAATGTGAGTAATATAATTATACAAGAGAATGCGGTTACCTAGTGGTTGGTCTAGTAGCAGTAGCAGTAGCAGTAGTCATTTACATATGCATACGTACATGCATACATACACGCATACATATCCATGCATATAGACATATAGGCATATAGACTAGCTACAACACGAATAACGCCACGTGTCTTGTCCTTGTCAGTATTCGTGTGATAACTATTGCAGCATACGTGTTGCCTTGTGCCATTCATTATCTCTCCTCATGTGGCTTGTAGACTAGCGATAGATCATGACAGTCAGGAGATATGACGTCAAAGGTCAGTGGTATTAAAGAACGATACGGTAATAATGCATTGACACAATAGCAATTACAAAGTCATGAGTTTATTACTAGGCATATGTGTTAATATGGCATAAGCATCATTAGAATTTGAATGTTAAATCGTAGATTATCAAGACAACAAGATAATAGAACAAGATGGACTATCATTATTATTTTTTATTTTTATTTTTTAAAGCAAGTGGGCCGCTGCTGTTAATAATTAAATGAATAAAGTTAACTGCATTCTCAAATTATTGTGTAAAAATGATTCGAGTTAGGCCGCCACGTCTTTACGTGGGCCGGCCCTAAAGGCTCCACGAGGGGGCTACCATCTTGAGGTAATACTCCGTTCGGAATACTACCTTGTTGATGGAGTCCCAGGAAGTAGGTTCACTCGGCGAGGAGTGAGAGGAGCCAGTATGCGGCCGATCCGCATTCTGGCTGGGTCTGGGGCCAGTCAGTTGGCCTGGGGGGTTCGCTGGGGTCTGGTTGATGGATTTCCAGGTGCCTATGATGCGCTTTACCTGCTTGCATCTTGGGATCCATATTCTTCTCCATACGATGTCTAGTGCTTTTGTTGACATATGATGTATGACGCTTGTTCTTTCTTCTTTTGTTAAACCTTTTTGCGTCATGTCTAGTTGAAGCTCCTCACTCGGCCAGCCCAGCAGGTAGCCTACATCGTGGAGGGGATGTAGTGGGGTGGCTCTGTGCGCTGTTTCTGCCACTTTCACCAGTCGAGGGTGGATTGACCTTTCCGCCCTTTCCCTGTTGATTCTGCTTATAATCCTCATTCCTTCCTGGAATATTTCGAATTTCGCATTTCTTTCCACTTCCCCCTCGTTGACGTCACAGTTGACTATATGCCTCCAATTTTCGCTTTCCCCTTTGGTACACCTACAGCATACGTCCGTAGTGTATTTTTCCTTGCTCCATAGGTGCTGTCTAGCTAAGGTAGGTAACTGACCCGTCGCTAGCTTGATCGCGAACTCCCTCTTGTGCTGCGCTCTTCTCAATGCTCTTTCATCTTCACTTCTGTCCCTTTGCGCTACCACGTTCATCTCTTGCTCCAATCTGGTCCTCAGCGACGGGTGGTGCTTGAGTATATGCTGCTTGAGTGTTCTTGCGTGTCGCGCCTTGCTTTGTTTCTTGATCAGTTGTCGTGGTGGAAGCAATGTGTTCAGCCCTGACGCCAGCAGATCGTACTGGTGGACCTTTCCTGGCACTGTATTCAGTGTCCATCTAGGCACCTGATTTGTGGTGACGGCTGCCGCTTTCGCCTCCATGTCTGCCATCTCGTTTCCCACTGTGCCTATATGCGCCCTAGTCCATTCTATTTCTGTGCTTGCTTCTCGTCTCGCGACTCTATCTGCTATCAACTCCCATATTTTGTATGTGGGCGTTGCTCTTCTTTTCGCTCTGGACCAGGGCACCGCTTCCGTGACATACTGCTTCCACCAGGCCACCGAGGTCATGGAGTCCGTCATGATCTTGATTGCTATGCTGTTTGGCGCGCATGCTATCGCGTGGGCTATCGCCATAGCTTCGAGCATATCTGAGTGGCAGTGTGGACCTGCGTACCTTCCCGTTGCTACTGCCACCTTCGCGTTTCCTCTCATAACTATCGCTGCGTAGCCTCCTTCTTTGTCTGGGCCAGTTGGATTTGTGACTGATCCATCTGTCCATATAAGCACCGTCTCGCTGTCTTGGATCTCCGACCAGTTGTACTGTCTGCCTTGCGCGTCTGTGGACCACGCCGCTAGGTTTTCCTCGGTGAATGGTAGCAGCGTACTGTACTCCTCTCGATCTGCCAGTCTAGCTGCTATGGCCATACTCTTGGCTTTAGATGCAAGTTTGGGCCACCTTTCTTCCAGTTTCTTGTACCATTTCGGTGCGCCTCCCTGCCTTTCATTTCGATTTGTGATGGCATTGTAGCTCGCTAGCCTGGGTGTATCGAGTCCGTCAGTCAGTGCTATGTCTTTCATCTCCACTAGGTCGAACCTCTCCGCTGCTTCTCTAACGTCTCTTCGAGTCGTTGGAGTCGCTGCGTCTTCTAACAAAATATCATCTATCCTCTTGGATTGTTCGAGTTCGTCCCCTAGTACCACCTTCAGCTCCCTCGTATGCAGTCGGTATGCCAGGTGAATAGCGTACACTCTATTTCTATCGCGTGTTTCCGTGTAACTGTTGTATATCGATCTGATACTGTTGACAAGACTGCATGCTGCTTCTTCTTGTGCTCTTGCTGATTCACCTAGCATACCTGGGCTATCCAACCTCCTCATTAAGTCCGCTATTTGGGAAGTGTCCATAGCGTCTCTCACGTTGGTCAGATTGAATCCTTGCGGCGCCCATAGCAATACGTTTGGCATAGACCTAGCCATGTGTGCTTTGCGTTTGATTAGCGTGAGCCAGCTTCTATCCAGCTCGTCGCACTGTGAGTCCGACAGCGGTAGAGTAGCTGCTTTGTGAGTAATCGCCGGTATTATCACTGAGTTGATGATATATATCGCAATCTCGTGACTGATCTCCTTCCGCCTTATAATGCTGCAAAGCCCTTTAACTGATTGATGGATGATTCTGAGTGGCTCTTTGCTCTTGCCGTCCAAGGACAGCCAGCAGCCGAGTAGTCGGAAAGGTATTGTCGGTGGCGCCACCGTCTGTACCAGACCCGCTTCTCCTTCCGCCAATCGAATTTTCGGTAGTGATTCCGCTACTGAGTTGCCTAGAGGATCTTTCGCCGTATGAATCGTTTTGTTGCAATTCACCTCGATATCGTGTAGTTCGAAGAAGGATCTACAGATATCTGCCAGCCTTTGCAAGGTGTCACGATCTTCTGCTACTAGAGTTAGGTCATCTGCGAAGGCTCCATATGCTACTATCTTCTGTGTAGTGCCCGGTTGTCGTTCTCTCATCGCGTATCCTATTTTGGATTCATCGAGTTTGCTGAGTAGCGTGTCGTAGAATATCAGCCATAACGTGGGTGAGTTCACTTCTCCCTGGTCCAAGCCGCACTCAGGGTGGTGGGCTTCTGTTTGACCGTGCGCTGTAATAACCGAAGCTGTTCTGCTGTTAAATATGTTCTCTAGCAGAGTTATGAACTCTTCCGGCACTTTTATTCTTCGTAGCGAGCAGGCTAGGCTTTGCCATGAGACCGAGTCGTATGCTCGTTTCACATCCAGCATGAGCACCTCTAGTCCTTTCTTGTAGCAGATCGAATCATCCATCACTGATCTCAGAATTTGTACAAAGTCGGTAGCTTGGTTCCCCCTAGTGAAGCCGAAGTTCCCTCCTCGCAGTACATGATTCTTCTCCAGTATGTTTTGTAAGCGCTTCGTCATGGATATCGAGAATAGTTTGCGCATCGTCTCTAGCAGGGTGATTGGCCGCAGCTGCGCCATATCTCCACACCAGTCTGTCACTTTCGGGATGGGTATGATTTTTCCGTGTTTCCAAGTTTGCGGTATGTCGCTGCGTTGTAAACACGTCGTTATCATAGCTGCCATGATTCTATGGATTCGCTTGCTGGCTTGTTTCAACATCTCGTTTGTGACTCCCGACTCTCCTGGCGCTTTAGCGGAGGGAAGTTGACGAAGCGTGGCCTCCAGCTCCTCCACCGACACGTGGTCCATGAGATTATCGTATATACTTTCGTGAACGTGCGGCATTGGCGCGTAGGCGTCTCTCCACCTAGGGTGTGTCATTGGGTCCGTACCGTTTCTAATCGACATCCACTGTATAAAGTAATCTCGAACCCGCTGACGTACTTCCTCCGGTCTATCCTCGATCTCATGACTGCTCGTTTGCACGACCGTGATGGTTTGCAGAGGTTTCCCTCTTTCCAATATGTTCGTCAAGGTTCTCTTCATGTCCGTATGGAAGTTGAAGTTTCTTGCTGTAACTGCCTTTTGAATCTTGTCAGCTACCTCTCTTTTCCTTGCACGACTATATTGGTTGTGCAATCTCGTCCTCAGCCTTCTAATCTCTCCTAGGATGATCCCACCATGACTGTTCGCCGATTCGGCCAATAGCTCCACGCTAGGATGTTGCGCGGCTATTCTTCTGATCTCGCCTCCTATCCTTCTATCTGATCCACCTTTGCGCAGGATCCTTGCTAGCTTCCTGGTTACTTGTAGCGTGGGATTTAACATCATAGGTTTGTTGGGCTTCCTTTTGCGGACGGTCGTGAACGGTAAGGTGTCCTCGGCACATTTCATCAGGTGAGTGGAGAGCTTGTTCCATAGCTCGCTGATGTAAGGCATATTCGAGTGTGGTAGGTTCGGTTGAGTACGCGTAAATCTCTCTGCTTCTTCCATCATGCTGCACCAGTCCTTGTCTGTCGCCTCAGAGTAGTTACTCCATTGCGTTTCAGTCACACTCTTGTTGTTCAGTATCTTTCTAGGTTGGGTAACTCTGTCCTCGGCCTGCGGGAACATCATAGAGGTGGACAGCTCTAATAGGATGGGCTGGTGAGATCCAGGTATACCTTCGTTTATGTAACTGGTGTCGTCAGAGGTATCTAGCGCGTTCTCTATGCCCACTCCTGTTACCTGCTCCAAGAGGTTTGCCGATACCAGGAATAGGTCGAGCCGTGCCTTCGAAGTAGATGTGGAACCGATCATCGTGTTGGTGAATTGTCGGACATCGGGGAATCGATATCGCCATGCGTCAATGAGCTGTCGTTGATCAAGTAAGTACTCTAGTAGTTGCGTTTCTGCTCTACTACTCGCCGGAGCAGTAAAGTCCGGTTCATCTCCTTCATGTTGCGTGGATGGCAACGCGTGGTGACGTACCGAGCTCCTGTCAATCCATGGTTGTGGTGTTGCGTTAAAGTCGCCTGCGACTATCGTTTCGGCTCTCTTCTCACGGGCTTTGTTCAACCAGACTTTTAGGGTATTGTACATGTTGTTTGCTGTCCCGGCATCTCTTCTCCCCTGATCTGTGGGATATAGGAGCCCGACAATCAACAGACCTCTACCGCGAAAAGCCATACGTACTCCTAGCATTCTCCTATCTACTTTATAGATCTCCTGGATGTGCTTCGTCCATTCCTTCTTCAGCAGCATCGCCACTCCATGATAATTTGGTGTGTCGTCGTCTCCGGCTCCCGCGGTGATAACTGAGTATCTCCTCTGGATGTCCGGTCGGTACGGTATGCTTCTTTCTAATGCGCTCGACCAGCGAGTCTCAGTCAATATTATACAGTCTATATCTAGCGGTTCTAGTGCGTTGAGTATTAAGCTCAGCTTAGTCTCGTTCGCCGCACTTGTGACGTTCCAATGTACTATACGCATCTTCTTCGGCCCGTCTCTTCGTATTCGGTGAAAGTTCGAATACGTGCCAACGTACGGCCATTCTATAATTTCGTTTGGGTTTTCGGGTATAATTGTATTATTCATTATATATTATGTTATATATAATATTCTAGATATATCCTGTATATTATTGACTGGTTTGACCCAGTCCCATACTTCTTGTAGTAACCATGTGTATCTTTGGTGTTCGGTCTGGATCGTCGTTGTCGTCGTCGTCGGCGTTGGCGTTGTCGTCGTCGTCAAATTCGTTTGCTGATCCATCTGGTATGTTTTCTTGCTGTTCATGTGAGTTGCTGTCATCATAGTCCATCTCATCGTCGGTTCCCTCGCGTTCTTCTGCGTTGTTGTTCTCTTGATCCTCTTCACTGCTCATACTCGCTGGTTGCTCGTCGTTTTCGTCGACTGGCGCTGTCTTCTGCTGTCTGGGTTTAGCTGGCTCCAGACTGTTGCCGGTTAGCATAGCTAGGCCATCGACGTTTACATCACAGAAATCGCGCTTCTTTCCGTGTGTGTAACCGCCCGTACCTTGCTCTCCTACCGCCACTGGTTTCCCAGTTCTCTGGGGACCATGAGGGGTGGGTGAGGTGCTAACTGCTTCTTCATTCTCTTCTGGCACATTCCGTTGTTGCGTGTCGTCTTCATTCGTCGTATCCACTCTCTTGCGAAGCCACTCGCTTCCGGCTTGCTTCTCTTCCGTCGCTCGCGGCGGACTCCTCATGCTTTCGCTCGCGGGGCAGAATTTCGCAATGTGTCCCACAGTATGACACTTATAACACGCGTCGTTTCTAAATACTTTAATGTAAGAAGTATTCAACTTTATTGCCTTAGGTATGTTTGCTACAATCCCTTCAAATTTGCAAATCGCGGTTGAGGTAAAGTAATGGTTATCACCATACCTGCGAGTTACTCGTCTGACAGACAGTACTCTCGCTGCTCCTCCCAGGCTCTGCTGCATTATCCTAGCGACCTCCTCCTCCTCGTCACTAGCGTCCAAACCTACAAGACGTAGGTTTACCGGGGTGATTCCTTCGAATCCACGGATTTCCAGCTTCTTGCCGTTCACTAGTAGACCCTCTTTGACTAAGGTTCTCGCTTGATCTTGGCTTTTCGTGCTGATAATGTATTCGCCAGCGGCTGTGTCGTGGCTAGCTCTCCAATGGGTCTTGCCGAGCTTATTATCCATGGCTGATAGTATCTCTACCAGGTTGGTCGTAATCGGGACTGCGATGCAGTGGCTCTTTATACGCTTTTCTTTTAGCTGCTGCTGAGCTGCTTCTGCTTCTGCTCTGGCTGCCGCTACAGCGTATGGGGTCGGTTGTTCCATGTTGTACTGGTTAACTTTGATTTTTCCTTTTTCTTTTTCTTTGAAAAAATAAAATGGGAGAAAGAGCTTTTTTTTCGGACTATCATTATTATTATACATAGAGAGTTGGAAAAAGCCTGTAATTAACGCCATATTATTTATTTTTCATCTTTGTATGATTCTTGCTTTCTTCTTTCCTTTGCTTCTTTCTTTCTTTCTTTTGCTTCTTCTTTCAACTCTTCGTATTTAACGACATTGCATTTGTAAACTGACACTGACATACCATAATTGTTATTGTGCTGTCATTGTTCGATCTACGACAATAGTTAGATCGACGTCTTCATCTTTACTTTTATTTCACCTTCGTTAACGTAGAGTGTCTTTTCCTATTCATTTCTCTTTCTCTCGTTCTCTCTCTCTTTATCAAGCTCTTTCTTTTTCCATTATTAACCCCTTAGTTAAAAACTGCATGTGCATATTCACCAGTTCTCACAAAGCAGTAACAACCAGCGGCTAGAACGGCTACTAGCTAGTCTTCTTTCATCTCTCATACTCTCTATTATTCCATAGTGGTCATCTGTCTTTGGCTTGTGTCTAGCTGTTTTGATTCTTCGTGCCATTCATTTACCGCTCGACTTATCCAACAGCTGCATACGCTACAATCCGCTGTTCCCTTATACTTGTTTGACAATCAGGGGAAATTGCTTGCATCAGTAATACAGCAGCACGTTCAATCTCACGTCGACACCACCACTACTTTTCACTAGCAATACTCACTACCCTACCCTTCTGTTCACCTTAGTGACTCGATCATGGAGCCGGGTCAGCAGGATCTAGATCGAAGTCATAGCGAATTAGTCTCGTTGGAGCAGTCTCTACTAGCATCGTTTCGCACCGCCGCTCGTTCTGTTACACAACTCTACAAAGACGCACAACGTACACAACGATTCACTTATAGACAAGGCTACGAGCAGTGTTTACAGGATCTATTGGATTTCCTCGCCAGTCATCCTCATGTGCAACAGCGTGAAGCTGGTTTAGGCGCTGCTTCCATTCCCGCCGACGATCTTGTCAATTACGCTCAGGCTAAGCATGCCGAACTTATGGTAGAGACGGAAAAGTCGCCACCACCATCACTCTCTGCGACTGATATCGCTTCATCTGTAAGCGGCGCCCATTCAACTGGCAGTGTTCAAGCTAATCCTGCTACTGCGAATTCGACCAATAATCACACGACATTAAGTAGCATGATATTCAATGGTGCAGATACAGTCGCACAACCATTCCAATTTGTTCCACCTTCTATGCTGCCATTAGCTACGAATAACAACACATCCACTAATATCTCATCGGGACATGCGGCACTCCCTGCTAATAGTAATAATGGAACGCCCACTACAAGTGTACCATTTAAACGCCGACACCCGCCTAATGAGATGAGCTTCCTTGGTCGTGACGTGGATATGTCAGACTTTGAAAGCCACGGCGCATCATTGCCCAATATGCCGTTGTCGTCGATGAGTTCAAACTTGTACGGTTCAAATGGTTCACCGGTAACTTCATCTAATGGCAATATATTTGGACATCATGGTGGATATCATAACAACAATACTAATGGTACACAAGTATTCTCATCTCAACAAACGAATCTACACGCTAACCATAGTCATCACAACGCGCAACATGCTAATCAGCAAGGATTACAAAATACGCCACATTCCTACCAACAACATCATCAACATCAACATCAACGAGAACTACAGGAACAGCAACAAGAGCAGCAAACACAGACACAACGCCATCACGGCACAATGCTGCATCATAATCGTCCACCTGCAACGAAAAAGGTACGCTTCCGACAAGATAACTCACCATCGTAGCTGTGTGCTACTTTAATAATAATAATAATAAGGTAATCTCAGTGTTAATCCATGATGTGATCACCTTTAATCGACATATAATTACCGGTTACTTCAAGTTGCTGTACTATAGCTTGCCCTTACATACAATCATTTATTTTTGCTATCAAACTTACTGTGATTGATATATATCATCTTCATTTTTTATATAATACCTCCTTATAATAAATTTATGCTATTTGACTGTAATATTTGTATCATCATCCATTTGTCATTTCCCTTTATGTAAATTGGATGGAAATAGCCTGTATAATAGCCAATAGCAGCAGCAATAAAGTAGTACAACCAGATACTCGTGTAACACAACAAAAAATATGCAATGCTCATGCCCCGTTGTTTCAACATTGATACTCCTTCCACCTAGAATTCTAGAATTCCATCGTTAATGATATGTACATGTACGATGACTCGTACTGCCTTGTTAAAGATGATGATGGACGTAAACGCGATGCAGTCATTGGAAAACGGCATTTCGGTATAATTCTAGCGACATGCATATCTATAAATAAATACGAAACACTGCATAATCATCCAATGAGTCAGTATCGGAATGATGTTTATACGTTCCGTCATCGTAGACTCACTTTTATAGCAACATGACTCAGAAAACCTATAAAATCCAAGGTAAATTCTAACAAGCTACTAGCCACTATCATCATCACCATCATTGCTATCAATTCACTTTGACTCTTACTTTCTACTCAAGCGCACATCCAATCTATTGTTGTAGTAGCCTTTCGCTCACCTTTTGTTGGTTTACTATTTCTTTTCTTTCGAACTACTCTCGGTATAACCATGACTCAAGCTATTCCATTCAAGATCTTCTACAAGGGAACTGGACGTCTTCTCTATGTCGACAACGGTATCGATTGGAACGGTATGGCTAATAAAATAATTCTTTTATTCCCTGAAGCTGGCAATAGTGCAGAGGATATTCAACTTTTTTACAAGGACAACGACGGTAAACCAATGGTATTTGATACATCAGACGAATTGAATAAGATAATTCAAAGGATAAGTGAAGGAGAAGAGCAGCTCCAATTCCTTGTATGGAACAAGAATCATAAACATAAGCATCATCATAGTCATTATAGTCATCATCATAGTCATCATTTAAATCCAAACCATTATGTTCATGGCTTTCCATGCCAGTTGATTCCAGGTAGTAGTCATCATTACAATCATGGTCATCATTATCATCATGGTCATCATAACTGTCACAATGGACTTGGTACTACATTATTCTATGACTATGAAGATAACAAACAACACAATGAGATAACAACGAATAGCGAACAAGATGACTCAAATGTATCTGACAATGACAATACTATGAATTGTGAAAACAAACATAATACTAGTAATAAGGATGATCATGATTTAGAATCATGGGATAAAGATATTTGGATGCAAGAAACTTGTAATGATAATTCATTGCCATGTAGACCAAGTTTACCATTGTTTACAGGTCATCATCATCATCATCATCATCATCCATTCCATGGACATGGACGTGGCGGCCATCATCATCATTATCGTCATCACCAACATGGACCATGTACCAGACCATATCAGCAAGGTCATCATCATCACCAGCATCATCATGGCGCACCACACGAACATGCAAATGGTTTCATGAATTGTAACAGAGAAGCCGCTATTCATATGTTTGGACCATTCAATCATAGACATGGACACTTTCCACATCGCGGTGGATTCGGAATGCATATTGGACGAGGTGGATTCGGTCATTGCTAGTCATTAATACATATACACATACACATATGCGTGTGTTATTGGCATAGTTACCATTGCCGTTATTAATCGACATTTACATCCAATGCGAGATGTCTATTAATAAATTTATATTTACAAAACTTACTATGTATATATTTATGTTTACATGATTATCTTTAGTATACTAATTATCGAATAAGCAAACGATTAACATGACACGTTCATCGATGTGTTAGTTCATTTTTTACTAATGCCGTGCTAACTGTTAACTAATAAATGAATGAGCAAATGAGTGAATAAACGCATAAACAAACGAGTGTGTTCACAACTGTATACTAGGACAAAATAAAGCATCTTGATGATGATCGATTATCACAATGCAAGCGTGTACTACTTGTATTATTGCTTACTCTTGTTATCCACCTCGACATAACGCTCACAAATGCCATAGCTTGCCAGTATTCGTTTGCCTTTGCTTACATGATCACCCTGTACCATGATCTCTCGTGCATCCTTTTTACCAGCTACTGGTCCAACTATCGTGTAAGATGTCAGTTGTTAGTATCAGCTAGTTTCATCTACATGGATAATCAACCAATGGGATAATCAACTACATTTGTATCACTAGTGTAATGATGAATACGACATATTTATTCAATAAATGAGAGAATGATCTTGTAGATATACTTGTTGTTGTACCAAGGAATAATGACTTGAATGGCGTGGACACAAAAGGATCTTGCACCAATACATTTTTGACTTGAATACCTATAATATCTACTCGATGATGTCCTTGTCTTGCTCTATAATCGTAATGGATTAGTATGAGTATGATTATTTGTTGAATTATTACTTACCGCTTATTTCTATCATTCAATCAATGTACGTTGTATTGTGATTAGCATACCGTAAAGGGCGATTGAAATCTTGACTTACAAGCTGTTATACACAACCATGCATGAATCATGTACCATAGCGTGGTTAGTACATCGATTCATTACGATCACGATGGTAACTTACGTCCTACCATACAGGAACAGGTGCGGATCATGTGCCATATCGTAGTTAGTACTCATTCAGTACAATCTGAATGATTACTTACACCCTATCATACGCAAGCATATGCGGATCATGTGCCATATCATAATTAGTACTCATTCAGTACAATCCGCACGGTAACTTACGCTCTATCATACACAAGCATAAGTGAATCATGTGTCATATCGTAGTTAGTACTCATTCAGTACAACCCGAATGGTAGCTTACATCCTATCATACACAAACATACGGGAATCATGTGTCATATCGTAGTTAGCACTCATTCAGTACAATCCAAATGGCAACTTACAAACTGTTATACGCAAGCATACGTGAATCATGTGTCATATCGTAGTTAGCACTCATTCAGTACAATCCAAATGATTACTTACGGTCTATCATACGCAAGCATATGTGAATCATATGTCATATCGTAGTTAGTACTCATTCAGTATACTTCGTGCGGTAACTTACCTTCTATCATACGCAAGCACACGGGAATCATGTGTCATATCGTAGTTAGCACATCCATAAATCATGGCCAGAATGATTACTTACGGCCTATCATACGCAAGCATATGCGGATCATGTGCCATACTGTAGTTAGTACTCATTCAGTACAATCCAAATGATAACTTACGGTCTATCATACGCAAGCATATGCAGGGCATGTGTTATATCGTAATTAGTACTCATTCAGTATACTTCGTGCGGTAACTTACCTTCTATCATACGCAAGCATACGCAAGCATACGGGAATCATGTGTCATATCATGGTTAGCGCCTCACTCATTCCAGCTAGAACGGTAACTTACGGGCTCTTGAAATGGTAATCACATATAATTTTGATTTACACTGCAATTAGCACAGTACACATTACAGTCAATGGTATAGCTTACCAGCACTCACGCTTGCTTCGACAGCTAGAATAAAAATTACGATGTGATTAGCATGTCAAAACAACCATCTGATATACATGGACTTACGAGCTATCGATAATCATCAATGGACAATGAAACAATAGACTACGATTAGTACATCAATCGACATGGCATAGTAGTCATACGTACCACCTATTTGTGGAATAATTCCATTTGGATGGTTAGCTCATTGTATGGTATGGTCAGCATGGGATGACTACTACTTACGGCCTATTGATCCATGTACCGTGTCGATAGGGCAGTATGATTAGTAGCATGTCAAGTGGTTTATTTATTTATCGGCAAACCTACGTTCGACTATCGGAATAGACACACACACACACAGGAGGATTGAGCATGATTATAATACAGTTAGCACATTGAATGGGATCATTATTACACTGACAACATACCAACTATTGACGGAATAAATGTACAAATAGTGATACAGCATGGTTAATACACGGGACATTGTGGTCAAATGGTAGACTTGCCAGCTATCGAGCAATCATTAATGAGTCAGCTAGTGTCCATTATTATCATTGTTCTCGTTGTTCCTATGACATACCACGACGGGCCAATGCGGGCTTGGCTTCAACGGCGACCAGACTGGCGACAGCGACAACGGCGATGGCAATAGCGAGAACGGCAGAGAACTTCATGTTGATGTTGACCTAGTGGAATGGATAGACAGATAAGCTGACTAGAACAAGAGTAAATAGTAGAGAGAGTAGAATAGAACGAGGATATAAGGCAGTGGTATATACGAGTAGTAGTAGTAGCTAGAGTAGAATAAAGTAGAAGAGTGAGTATGAAGATGGCAAGTCGAGTGTGTCAAAAGTGCTCGATTTATAGCCGAGATGATGATGATGGCGGATATTGGTATAGCAGAATGGTCAACCCATTGCTTACGGGTAGTGCATTCAGTAAGCAAGTACCAATTAGATGAATGTCTGTCATGTAGTGTAACCGCATGAGCTGTCAATTGTCTGAATCCACGCATCATCGTCAGTTCAGAATGCTTCATCAATGATGACGCGTACACCTGTTACAACCATTATGACTGGTTAGATGCTATTGAAATGGCTGTATCGAGTATTATGTATAAGTATAGATTGACACATCGAGTGCTAGTATTATGAACTGGATTAGCGCGTTCAATCTTTACATCTAAAATAACAGTTAATTGATTAAAAATGATCAGCCATAATAATGAACCTCATCAATACTTGCGATATTCTTTTAGACAATAAAATGGTTCTTGTAATACCATGCGCATATCATTCGATACCATTCTGGTGTAACCATTTCTGTAGTATATGGTTTCAAACTGTCGTGTACTCGTGTGTTCTCCTAACTCTTCCTTCATTTCCTATGAGTAAACAAATTGCGTCTAAACCTCGCTCAACGTCGGAACGGTCTGCCTACACGGCGCTAAGTAGGTTATTTCGTCGACGACAGTCATCTCCGACTATTGCCGTAAAAGCGGAGCAACCTATTTCACAATTTAACAAATTACCCGTCGAAATATTATTGAATATTGCTAATTATACACAACATGAAGACTTGCTACAACTTTTATTTACTTGCCGTGCCGCTTACTGGCGTCTAATGGAGGTGTTCGACTGGAGGAAACGATATATCGCCGAGTATCCCATTGATGATAGACGTGAGCTGGCATGGCTACGTCAACATGTGCGGCGTTTAGTCGTGTCAGGCTCCTCTGTATCTCCACTGGAAACATCGTCCGAATGGTTTTTCGCGTATTGTCGTCGACGTACCACCGAACGAAACATGCTACGCGGTCGTTGTTTAGAGCATTCTTTCACACTGCCCCAAGCATTCACATCGAGTATAGTTAAAACTCGGAATATCAAAAACAGCATTAGTAGTAGTAGTAGTAGTAACAGTAATGGTAATAATAGTGATGCATGGACGGTAATGGCAGCCGATGCACGTCGCACCGTTATCTACCACCAGGTAAATCGACGTCTCGTTGTTATTCGCGCAGATATAACGAGAAGCAAACAACTACAACGGGATTTTACGTCCAAATCCTTAATGGTAAAGCAGCGTCAATGGGAATTGACCTGGCCTATTGAGCCACAGATTGTTAGTAGTGTGGCCATGGATGACGCGTTCCTAGTGGCCGAATGCCGATCTGCCGATCGACGTGAATCATTGTTATGCGTGTGGTCGTGTCATAGCGCATTCGTTATCGCATGTCCAAGTCGTGTGGTAAGCCTGGTGATGATGCGTGGTTGCTGGTTACTCGTACGAATACCGGATAGCACGGATTCAAACTACGCGTGGAATCGATTTCAAGTGTATAACTTGGAGGCGAGGCAATGGTGTTCGGGATCCATTGTACTTCGTCTGTATCAACGACCGAACCTACTCGATATCGATAGTAGAACTGCCTACGTTCACACTTGTTTCACGCGAGGAATGGATCAAACGGTTCAATGGAACTTGTGGAGATTTAGCTTGTACGAGTCCGCGCGCTGTATCAACTCGGGCGAGTTCCCTCGTCCCACCATTGAGACACCCGATAGACGTCACAGTTCATATAGTGGTAGTGGTAGTATGGGGTCACGAGTATCGCGATCGAACGTGAAGGCAATCAGATACTGCTATAGCGACTCCTATAATACTAACTCTATCGTTTACGATATTGCCGTTTATTCCGCGACACCATATCATGTAGTAGCGCTGCAGCAGGTGAATCGACATCATGATACGAAGAAACAGAAGGAGCCGGTTCTATGGCAAACGGCCATAGCTGGAAGTATCGATCTAGTGGGTACGTTGAGCACATCACGTATGCTATTGATTTATTGTCAAAATCGTGTCCATCTACTATCGGAATCGGATGGATCCATCGTGTATACGCACTCATTGGATTCCATAGGGTATATAGCACCGGTACTCGGCAACACTTGTGCTATATTCTATCGAGATGGTGGTTCGCATCAGCTGTACAACGCGCTAACCGGTGAGAAGTGCTCGCCATGGACGACGGTAGATGGCAGTCCAATTGTACTGTACGGCTGGCGGCAATTATCGGTAACTCATCTTGTGGCGAAACGTGGAATAGAGCCGATGATACTTGATTACCTACCATTAGATAAACAAGGCAAGCGTATCTCCACTAATCCATATGTGGCCACGTATGGTCAAGCAGCTGATACCAGTTATTTATTGCCATTCCGTATCAAGAATTACGTCTCACTATTATCCACATGGCAAGATAACAATAGTGATGGTAACAATAGTTAAAAGCTAACGATGTTAACTAATTGGAAAAATCCAGTATTTGTTATGCGTAGATGTCAGTTCAAGCAATTCACATATCATAGAAAGCTAATAAATATCACAATTTGCCTTTAACAAGTGCGTATATGTATCATTAGCATAGCTAATACTATTTATTACGAATAAACAACGAATACCAAGCAAATGTATAAGTAAATTTATTAACAATAACTAGGTAGTATAAAGCTAGCATAAAGAGCAAACAATGATAGTATGGTATTATCCTTTACTAAATTTGTTGGATCTGCCGGCTAAGCAGGTTTGCCAGGCCTATGAGGTTTGCCAGGTTTATGATGATGTTCGTGATGATGTTTATGTGGCCTTTTAATTCCACTAGTCACACTAGAGCTACTAGGAGTTCCTGGTATCGCAGGTCTGCCAGGTCTGCTAGGTCTACCAGGTTTGCCAGGTCTATGATGATGTTCGTGATGATGTTTATGTGGCCTTTTAATTCCACTAGTCACACTAGAGCTACTAGGAGTTCCTGGTGCTGCGGGGATTTCTGGTATTGCACGTCTAACAAACCTTTTAGCTATCTTTTTGCTTGCTGCATTAACATTTCTCCGGAACAAGGTTTTTATATCGGGCTTGCTTGATGTTTTGACCATGGACGCTTTACTCGAACAAACATCAGATATGCCACTTGTCTGATAGATATCGTGTGGCAAATAAGAATCTTGTGTACCTCTGGCATTAAGTTTATTTTTAACGCTAGCACGACGAATTATTCTAGGTTTGGCATCTACAACAGTCAAAGCAGTCATTACAACTGCGAAAAATATACATGCTGACAATTTGGACAACTTCATAGTAATATTTAACTAAACAAATAAACTAACGGATTAATTATAGAAGAATAAGAACAAGCAATAAATTAATAATAGATAGTAAGTACTGGTTGCAATGGAGAGATAATGGAAAAGCGAAGTATATAGATGTAACAGACTTTATTTAAACGGATAGCTTACGTATGCTTTGAGTGCTGCACGATTCGCGTGGTTGTACAAAAAGCACACGCGGTTGAACTTGCATAATAATGCTCGTGTTGAGTGTAGAGCGTTGAATTCACACAATCTCGCAACATTACAACAAGTTCACGTATAGCTTTAAGCATATTTGTAAATGATACGATAGTACAGGTTGTTCCAACCAGTTAACATTGATAGCCTTTGACTTTTGTGTTTATTAATAAACAAGTTAATACTATTAATTATAATTAAATAGATCAGTTATTAATAAAAGTTAAAGTTTAGCAATGTTAATTGGTTGAAACAACCCTGTAGTTGCTACCTGCTCTCTTTCTCCCTTTCTATAGGCTGGCTTGTTACAAACCTTTGTTACTACGCTTTACCTTCGCTATTCCACTATCATATCCACCGATATTGGTGTCTAGTCTGCATTCTTATCAGTTCTCTTAGCGACATACAACGAGTAGCAGCAATAACAAGTTGGTAATGATGCTTAGCGAAGCAAATGGTGCAGAGACGTCGTTAGCGTCGTTTACTACGTGGCCCGTTCCTAGACGAGACACGACTACAACGGATACTGCGAGACTACCTTGGCTTCAAACATGGCAACAGCGTTCGAGTAAATCCTCGAGAATAGTATCGACCAATACTAAAGGACAACGAAAGAACCAACCAACTCGACCTCGCATTCATTCTCGCTATAATACCACGAACGGTATGTTCAACACGTCGCCCCTTAGCGCTAATACCATCACCACCACCACCAATATAATACCTTCTACTTCGTCTATTAAATACGATGCGAGTGCAACTAAAGTGGCCATACAAGCTGCCAATTATTTGGCAATGTCTCCCGCCTATGCGACGCTTCATTTAAACGAGCAGAGTGCTCGTCTCGTTGAACAGACCGCTCGTGACACTGCTACCATTCGTGCTATTCGGCAGGGTGACTGGTCCCAGTTGACGAATCATGATATTGCCAATTTGATTCGCGGGTTAACGCTCTCATTTCCAAATGGCGGTTGCACCTACCTGACACATATTGCACACTCGGGTATATACATGTCAGTGGAGGAGATACGAATGGTGGCCCAGCTAGTGCGTGCACCCATATGCAATGTACGTGAACTCACCCTACGTAATGTTTCATTAGCATCGAATGGCGCGCGAGTATTAGCGAAATCGCTAAAGTACAACACGACACTACGTCGTCTGGATCTTGCGGAGAACACGCTCACCGGCAGTGATATGCAACGACTTTGCGCTAAACTCGAGAAAGCCTCACAGTTGCAATACCTAGATTTAGCGCGAAATCCCCTTGGACCACAAGGTATTGATGCCTTGCTAATGAGGTCCAATCAAAAGTCGCATTATTTCGGCACATTCGACGGTACGAGCATGGCAAAGCGCAAGCATCGCGCGTTAAAAGTCAGGCATCGTGGTAACACGCCAATCCTAGGATTTCCCTTGAATTTAGCCATGCCATTGGTGCAGTTGAATGTACGTGACACGTCTCTAGGACCGGAGGGCATGAAACTACTCGCTCGACTTATCGCCATTAAGCGAACATTACGCTGGGTTAACGCGGCCGGTAATAATGGCGGCGTGCTGGGTGCACAGGCTATCGCGCAAGTACTGGCGGATCCCACGCTTAAACTGGCACGTCTTTCACTCGAACTGAACGATATTGGTGTTCAGGGCGGTGAGGCGATTGCTCATGCACTCACCACTAATGTTGCATTGACGCATTTGCACCTACCGAGGAACAATATAAAAGATCAAGGTGTCAAGGCAATTGCCAATGCTTTACGTAGTAATCATACGCTACGCTATCTGCAACTGGAGTTTAACGGTATCACGCACATTGGTGCTCAAGGATTGAGCGATACACTACGCGAGAATGACGTGCTACGCGGTCTACAGTTGCGATTCAACTTTATCGGCGATAGCGGTTGTCAATCGTTGGCCGAGGCGTTAAAGGTCAATACCTCGCTCGAGCACATCTCCCTTTGCAACAATCAACTTACCGATGCGTGCGCCGGTTGTTTATCGGGAGCACTCGCTCGTAATCGTGCTTTACAGCACATATCATTGACGCAGAATCGTGGACTCGGCCTCGAGGGACATCGTCAATTGGCCGAGACACTTATCAAACATAATACTACGCTTAAATCGATTCGCGTAGATTACGAGTTCCCCGAATGGGTGCCCATCTACGAAATGATCCAATCAGGCGTTACGCGTAATTTCTGGCAAGATCGTTGTCGAAGAAAGGCCGCCATCGAATTACTAGTTCATTCGCGTATCATCCTATCGGCTCGCCCTGCAAATAACAACAATAATAGTTTGCTGTCGCATCAGTCGATAGCAACCCTACCGACAGAAGTAAAAATGACTATACTAGGATGGACCGTGCGTCATCTACTTGAACCCGCGGTAATTCGTCGTGTTTTCTCGTTGGCAACCGCGCCATTCAAGCATCTTCATCGTCGTACGGCAACATCGCGTATACTCTCGTCGGATGCCAGCTGCATCTCGGTCGATCCTAAGGATTGCGGCATAACAACGTCCGGTAACTCGACAGTATCAGCGAAAGCCATGAAAGATGGTCATTTCAATGGCGTTACCGGTAGTTCATCATCGGATTACACTGATAAAATCTACTTTTTACAAGAATGTCTAGGTGTACTCTATAAACCGGATGCAAGTCATGATGTCAATACCATCAATGGATACACGACCTTGTTCGGCTTCTAGTCTTTCTTTCCCTTTGTATGTAATCAATCTGTTTGCTTTTGTATGTTTCATTGTAGTAATTATAATATTAATAAACTGACGCTGTAATTAGTAAATACTCATTTATTAATAACAAAAGTTGATGACTAATTGGTTAGAAAACCCTGTGTATAGCAGCGATTACTCTTGTTTATTCATATTATTAACAATTATTGACCAGATGGTGTTACATTTTCATTGCCAACTACTTCATTGCTATAGGGTGAACGATCAAACGCGTCATCTATGGACATTGCATCATTGTCTTCGTCGTTATTGCCATCATCCGCGTCCATAGCATATATTCTGACTCGTCTTCCATCATCGCTAACACAAGCAGCTAGTCGTCTCTTTTCCCGACCATTCACTGCAAGTCGTCTATTAGCTACGGTGGTTACTTCACTATTACCATGCATGCCATTATGATGTTCCGTGTTGGAGGCAACACTATCGGTAATTCTATCGATGAATCTTGCTCTATCAAATCGACACACTTGCGACTCGAATGTCTATCGTCGTAGTTGTTTTTTAGTAAATGTTGAAACGACATTTGAATGGATTACTTACCATAGTACTAATCACATGGTTCAGTATATCATGTTTCCATTCTTCATTTACTAGATCATCACTAGTTACCGTGTAGTAATCTAGATCTATAAAATTGCTTGTCACCAGATATCGTTCTACCATTCTACTTAGTTACTCGTATGTTAACGTATCGATTCTATTGCAATTACCTTGATATTTATCTTTTGAAAGTGACACGCGTAAGCTTAATGTTTCATCGTCAAAGAATTGCATATCTAATACACGTATTTGTTGACATGTATCAATAACTGCTGCTGCTGCTGTTGTTGTTGTTGCATTGGATGTACATGCAACTAATGGAATCCTTGCTATATGTGCATTTGTAATTGTATTCGCTGTGTTACTCGTTGTGCAATCGACATCTAACATGGTTTGTACGGGTTGTGCATATGGAATTCTCATAATCCATACTTGTTCAATTTAGTAACAATTACATAGGAATATATATGTCATCGTCAATGATACTTACCAGCATCTGTTAATGTCATATCATTATCGCTACTTGAATGTTCTGCCTCATTTAGCGATGAATTACAATAATAAGCAACATAGCAATAATGTTGCTTATCCTTCTACGGAATAGTTAATATCCTACCCAATAGTAGTAAGCAGCGACGACTTACCTCATTAATGACAACACGCATAGTACAAATGGTATTGGTATCATTCCCCGGTTGAGCAATAGTCAATGCAGATACTAATTCGATGTTATCGTTGATGGTGTCCATACTTGAATTAAATATCTTGCGCATTAGTCCGGTTATCTTGTTAAATCGATGAGTCAGCTTGTTATTCTTTGATTTAACTTTGTGGAAAAACGAGTAGAGTTGATCAGTACCGCGTAGTACTTCATGGAATGGATCTTCATCACTATCCGCTACATCTTCATTATCCCTAATGTATTGTTCTCCAGCCAGCGATTGTTTCATGAATGTTTGCACCAGTTCTTGTTTAATCTGAATAGGACGATGCTCCTTGTACTGTTTCCCTGTAGTCATTGTAATGGATGCTACATGTGTTCATTAGTACTATGCTGTCATTGTCATAGCATAAATAACCTACCGAATTCCAACCATGTAATGAACTCATTGAAACAATCAATCTCATTGCGTATATTCTTGGATAACGAGATTATCTGCGATATAAATCGATCTATGGATGCTTGACCTTGTTGAATGTCGGTAGTCTTGAATCCAAGTGGGCCATATCGCTCATTCCTACATAAATGTAAGTAATATAGAAACATTACTTCATCTCGCATCTTTTCTTCATCTACACATGCGCGTATATCATACCAAAGAGTGAACGTTTTCACTTTATAGGTGATTTGTTCAAGTTCCTTCACCGCTGGAAGTAGCTTCTCTTCGATTGTTTCCTGCATTGTTCCTAGTGATTTCTGTCCGGTAGATCGCCAACGCTTAATATGCTATTATCATCGTGTGGTTAGTGGCGGTCATATACTATTCGATAATCATCAATAGCTACCTACATTTTCCGTAAGATTTTGCTCAAAATACTGTTCAAACACTCCATTAAATGATAAGGTCGCCATAAAATAGAGGAATGCACCATGAGGTGTACAATCATCTGTAAGCAATCATTACTATGATAATCCAATATAAAAATACGCATTACTTCTTACCACCATGTCGCCATAGTAGACTTGCTAACGAGTGAACCTGCTCATCAATTGATTGTCGATAATTATGATACTCATTCTTTAATAGGCGACATGCATCATTGATTTCATTCAGTAGACGATTGGTGTTCGTTGACAATGACTCGATTACTGATAGCTCACTGGCGTATTTACCAATATAATGTAATGAGAATTGTTGCAATTCAATGACCCTTCCCGTATCTGTTGTACGTATTGTAAGTAATAGCAAATAGGAAAGTGTTTCCTCGTCAATGTATACACTTAGAACACCCTACATTGAATGTTAAGTATTGAATGTTAGCTTGCTTAATCGTACATAAATAACACGCCAACCTGAGGTCTATCATATCCAACTACGCCAATATCAAGTAATCCATTGAAACTAGCAATGATACGGTAAGTATAATGATGGCTACAACATGTATACTACTATTATCTACCTTAATCTTGTCCATCCACCTGCATCAACGATAGCTAATAGTCCATATGGCGATGTGGATAAATCATCAGAATGCATTGATGTGTTAATGGCTCGTTTGGTTTGTACATCAGGTTTGCTGTATTCACGTTCATTAAACACAATGTCACGATAAGTATAGATTGATGCACATTACCGAATAGTATTGGGATGTTCAACAGGACAGTTAGATGATACTGATCGATCACGTAGTATATCAAGCATTTTAAGCCTTTCTCGATCAGGTATGGCTTCCTAAATGATCCACTTAATGAGTATTTGACATCGATCATGTAACATTTGCCAATTACCGTAGCAAGTTTTGTCATCCAATTTAGTCCAACGATACTTGAAGTAGGCAAGCAAGTAGATCGTGTATTCAACGAGTTATTAGCATCCTCGATGTTGGTGCTTGATGTATCGACAAGTGGTTCGATCTTATGCACTAGTTTCCCATCAAAGCTATGCAATAATTTCACGCTACCATCAGCATAGCCAACAGCTAATAGTCGACCATCAGGACGCCAGTTGATGCAGGTGATCTGCGAGCTATTCGACTCTGCTGGTAGTG
This sequence comes from Syncephalis plumigaleata, assembly GCA_025201365.1. Lineage (NCBI taxonomy): Eukaryota > Fungi > Zoopagomycota > Zoopagomycetes > Zoopagales > Piptocephalidaceae > Syncephalis > Syncephalis plumigaleata. The sequence goes on from JAIXMF010000001.1 coordinate 1,857,755, forward strand.
TCCAGGCACGCGACCATGAAATACGCGATACGGTTAAATCACCGCGGCTATGCGCGATGGCCAGTATATCCATGGTGGGACACCAACTGGCTAACTGAACGGGATCAGCTAACGAACGCTCCGAGTATAAATGAAAATGACGAGCAGTATCAGGGTGTACCGGTTTCAGCGTGCTCAACGCGATATTGGCAGAGACACGTCGTTCCAACGACAACGGTGATTGTTCCTTTACCGACTTTATTGACATTGCTTTAGCGGTTCTACGCTGTCGTTTTACTCGATGTCTACTCTGCTGCTCCTCCTCCTCAGGTGGTTCGTCTGTCTCCGACACTGAATCATAAACTGCTACCGATTCAAGATCAGTAATAGGTGGCGTGAATGAACCAATGAGAAATGTCACGTCGTCTCGTTGTCTATCCATTTGAAATAATAATAATAATAATAGGATAAGCAACTAAGAAATGAATACTCTAGTATTACAATGTAATGCATCATACATTCTTACACCCATACTAAATGATAAATAGCTGGATGATTGATGCGTCATTTCATTTCAATACATGTGTGTGTCCAGCCATTGAACCATTCAATCTATTAATCAATTAATTGAATGTGCTCTAGAACCACATGGACACATGAAATGGTCTTGGTCCCGTTCCGCATCTATCTAACTCTCTTATTTCTCTCTTTCTCTCTCTCTCTCGTTAAACAGGCTTGCTTCTTTCTTTAACTTTATATTTATTTAAATCACATCTACTTTTATTGTCACTCTCACATTCTCCTGTTCACTGGCTGTAGACATTGTCGCTTGTACGCTGGTCCCGACCATAATTGCGACAAGTTGCCCAAGTGACTGTGTTGTCTAGATAATTATATACGCACATATATACGTACACGCACACGCATATACATACATATATATACATATATATATACAGTGACTCACACAAGTGCCGGAATGTTTTGCATTTTTTTACATTTCCCCTCACATTTTTATAACCCTTTGTTTAACCCCATCCATATTACACAATTTAATAAAGCTTTCAATTGTCTATCTAATGATATAAAAATAATAATATGTTAATTAATAAAATGTTTAATTTTATACACTTCAAAAATCGTGACTGCATTCCGGCAGTTGTGAGAGCAAATTCAAAAAAATTTTATTTTCTAATAAAGTTATTAATATTCTATAAACTGTTATTATTATTGTATATTATAGTTCTTGAACATACGCTGCATCGTTTACATTGCAAAAAATTTATTTTTTATTGAGTTTTTATAGTGGAAAGGTAACATGAAGGCACTATCAGAGAAGAAGGTAAAACGCGCTATTCATGAGCTTAACGCTGGGAAAAGCGCGCGTCAAGTGGCTAAAATGCTTGATGTACACGCTTCTACGATCGATGCAATATCAAAAAAGCATCTACCGAACCGTGTGAAGTCGAAGGGGGGTAATACTGAGGTGCTCTCAGAGACGGACAAGCGCTTTGTTGTACGTGCAACGGTGAAAGAGAGGATGAAAAGCGCGGTACAAGTGCGCAAAGCACTCAAAGAACGCTTCGACATAGCTGTATCGGATGAAACAGTGCGGAGAGCGCTTAGATCCGCCGGGCTAGGGGCTGTAGAGAAAAAGAAAAAACCTCATCTAAGGGAGGTCAATATCAGGAAGCGACTTCAATGGGCGTTGGCGCACAAGGATTGGACCGTCGCTGACTGGAGACGCGTCGTTTGGTCAGACGAAACGAAGATAAACCGCTACAACTCCGACGGGCGCTCCTGGGTGTGGAAGCGGAGTGAGGAATCGCTTCAACCGCGTGACGTGAAAAGCACGTTCAAGCATGGCGGTGGCGGTGTGATGATTTGGAGCAGCATTTCGGCCGCTGGACCGGGCTGGCTATGCAGAATTTATGGAACAATGGATAAGGAGCTATATCAAAAGATATTAAAAGACGAATTAGAAAAAAATATTAATTTATTAATGGAGGAACTGAACATTACTAAGGAGCAGGTCATATTTCAGCAAGACAATGACCCTAAGCATAAGGCCAAATCGACCATGGAATACTTCGATAAGCAAGCCTACACGGTCATGGAGTGGCCGCCGCAGTCTCCAGACCTCAATCCTATTGAGAATATGTGGGCTTTCGTGAAAAAGCAACTCAACGAGTATGATTCGCCACCTTGCAACGCGGTAGCCCACGTTTACATTAATCCCAATTCGCGTTCCCATTTAACTATCTGTACTACACAAAATCTTAATAAAAAGAGAGCTCCTCGCCACATTATGTGGGAGGGACACCTACGTTTTCACTTCAAAAACCCTAGCGGCAGTTATCTTTATTCAGTGTGTGCTTATACTTGTTTCAGTGGTAGCAACGGAGGATACGCAACTTCAGTCTGCGTTAAATGAGCACCAGATATCAATCAGCAAGGGAACGCAGAGCCAATCAGTCACAGCAGTACCAGCGGCAGGATTCAACAGAGAATCAATCGTCAGATAATACAGTTGTCGAGCAACAATCACCACCATCGTCAGACACAGAAGTTTACTACGACACAGAGGCAGAACTTACAGTTACATACGACTCGGAAGAAGAAAATACGGCTACGACACCCCCATTAACAGGCACTAGCACGTACCGCGTCCCAAGTACACCATCATCAGAAGGATCAATCAACATCGACTTCCTCCCGGAGACTCACCGGGAATCAGACCTATCGCCTGCCCTAGATCAACGGCTATTAACAGCGTCATCACACACATCATCACCAGTACCGCGCTCGTCGTCATCGCAATCGAACAACACCGAAATAGTAGACACGAACATGGGAGACCCAGTAGATATTCGTGACCTCATCCGCAACCTTATGCAGGAAGCACTACAGGATATGCGTGCAACCATCGCCCACGACATGCAAACGGAGTTACAACCTATACAACAACAGTTAAACGACGTCACAAACCCTAATGCGGCGACACACGCAACAACCGTCGATCCCGCAACACCACAACCAATCAATCACGACGCGTTAGTCGCCGCTATCACGGCAGCAGTCAATGCTAGTAATCACGGACGTTTAGCCGGTGGCCACCGCGACTTGTGGTTATCGCCGAAGGCACCGGAATATCAAGGCCGCGACAGTGAGGTACCCTTCAATATATGGTGCAGGATGATATCGGACGAGGTCAGAATGTACGCCGATTGGACAGAGGAGCAGAAAGTGTGGGCAATCACTCGACAATTGAAGGGTGAAGCCGCCACGTGGTATCAGTTCTATGCAGAACAGGCAGATGCCGGTCGCCCAGGTTACACGCCAATCACCACTTGGGAACAGCTGCAAGCGGCGTTACGTAACCACTTCCATCCCAGGGAGCAAACACACGTGCTGCTAACTCGATTCGACAATCTCAGACAGGATCGGCGGCCACTATCCGCGTACCTCACGGAATTCCAACAGCTGGTGATGCAACTTCCGGAACTACCCGAGGAACTCAAGATACACCGTTTCCGCAGCGGACTATCCATATCCCGCTGGCAAACAGAGTTCAACATCCGCAATCCGACCACATTGAACGAAGCCATCGAATTCGCTATGTACCTGGATTCAACACGATCCAACAACAATAGCAACAACAACAACCGCTATAGCCGACTCACCTACCAACCGCAACGCTCCGCCCAACCACTACAATACCGCGGACCGCAGCCGATGGAACTCGACGAGATGGCGTTTCAACCGGGGCCAAACGACTGTTTTAACTGTGGCCAGCCTGGTCACCGGCGTTTCGAGTGCACCAATCAGTCGAGGTGCTACAACTGTGGTCGTCACGGTCATACGACACGCAATTGTACGCAGAATCGACCCCACGCGCACCGAGCACCCCCAGCCAACCGTCCCGCCGCCACAATGACACCTCGTCAAGCCCCCATCGCACGGGCCGGCCAACGCGCAGCTCAGCCAGCCCATCGTCGCCCGCGGCTAAATAATGTTGAGTTCGGCGAAGGTGCGGTACCAACCGCCGACATCCACGAATACGAAGCAGATGCGGAGGATTTTGCCGCCGACCAGTAAACACCGGCAGCTTACTGGTCCAAGCCCCCACCTTGCCGGACCCCCCTCTCCTCGCGATCTCTGCACTGCTGAATTGTAACACACATTCCGACCCCTCTACCCACACACATCCCCTCCTCACCCTGCCATGTACTATCAATGGCGTTCCGGCACGCGCGCTCGTAGACTGCGGTGCCACAAACAACTTCATAGATACACAGCTAGCCCGCCAATTCCCCTCTCAATTCATGCCTTACAATTCCAACGGTCCTAAAGTTCGGTTAGGAGACGGCTCGGTCCGTCCGGTTACTGGGTTTGCAAAGAATGTCACAGTTAATATTAAAGATATTATTTTAAACCTTGATTTTGAAATTATGTCACTGGGACGATACGATGCAATACTAGGTATGCCGTGGCTGGCCAAACACGACCCAGATATCGACTGGAAGAATCGTGTGTTACGATGCCTCCGTCGTGGAATATCGGTAGTAGAAACTATACCGTCAGTGTTAGATGTTAAACTGTTGTCACCAAACGCGACGTTACCCACACGAGGTTCGAATCAAGCAGCTGGATACGACCTCCACGCCGCCGAGGAAGTAACTATCCTACCCGGCCAATCGAAACTCGTATCCACAGGATTAGCAATGAAGCCACCCGAAGGGACATACATACGAATTGCTCCACGCTCTGGCATGGCGGTTAAGCACTCGGTCGACGTGCTAGCAGGCGTAGTTGATGCAGACTACCGTGGCGAAGTTAAAGGTGTTTTAATGAATCACGGCAGCGACGAGGTACACATCCAGAGAGGCGAACGTTTCGCACAAATCATTTGTGAGGAGCACAAGTCTCCAACAGTACGTCAGGTAACGGAACTTGACGATACGCAACGCGGCCAAGCCGGATTTGGATCCACCGGCGTTAGGAAGGCACTCGACCAACCAACTGCGACGGCAAAAGGAATCGAAAGTGAGACACCCGTGGAACTGCGAACGATCGACGGCGAACCGTTGGACCTAGTGGAAGACACTCCAATGTTACTGTTTATAACGGAGTCTACCCCGACGACACCGCGTAAAGCTAAGATGGCCGATGACGTAACGGGCGACATTATAGAAGAATACGCGGACGTGTTTCCAGACGATCTCCCAGCGGGACTACCACCTCATCGTACCGTTGATTTCGCCATCGACATCATACCAGGATCAACACCACCATCGAAGCCACCTTATCGACTATCGCAGGACGAACTGGAGGAATTGAAGAAGCAGTTAGACGACCTACTGAGCAAAGGCTTCATCCAACCGAGCGTCTCACCTTACGGCGCGCCAGTGCTATTTGTGAAGAAGAAAGACGGTACTTCACGCATGTGTATCGACTACCGTATGTTGAACGACATAACGATCAAGAACAAATATGCGTTGCCGTACATCGACGATCTGTTCCGACAACTACATGGCGCCAGGATATTCAGCAAGATCGACTTACGCTCCGGTTATCACCAAGTTAGGATCAAGGACGAACACGCGGAACGTACGGCTTTCCGTACCCGTTACGGCCACTACGAATTCCGCGTCCTACCGTTCGGCCTTACTAACGCGCCGGCAACGTTCATGCGCCTAATGAATGACATACTGCGGCCGTTGCTCGATAAATGTTGCGTTGTATTCTTGGACGACATACTCATCTATAGTAAATCCGAGGAGGAACACCGTCAACACGTGCGACAGGTGTTGCAACTGCTGCGCGACAACCAATTATACGCCAAGCACAGCAAATGTACATTTGGCGCGCAACAGGTAGAATTCCTCGGGCATATGGTCAGCGGCGAAGGTATTCACATGTGTCACGACAAGCTAGCCGCCATTCGCAACTGGCCACCACTCAGCAACGTACACGACGTTCGCAGTTTCCTAGGCCTGACCGGTTACTACCGACACTTCATACGGAACTATTCCAAGATTGCACAACCTCTCACCAACCTCACGAAAACCAATGTGCCATTCAACATGGAAGGAGGACCGACCGCAGCATTCGAAGAACTGAAACGGAGGATGATGGAAGCGCCAGTATTGATGATACCCGACCCAAAGAAACACTTCATGGTTACGACGGACGCGTCAGACTTCGCGATAGGTGCCGTATTAGAACAGTCGGACGGAAAGAAGGCACGACCATGCGCGTACCTATCGCGCACGCTTACAACCGCAGAACGTAAGTGGCCAGTGTACGATAAGGAATTGTACGCCATTATGGAGGCGATCCGTGTCTGGGACGTCTGGCTAAAATGTGTGAAGTTCGACGTATACACGGACCACCAACCACTACGCTACCTTCGCAAGCAGACAAGTCTACCGAAACGACAGTCGGGTTATTTAGACCTGTTAGCAGACTACGATTTTGACGTCCACTACAAACCCGGACGTAAGAACGTAGTAGCCGACGCATTGTCACGACAAGCGCCTCACAGGATGGAGCTAGCTAATGTGTCATCAGTGGTACCGGAAGGAGCATTGGTAGAGCGTATTCGAAAAGGCTATACATCGGATACGTTTTTCAGTACGCTAGCGGGAGTATTGAACGGAGAGGAAACAACAACAACAACCAGAGACCGCAAGTGGAAACGGCAGTTCAGACGAGTAGACGAAGATGGATTAATATACGAAATGCGGTCAGCCAATCCACGATTATGTATACCGAAAGTCGGCGACCTACGCGTGCAATTGATCCGCGAACATCACGACGCGCCGACAGCGGGGCACTATGGAGTAGAGCGCACAGTAGCACGATTGAAACGACTGTACTGGTGGCCCACACTCCGCGCGGATGTACAACGGTACGTGTTATCATGTGATAAGTGCCAACGGAACAAGTCACGTAATCGACACCCAGCAGGCCTACTAAAACCGTTGACAGTACCGGAACAGCGTTGGCAGGAAGTATCGATGGACCTAATCGTTAAATTACCAGCAACAAAGCGGAATGTAGACGCCATATTTGTTGTAGTCGACCGACTGACAAAACGAGCCCACTTCATGGCTACCAAGACTAGTGCGTCAGCCCGCGACTTAGCTCGATTATTCATCGACAACGTGTTCAAGCTACACGGCATGCCAACGCGTATTGTATCGGATCGCGACACGCGCTTCATGTCACAATTCTGGAAGTCAATGTTCGACATATTGGGCACGCAATTACGGCCATCATCTGCATATCACCCACAAACGGATGGCCAAACGGAACGCACGAACCGCACGTTGGAAACGATGATACGACACTACGTCAACTTCGCACAGGATGATTGGGATGAATGGCTAACCGCATTAGAATTCGCATACAACGACGCGGAACAAGAATCGATTCGCATGTCGCCGTTCTACTGCGACACGGGACGCCACCCACGACGACCGGATGCGCTATCGCGCTCTTTCGACATACGAGGTGCAACAAACGTGGCGGAAACGGAGAATTTCGTAGGCAGAATGCGCGAAATCATCCTAGAAGCGCAAGCTGCAATGGCGGACGCCCAGGCCAAGCAAAAGTATTACGCCGACCAACATAGACGTGCCGAAGAATTCGAGAAAGACGATCGGGTATGGCTATCAGCAGAGAATATCAATACAGAAGCAAGTAAAGAACGACCAACACGCAAGTTCAACGCACTTTATTATGGACCGTTCAGAATCACAAAGAAGATCTCGACAGTATCGTACGAACTGGAACTGCCCGGAAACTGGCGCATTCATAACGTGTTCCACATATCCTTATTGAAGAAGTACGTACCGGAACCGGAAGACATGCAAGGACGAGCGCCAAGTCGACCAGAACCGGAAATTGTCGATAACGAGGAGGAATACGAAGTAGAAGCAATATTAGAAACACGTGGCACAGGACGAAAACAGCAATTTCTAGTCAAATGGAAAGGGTGGAGTTACGACGACGCCACCTGGCAAACGCGAGAAGACTTACGTAATGCGCCCGAAATCCTACGACAATTCGAACAAAGAAGAACAAGACGTAGCAGAAGAGTCGAGGTCGACTCTTTCAATAGGAGGGAAGGTGCAACGCGGTAGCCCACGTTTACATTAATCCCAATTCGCGTTCCCATTTAACTATCTGTACTACACAAAATCTTAATAAAAAGAGAGCTCCTCGCCACATTATGTGGGAGGGACACCTACGTTTTCACTTCAAAAACCCTAGCGGCAGTTATCTTTATTCAGTGTGTGCTTATACTTGTTTCACACCTGGTGGGATTAATCAACTATTTGATCGGGTTGCCCACGTTTGGTACAACAAAGTCACCAAAGAAGAGTGCCAAAAGTACATTGACGGCATGCCAAAGCGAGTACAACAGGTTATTAATGCTAAAGGCAGATGGACCGGGCATTAGCAATAATTTAATAAAATTTTGAATTTGCTCTCACAACTGCCGGAATGCAGTCACGATTTTTGAAGTGTATAAAATTAAACATTTTATTAATTAACATATTATTATTTTTATATCATTAGATAGACAATTGAAAGCTTTATTAAATTGTGTAATATGGATGGGGTTAAACAAAGGGTTATAAAAATGTGAGGGGAAATGTAAAAAAATGCAAAACATTCCGGCACTTGTGTGAGTCACTGTATATATGCTAGTAGGTGTTTCCTCTTCTATTCGTAAGGACACGTTAATTATTTGGCATACACTCTTTCTGTAGTTGTCTATTCCCGCTTTATCTCACCGCTCTCTACACGCCCTATTTTACAAATCCCTTTTCCGTGGTTGTTGCCACTTATTCCACTCGACCCACCAGCGTGTTTCTCACAAGTCAGACCACATCTGTAGCATTATTGTTTTGGAATTCGTATTCGTGTACAATCGCCAACGTGGCAGCGACTAAACGATCATGGAGCAGTCGTCCAACTCTGCTTCCACGTCCAATCCTCATACAGATGCGAATACTTCCTATGAATCAAGAGCAACATCGCCTCCACCTCAGGAGAGCATAGCCGAACGACTTGCCAGTCGACTGGGCAGTCTTTCCCTAACTAAGCATAAGTTGAAGCCAAAGTCTCGGTCAAAGTCGAGCGGCGAACGACATACCGGTGAAACTTCGCCGACCTCACCCACCACGAGTACTTCTGCTGGCTCGTCGAACGCTATAAGAGCACAGGGATCGTATGACGTGTTTAGCGACTTGCCCCCTGTTCCCGCTTCGTATGAACGAGAACTGCCTCCACCACCTCTTGCAGTAGCCGCTGCTCCATATCCAGCCGATTACGCTGCTGCCGTAATGCGACCTCCTCCCCCGCCAGCTAATAATTTACAGCATGATAATGACAGTACACCGACAGCGGAATTTACCTTTGCTCAAGCTGCAGCAGGTACCAATGTAGATAATATCGCCTCCGGTAATGAGCATTCAAGTAATCATCAGGTATCCGGTGCATCGCAACAGTTGAGAACACCGCAGACCACTTCGTTACCACGTTTACCGCCACGTCCCGACAGTTCTGGTAGTAATAGTAGCACGCGAGGTGATCAGTCTAGTCTGCTCCCGTTATCCGCACCCGGTCGATCTAGTAATTTCTACTATCCATCCTCCACTGTCTCGACACCCACCACTGCTGCAGCCACGGTACACGCACACGCACAGGGTAGCGGGCTGGCTCGTGTTCATTCGGTATCACCGCCCAACAATGCTCGAGCGCACTTGGTACCTAGTAATTATCAGTCAGGCTTACGAGCAAGACCGGCATCATCGGTTGAATTACAGACCTCGTCCTCATCGGCGGGTACATCCTATCCTACGCCTAATTATATGGACTCTATCAATGGACCGCCGCCCCTTCAATCGGCACCGGCACCTCGACCCGTCTCCTATGTATCCTCTCCTACGGGAGGTATAACGGAAAATCAATTTACTCCCGCGTCATCCTCCAGTTCCAACGAACCACGTATGGTACGTGCATTAATAGAGTGTATCGACTAATTCAATAAGTTAAAAGCAATGCGTTTCATTTAGATTTATTGCCATTGCGCGTTCTGTAATGGGTAAGCTCTATTTGTCAATTACTCATTTATCTAATACTCAATCTATTCTAGTGAATTAAAGTATTACGACACTAGTCCTTGCTTTAGTTGCACGATATGCGACACTGTAAATGATTTAGAGATTCATGTTTCGACTCGTCATGAGGGTACGTACTAGCGTATATATATATACATATACATATATATATTCGATATTTCTATATCATTTTACTAATTACCCATACTACCATTATCAGTTATTTTACAACAAACTACACCGCTTGCGGTTGACTGGCTACAAGCGGGTCCAGGTGATGATGAAACGGATTTTGCACGACGAATCTATTTTGCATTTGCCTGTTGGGACATACTAAATGCCTCCTTTAGTAATGTAGGTTATTACTTTGATAGTATATCTTATTTACGAATTAATCATCTATTAGGGACGAGAGAGTACAGTAGCCGATACAGGATTATCCATGGATGAAGTACGTCAAGGCTATCGCATTATTATGTCACAGGTAAGTAGTATTTCATGTATATATAAGCAATTTGTGTACTAACATTCAATTTGAACTAGTCGCGACCTATCATACGCTCAATGATGTCGGGTATCGATAAGTTGTTGCGACGTATTGGTCGGTAAGTTAAACAATTACATAAATATTGTCAATATATATATATATATAACCTATTCCAAATGTAGACCCATTCGAACGCCAAAAGAATTAAAGTTTGTTATGATCCTACTCGAGGTAACTTGTTATTATTCACATTTATTTCCGCACTATTATTAATGCTATTTACCGGTTAGAATCCCGTACTGAATGCTAGTAGTTATCATCCAAAGGAGGCGGAACAACGACATGCCATTCAGAAACGACTCTTTGGCCTAATAGGACATATGGAGAATGGATTGCATCATTGCTTAGTAAGCTGGTTTTCACAGTAAGTTTATACACATATATTTAATGAGGATATAGATGAATGTTAAGCATGTTATAATAGACTACCCAAGGAATTGCTTTTAGAGCGAGTCGAAATGATCAATCGATTTATTACTTTCCGACTTCAGAATCAAGATCGTAGTAAGATAGACTCGAGAAACTTTGCTTCTTACGATATGGATTGGCCAACTGCAGCAGCCGCACGAGTTATGGCACTATTATGTATCCTTTATTGCATTGATGAGTCTAGATAGATAGATAGATAGATAGATAGATAGATAGATAGATAGATAGATATATTGCTACATCACGTATTTATAGTCTCGGCCAATAAGCTACGACCAAAGATTGAACTACACGAGTTCTACAATACGCTAGCCGATTATATAGACCTACAAAGGGATTTCGATTTATGGCGACGAACATTAAGGTAGGTAGAAAATATGTTGCGGTATCATCATTATGATTCACATTGTTTTTTCCTCTCTCCTTATGTTATTTAGACGATTCTGCTTCTGTCAATATCCATTTCTGTTAAGTATTGGTGCACGTATGCGTATCATGGAGGTGGAAGCCCAACGACAAATGCAACATTTAGCCGATGTAAGTAAATTGTTACTCTGTAGTATATTCATGTTAATTGACAATATACATCCTCTTATAGAGTGCCGTTTACAGGACTATTTGTGGCAATGAACCAACTGTACCCTATTTAGTATTGCGTGTACGTCGTGAATATCTAATTGAAGACTCATTGAATCAGGTAATTAAGCACAGATATCAATAGTAAGCATAATAATAATGCTGATTATGTTTCATTAGTTGGCGAATCTTCGACAAGATTTCAAGAAAAAGTTACGCATAGAATTTATAGGAGAAATGGGTGTGGATGCAGGTGGTCTAACCAAAGAATGGTTTTTACTATTGGTTCGTGAATTGTTCAGTCCCGATTATGGTAAGCAGCTGACGTGGAAGAGTAGATGACAATGCATAGAGAATGATATTAATACTAGTACATATAGGCATGTTCACATGTGATGAGGATTCCGGTCTCATTTGGTTTAATCCGGCCAGTTTCGAGACATCCGATCAATACTATCTCGTTGGTGTGGTAAGTTGATGATGATATTGAGCATATCTACCAAGTGTGCATCATCTCATGTGTTCCACTTTGCTATTTACTCTAGATTATCGGTTTAGCCATTTATAATTCTATTATATTGGATATACGCTTGCCATTAGCGTGTTATAAAAAACTACTAGGCGCCTCTGTAGGCATGAATGACTTGGCACAATTCCGACCGGTAAGCATATCTATTTGAGTTCATTATCGTTTATGCATATATTTATTTATTTGTTTATTTGTTTGTTTATTAGGTATTCGCCAATAGTTTACGCCAACTAATGGAGTATAAAGGCGATGACGTGGAAGAGGTGTTTATGCTAGATTTCGTGGCAACCTATGAAGCATTCGGTGAAACTCAATCACGACCATTGGTGCCAGATGGTGAGAATAAACCGGTAACTCGCCGAAATCGACGAGGTAAGTTAAATTCGTGATGTGCTACATCCTTCTAGCTTGATATAATGCATACAGAATACAATGATAAACTAACATGTATATCGCGTGTTGTAGAATATGTCGAACGATATATAGATTTCATTCTTAATTCCTCGATCAATAATCAATTCGTCGAATTCAAACGTGGATTCGATGAGGTTTGCGATGGTGCAACCATTAAGGTAAGCAATGATAATAATCGATACTATCTACGTGATTGGCAATGTAATAGTAATATTGTAATGATTATTATTAGCTATTCCGACCGGAAGAGATTGAACTTGTTGTACGAGGTAGTGCAGAGAGTCTACAATTAACAGAGTTACGAGCAGTAACCGTGTATGATGGATTCCGACATGATGAACAAATTATAAAGTAAGTAGCCAGCTATTCAATCATATATCCAGCCATGAGTTGTTCGCTGCCCATCTAACATTTGTATACAATAGTGACTTTTGGCATATCTTCATGTCAGCCGATCCTACAATGCAACGACGTATTCTATTCTTCATTACAGGTAGTGATCGTGTACCCGCTACCGGTATGAGTAATATGGCATTTAAAATTACATGTATTGGCAGTGATTGTGAACGGTAAGCGATACGCGATATTACAGTTGCAATTACAACTAGATTGATTAATATCCTCATTTGTACATATCCATTTAGTTTCCCTCAAGCACACACATGTTTCAATCAACTATGCCTGTATCGCTATCGAAGTCGACAAAAACTATATGACAAATTGATTACAGCAGTGATGGAGAGTGAAGGCTATGGTCTCAAGTAATCGATCATTATCCCCTCTCTTATACGCAACACACACATATGCATATGAATAAATAGTACGTGCAATTGCTTTCTTGTATACTTGTACTTGTATATTTATTACTATTATTATTACTATGATGCTTGTACAGGCTTTTTCCATCCAATTTGCGCAGTTAGCCTTATGTCTTTACGAATAAATGATAGTTATCGCTATCAATAAATGATCCATTACTGAATACTGAATTGTTATTATTATTATGCTATATCAATTGTCATTTCTATGATGATAATGGTGTTAACAATTGTGCAAATCTATTTATTAATAAACTGCAAATGTTAAAGGATAAATGCGCAAATTGGATGGAAAAACACTGTATGTAAACAAGAACAAATCATTTAGGATTGTTTCCTAATAGACGAGCTAGTCTTTGACTAATATTTCGTACGCCATTCAAAGTTGGTGTCACGGCAGTACGTGCAAACCACGGTGTAAGTGCGAAACATGCAGCAACACGCACGGGTAGCAATACTTTAACAATAGCATAAGCGATAGCCAGGTTAACAAATACATGACTTGTCGAGGTAACAATACCATTATCTACAGTGTCGTCTGCTGACGTTGTCGTCGAGGGTGGTGACGTGTCCCAGCCATAACGAGCTACAAGTCGTCGGGCAAATTGCTCGCCATCTTGCAATGCAGCTTCAGGTAAGGGTAGTTTTGTATCAGCTGCATCTAGCGCATAATAGATAATGGGAATAGGAATAATAGCCGTCAACTCATGTAATATGGCAAAGCTAGTTATATGAGTGGTAGGAGCATTACGAAACTGATTAGCATAGCGTCGCCAACCACGTGGTGCAGTAGCGGTATTAGCGGTGCTAGATGAAGTGTACGGTCGTAGTAAGCAACTACGCAAGGTAGAAGCACGACGAAACAGGAATACGCTTGAACGATACATGCGAATGAAGGGGGAAAATAAAGTAAAAGTGCAACTGTTGCTGGTAGAAATTACCGGTAATAGATTACATTTGCAGTAATGACTTGTAATACAATTAAGCATCATTTACTTTATTATTATTATTATTAGTATTACAGCTTAATAGTCAATTAAATAGGTCAATCCAATTGATTCATATCATGCTGTTGCTCGTCTAGAACGTAGATGCTATGAGATTCCGCACTAATGGGGGATTCTAGATCTTCACTTGATAATATGGAGGCGGTTTTAATCTGAGAGATGCGTAGTATGAACTTTGTATTTGGTCGACTGGACATTCGAACTGCCTTTCGGATATTCTGACGATGCTTAATCAATAAAGTCGATGATATTAACCTAGTCATCATATATATATATGTATGTATATTAATCTAAAAAGATGAAGAAATCTGTATCGCGATTACTTACCAGTCAATAGGGAAAAACATCTCAGATAGTTGACCGCCAAAACTGAATAGAATAACGAGGGCGCAGATGATGTTGCACAACACGACAAGTACCATAATCTGCGTGCCATTACGTGCCAAGTGATGCCACGCATCTGAACCGAATTTGCAATACTGCCTATGCGCGACATAGATGAAGATGGCCGAGAAGAACGTATTAATCGGAATGAGTAGGATGAACCATACCCAGATTACATAGGCGGGATAGTTCAACGTGCAACCGCCATCGATACTTAGCGTCACGGGACATGAGGTCCACATGAACGGCGTTAGCAATACTTGCGGCAACATAAACGGAATACCCACGTAGACTATCCATCGTTGCTTACACATGACGAGGTAGGCATTTTGCAGCACGATAATGCTATTGCATAGGGTGGCACCAGCCACGCCGAACGTGAAATACCACACGATAAAACGGCAGCCGATGGTGGGTGTATACACGGCTAGTCCCGTAATCACCCCCACGGATACACCCAGTGCTGATGTAATGAAACAGCACCAACTGGATAGGGTGCGCGGACGCATCCATATCATATGGAGTGATAGTATTAAATTGCGCATAAAAATACAGGAACAAATAATTACTAGGAGAAGTTGAATTAACAGAGAGTAAAGTCGTCGGCGTATTAGTGGAATGTTGCTAGGTTCCTCGAGAAGATAATTCGTGACCCATATCTCTCCTGACGGATGGAGAGGAATGCTCCATAGAGTGGTGGTGGCGTTTTTAATCCATTCCGTGCCAATACCATCGAGTATATTGGGATCATGCATGATCCTTATAAAATACTCCATCCATCTCATTATAACAATTTAGTAGTGGTCTAAGGTTTGCCGGTTTATACTACAAAAACACACATGTATATATATAAAAAATACAATAAATAAGGAGAGAAACGTACGAGCATGCGTGTGTACAAGAGAGAGTAAGAAAATGATAGAAAGGTATGAAAGCAAGCTTGCGTATGCGTATGTATTCAATTCTCCTCAGCATGACATTGGTGTACACACGCGTGCAAAGAGTGAGCAAGAAGGAAGTGGAAGAGACAGGTAGGCAAACAATGTACGACAAGTGGTCACGGTCACGGTCACTCAACTTGTACCGGTCACTAATAACGATGAAGAATAGAATAGAATCGGATGAATTAAATAATGACTACAATAGTAATAAGAGATAGCAAGAGAAAGGAAAGAAGATTAGATATAGGATAGTGCTAATGAGATGCGACATGACCGTATTCCAAGGAATCAACCCAAATCCAAATATGATATAGTTATATAATTATCGTTAATCCAAAGGGGCTCAGTATAAAGCGTAGAACGGCAATACGAGGCGTGTACTGCATGGCAAGTTCATTCATGGATTATGCACGGTCAAATACAACGATGCAAGAGACAGGCTGCACCAACGTCTCCGCAGCAAACGACTACTACTACTACATTGGAGTCTAGACCTTATTGATGTACAAGTGTACAAGTAGCATGTACATACACACACACATATATATATATGTATATAGGTGTAACAATTGTTACGATAGTGAAAACCTTCGGTAAGACTTACCGAAGCGGTAGTTAGACTTACCATATTTCACACAGTAATCGAATTAATTTTATCCCTATAAATACTTTATTACTTTTATTTAAAATAAAGATCATCTATCTTCTCGTCTAAAGTTGTGCGTATTACATTGGTAGCAACGGCTGAATCGCCACAATACCAACTTACAATATCTCTGATTTTATTGTTTTAGCTTTTTAGTCATACCCTTCCTGGGTGATTTTATGGTTATTTTTGGTCTTCCTATTAGTGAAGAAGACAGCTCAATTAGTTCAAATAGCTCCTCGCATCCCTTCGCTACCTGCTCAGAAATATCAGAAGATTCATCTATATTACTCGAAATTTTCCCTCCACTCACTAATATGGCCGACGCAATGGATATTAACACTAACAACTTACGCGGCATCAAACTTCATCACGAAGATTATCACGGCAGACCCAATGAAGATTTTGAGGGATGGTTATTCAATATGAATATGCAACTTGGCGATCAAGATTATACAGATGGTGCCAAAATATGTTTCATTTCACAGTGTTTGAAAGGAGAAGCTCGTGCTTGGTTACAACACATAGTTAATGAAGCAGAAAACGGTACGCCAGGATACGCTCCATTGACTACGTGGAATGACCTCCGGGAAAGGTTACGCCGTCGTTTTCAACCTGCCCATTCGAACCTAAGGAATGAATTGATGCTGCTGAATTTAACACAGAAAGGTGATCTTACCGAATACGTGAGACAATTCTACGACATATCTAGTAAACTGGGTCATGTACCACAACAACAAAAAGTAGCCGCTTTCATTCGTGGATACCGTGGCCCAGCAGCTAGCGAATTATTGCGTCAAACACCTGATACAGTTCTAAGATGCATTGAAATTGCTCAAGAATTCGATCATCCCGACATTAATCTACTTCAACGACAACCAATTCAACGGCAGCGACAGAATGATGGTGTAGCTCCTATGGAGTTAGGACGGGTCGAAAATAACAATGTTATTACTTGTTATCACTGTGGGGGAATCAATCACACTGCACGTCTATGTCTGGCAAATCCACAGCGACGATCTTACAACAACCGTAACAACTCGCAATTCAACAATAATCGTGGAAATTCCCAGTTTAACAACAACCGTAACAACGCGCAATTCAACAATTATGACAAAAACCGTAATAGTAACAGTAATAGACATCATAATCCTTTCCGTAGAAACAACGCCATTACGACCGACGATCCGAACCTACAAATTGACGATCACTTTGATCAAATCAACAATGCTCAGAATACGGGAAACGAATCCCACCAGTAAACAACAGCGGTGTTACTGGTGAAGCGCTCGATACCGCTGATACACCATTTCTCTTACCTACTTGTTTAACCGAAGAACTTGGTGAATTATGGATAGCACGCAAGAGTAGACCCTTGATATCAGTTCAATTGCCCTTTAATGGAATAATGGCGAACGTATTAATTGATTGCGGTGCTACCGACAATTTCATCGATACCTCGTTTGTTAAGCGGATCAATCACCCGCTTATTCCCTATGAGAACAAACAATCAGTTACCCTAGGAAATGGCTCTGTTGGCAGTGTCTTGTATTGTGCGCATAAAATACCTTTATTAATACAAAATTATTTACTATATCTTGATTTTGATGTTATGCAATTGGGGAAATATGACGCAATATTAGGCATGCCTTGGTTCGAACAGTACAATCCTAAGATTGATTGGTTAAGTAGAATCGTTACATTTTACATCGATAACGAACTAGTTACTATTTACCAAAGTAGCGATACTATGACCAAGCCCAAATTCATGACATTGAATGAGTTAAGCTCCTGTTTCGACGAACCTGACACTATTAGTTATTTAGCCATTGTACGTGAATCCGATTTGAACACTGGTGAATACAATGGCGATAAGCGTTACCATAGCTTAGTAACAGAGTTCACTGACGTAACACCCGATAACTTACCCCCTGGGCTACCTCCACGTCGTAACGTGGATTTCGCCATCGAATTGGAACCACATATAACACCTCCTGCACGCACACCCTATAGAATGGCAAGAGATGAACAAGAAGAAATGAAACGTCAAATAGATGAACTATTGGAGAAAGGATTTATACAACCGAGTACCTCTCCATTCGGCGCACCAGTTCTATTCGTTAGAAAGAAGGATGGACCGCTACGTATGTGCGTTGACTATCGTATGTTGAACAAGATCACTATCAAAAACAAGTATCCATTACCACATATTGAATCATTATTCGATCAACTAGAAGGTGCAGCGGTATTTAGTAAGATCGATTTACGGTCTGGTTACCATCAAATTCGAATCAAAGAGGAGGACGTACATAAGACGGCTTTCACTACTCGTTATGGCCTATATGAATTCAAAGTGTTGCCATTCGGATTATCGAACGCGCCCGGTACATTCATGCGACTAATGAATGACGTTTTCAGACCGCTTCTCGACCAATGCGTAGTAGTATTTTTAGACGACATACTGGTGTTCAGCAAGAGTCACGAAGAACATGCCGCTCATTTACGACAAGTATTCGAATTGCTACGACAACATCAATTGTACGCAAAGCTCAGTAAATGTGAATTCGGTCGCGATAAAGTCGACTTCTTAGGCCATACTATCAGTAAAGAAGGCATTCAAGCGTCAGAAGATAAAGTCATTAGCATACGAGATTGGCCAGAATTAAAAGACGTTACGAGTGTTAGGTCATTCCTAGGACTTACCGGGTATTATCGTAAATTTATTAAAGGTTATGCTTTCATTGCAAAGCCTTTAACGAATCTATTACGCAAGGATGTTCCATTCAAATTCGAAAAAGAAGAAAGAGATGCTTTCAATCAACTAAAAGAAAGAATGACTAATGCACCGGTATTGCGTTCTAGTAATCCTAGTTTACCATACACCGTTACAACGGACGCGTCAAATGACGCAATCGGCGCTGTATTAATGCAAGACGACGGTAACGGTGATAGGCCAGTAGCTTTTATGTCAAAAGTATTGAGCAATTCACACAAAAAGTACATTACTTACGATAAGGAATTTTTGGCCATTAAAGAAGCCTTACGTATCTGGCGACCGTACTTAATAGGACAAAAATTCACTGTGTACACTGATCACCGGCCATTGACACATTTGCAAAATCAAAATGACTTATCAGATAGACAGACAGATTGGCTAAACGACATGTCAAAATTTAACATGGACATTGTATATAAGCCTGGAAAAATGAATGTTGTAGCCGATGCCCTCTCAAGAAAACCCGCGGCAATCACGTCTGAATCGAATGCCATTACTCGACTCTCGTCAAATAACGAACTACTAGATCATGTTCGAAACGGATACAACAATGATCCTTACTTCTTGGAAGTGAAGTCTGTTCTTAAGGGGGGTGGAAGCACGTCAAAAAGCGGTTATTCAAAACGATTTCGACTAACAAACGACGGCTTAATCTACGAAATGCGTAGAGAAATACCACGCCTATGCATTCCTCAAGGAGAACTACGTGCGAAAATACTACGTGAAAAGCACGACATACCGATATCAGGTCACTTAGGCGTTGATAAGACCCTAGCCAGAGTAGCGCAACAATACTGGTGGCCTGAACTGAAAAAGACAATAGAACGATACATATCATCTTGCGACAAATGTCAACGTAACAAGCCGTCTCAAAGGAAGCCAGCTGGATTATTACAACCGTTACCAGTACCCAACGAGAGATGGGAAGACATCACTATGGATTTTATTGTTCAACTTCCACGTACTAAAAACGGAAAAGACGCAATATTAGTAGTAGTAGATAGACTCACAAAGTACGCACATTTTATACCTACTACTACTACTGTAACTGCAGCGGAAACAGCTCAACTGTTTATGGACAACATATTCCGTTTACACGGCCTACCAAAAAGCATTATTACAGACAGAGATGCTCGTTTCGTCGGAAATTTCTGGCGTTCCTTCTTCAGCATATTAGATGTCCAACTTAAACCGTCAACCGCTTATCACCCACAAACGGACGGTCAAACTGAACGAACGAATAGAACGCTAGAACAAATGCTACGAAATTATGTCAATTATAAGCAAGACAATTGGGATCAATTATTATCTGCAGTCGAATTCGCGTACAACAGCGCCGAACAAGCTTCTATAAAAATGTCTCCATTTTATTGCTATTTAGGAAAACAACCTCGCGCCGTCGACACACTAGGCACGAAAGTAGACAAAATTACACATGTAGCCAGCACAATCGACATGGTCAACAAGATCAACGAGATAGTACAACTAGCTAAGAACGCCATTAGTAACGCACAAGATCGACAGAAACACTATGCCGATCAACACAGAAGAGAAGACGATTTTCAACTAGGTGATCAAGTCTTATTATCAAGTGCTCATATTATTCTAGACATCGACAAAGAAAGACCTTCGCGAAAATTCACCTCTCGTTTCATCGGTCCTTTTCAGATCACTCAGATAGTGAGTAAAACCGCTTACAAATTACAACTACCAACAACAATGAAAATACATAATGTCTTTCATGTCTCACTACTTAAACGCTATGAGCCAAATACTGCGGAATTTCCACATCGAGAGAACGATAGACCACCTCCCGACATAATCAACAATACAGAAGAATACGAAGTAGAGCGTATATTAGATGTACGTACAAAACGAGGAAAAGTACAATACCTTGTTAAATGGCTCGGTTACCCAGACGAAGAAAATACCTGGGAACCTGCAATTGGATTAACTAATGCAAAAGCAAAAGTAGCTGAATTCAAACGAACACTTACTACGTAGGTTCGTTCTTAAGGAAGGATGATTGTAACAATTGTTACGATAGTGAAAACCTTCGGTAAGACTTACCGAAGCGGTAGTTAGACTTACCATATTTCACACAGTAATCGAATTAATTTTATCCCTATAAATACTTTATTACTTTTATTTAAAATAAAGATCATCTATCTTCTCGTCTAAAGTTGTGCGTATTACAATAGGCTATCCCCGACCCAGGTATGATGCATCATGCACGTTATGCAGCGTACATCCAACGAAGACTAACTGTTGGTACAATAGTACTTACAGAAAGAACAATGGCCTAACGAGCATGCATCATCTCGAATGGCAGGATAACGACTATTCAATTCAAAGGAATGCTTTAGTTAACATCTATAATAAACGATAGTTTAATAATTGAATACACGAGAATTAATGGAAATGCACATTATTGTGCTATAATAATACGAGCAAATAACAAACAAACAAACAAACAAAAAGAATCATATCCTAAATCATTCTATTTACGATTGAGATATTTTAGTATCATCATCGTTAGATATTGTCCTTTGATCCTGATTACCAGTACTGCTACCACTGCTACTACTACTACTACTACCATTATTATTGTCATTATTGTTATTATTGGCAGTTGCTGCTACAGGTGGTGAAGCAATAAGCGGTGTGGGCGGTAATAACAGTTCAGGTGGCTGTGATATCGTAGATGATGTATTTGTATTCGACATGGCAGCGGCTACATTTGCTCTAGCCAATGCTGAAGCAGGTGTATCCATTAAAAGCCAATCAGTGGCAGTGGCAGTAGTAGTGGTAGTACTAGTAGTAGTTCGAGTAGAGTGATCATCGTGATGATTAGTCGAATAGCCAATACGTTGACGTGTATTAAGATAGTCACGTATATCACGTACACCTTGACCGCTAAATACGCAGAATAGTTCACGCTGCGTTACGTTGAAATCACTCGGTGGTTCACGACAGTATTTCTGAATATTAGTATGCATGAATGCCGGCACTCCCGTCAAACTAATATGTGTTAGACCGGGACAAGTGTTTAGTAGGCTGAGCACGGCTCGAACACCCAGTCGAATACAATAACTCAAATGGATACGTTCAAGTGTGGCGGTGGCCCTACCCACCGTTACTAGTGCATCAATGGCCGCATCAGTGATAGACATGCATCGCACGAGGCCTAATCGTCGTAAACGGGGCAGATGTGCCAATTCCCTAACGGCAGCATCTGTGATACGCGAACAGCAGCCCAGATCCAAATAGCGTAATCGAGTACAATGGCGTGCCAAATGAAAGATAGACGTGTCCGTAATACGTGAACAATGTCCCAGGTGTAGATAATGCAATGATCGACCAAGTGGTAGTAGTGCACGTACCGCTAACGGTGTCAATTGCGGACATTTGGCCAAATCAATAGATCGTAGTCTTGGACAACGGGTAACAACCGTTTGCACGGTCAAGTCAGTAATGAGCGAACATGAGGTGAGATCAAGTACGCGCATGTGTTCGTTTAGATGAGGCAACGCGGAGAATGCTTGATCCGTCAATTTCAAACATCCATTCAATCGTAATTCACGTAATCGTGGTCGAGTGGGCAATAATGCCAACATGGCATCATCAGTAATCTGGTGACAATGCGATAGATCAATCTCCATTAGTGAGGGACACTGGTTGGATAATGCTTGTATGGCAGCATCTGTAATACGACTACAATGACTCAGGTTGATCTAGATTGCTCGCTCATTAGTATCAATGCAAATAAACAACATATCATTACACTTACTCGGCGTAGTTTAGCACATGAATCGGCCAGAACAATGATGGATTCATCTGTTAATTGCTGGCAGGATCCCAAGTAGATATTCTGTAGATTACGACATTGTTTTGCCACTGTACTCACGACAACATCCGTAATTGATTCCCGACAATCTGTTATATCTAGTGTAATCAGTGATGGCCATTGAGGAACTATCGCAAGTATGGTTGGTTGTGTCAGTGCTTGACAACCCGCTAGATTGACTCGTTCAAGTCGACGACAATCCCTTAGTTGTTTCAACACGCTATCCGTGATAGCATTGGCATACGGCTGTAGATTTAGACGTCGAATGAAGAATGCATAATTAAAATGCACTGATGTAAGTGGTCGCGATAGAGTCGTCACCATACGTTGCAAGTGTTGATCGGTGGCAAAGAATGGTTTAAGCCATAGTAATTCAACAGTAAGTTGACAGAATCGACGAGACACCATTAGACAGCCGTATAATGAGGGACGATGTCTAATTAGAAATAGAATCTGTACGATAATCTCATTAGGCAAACATTCTATCGAGGTTGGGTGTGTGGATGCAACAGGCATTGAATCCGTACGAGAATGTTCACAAGTCAAGCTATGCGATCTCTTCATATCAATAAGCGTATCACACGTATTACTATTACAACTAGTGGTGGTTGTCGTCGTCGATGTATCCACTATTCCATTATTGATATCATTTGTGATGGTAGTGATGGTAGTATGAGCGATAGCAGTAGTTGCAGTAGCTACAGTACTAATAGCAGCAGCAGTAGTAGTAGTAGAATCCAATGAAGCTTGTCTAGCTGAACGTAATTCGCCAAGAAATGCCTTTTGATCGTTCACCGTCAATTCCGCATCACCATGTGGATCCTCGATATCCGATATAACATCATTGTCATCATTCTCTGGCAGTAATAAATGTGTCGTTTGTTTCGGTGAGCTATTCCATGATTTGCTCAATAGGCTTTCAGTTGTATTCGCTGTATTCGCTGTTGAATAGTCATATTAGTATACTTGATACACTAGATAAAGTATAGTATTACCATCTCTATTAATCACCAGTGTTGACATGGTATCGTGTAGTTCAGTTGGTGCAGTCATCGTCGGTGTAAGAGTAATCTCAAAAAGGTTCAAGCAATATAGATATAATATATAATATATAGAATAGTCCACTCTAGCTAATACTATCTAGTAAACGACCCACTTGCAATGAGATCATAAATATCAAATTGTACTATTGTGTATTGACAATACTCTATCAGTATCAAGTGCGTAAACTAATAAGAGAATAGTAGAATAAATTAGCAATTGAACTAGGATGATAGTACAAATGCACCACGAATACTATTATCGCTATTACTATTACTTGTCAAGTAGGTCTAAGTATTTGTTGTTGTTGTTGTTGTTGTAGTATTTGTAATAGTTGAATAGAAAATAAACAAGTTATAAGCTAGAGCAACTAATAAGATGAAGTGGTGGTATAGTAGTAACAAGGGATGAAGTAAAGATCGCTATAATGTTGAAAAGGAGCGATCTATACATCTATACTTGTCAATGATGTGCGCGTGTGTGCGTGTGTGCGTGATATTCCACCATTGATATCACACCTACACAACATGCGGCATTTACCATCAACATCATCTCCAATAGCAGCTACACTCATCATGTGCTAGGAAGAGTCACATTGTTGTATACTTCTTTAGATTCATTGCCTATATAAAAGGAATACAGTCTTGATTCAATTCACTCAGTATACACGTAGTAGATAGACTAATATAAAAAGAACTGCCATCTATCGTTGTAGCATAATTATCTTGATTTATTAAGCGAGCTAATGATTCAATAATGTATTTGTATAGTTATATAAATATATTTATAGATAGTCTCATTCATTATAACCGTTCTTCCTCTTCAAGTTGATGTAGATAGGCGAGTAGACGTTTTTTATGAATCATACCAACATATCTACCATGTCGTACTACGCATAAATAGCGAAGACCTAGTTTTGCAAATAGTTCCATGACTAGTTCCATAGATGCAGATTGTGCTACAGAAAGTGGTGCCTATCATCATGTTATGAATGCGTTAATCAATACAGCTATTTGCTATTCATATCATACGAAACTTACTCGATCCATATAAGCGGTGAAATCATTCAACTTGTCGTGTATTTGTCCATTTGTACCTGTTCCACCTCCAATACGTTTAAAGTAACAGCGTACATGTTCACCTTTATGCTTTACTTTATCTGTAATCAATGCAGTAATACAATGTAATGAATAAATCGAATACATACATCCAGTTACTATTTCACTTACTAAGAGCATGGTGTAATTCAGGTGTAGCTATATATCCAATAAGAACATCTGCCTCAACAATAGGGAATCCACCATCAGGATAACCATTACGCACTAATGTATACAAGTATGTTATGGTCAATCCGTTACTATTAGTTACTACTCGTAGTATTACTACTTGTAATATTACTCTACCTAGTCTATCTAGTTTATCGGTCAATTCAGCTACTGTATTGGTATCATCCACGTCGATCACTTCGAATCCACGTTCCATCACTTCTGCCGTTGAGCCTACTCGAATAAAATCCTTCTTATTGTCCAAATAGGGATGACCATTTCGTTCAATCATTACTTCAAAGAAGGAGGCACGATGTACTGCATCTGCTGTCCATTTAGCAATCATTACTGCAATCATTACCGGCTAGCAACATTAATAATGGGGATATTAGTCAATATCATCTATAAGATAGAGATATACGTGTGTTATCATCATATGTACTTACAATCATATACGTTAATGAGCCAGTTAGTTCAAACATAATGACCGACATTGATACTAGTGTAATGCAATAATTGTATTATTAAATGGTGTGTTCATTGATTCATTCTTACTACTTACATGTCATACGTGTGACACCCGTGGCAGTAGCAGCTGCACCCACCATGGCATAAACACCTGGCATAACACAACTATCACCAGCTGTACATGCTGAAAAGAACGGTACACCAGGGTAGATACGATAAAAGTGTTGCATAGTCATACCGACTACCCGACCAAAAGCAGCTCCAAATATCATATGCGGAATGAATACACCTGCCGGTATCTAATCGTGTGTCAATATATGTCAATATAAAGTGTAAATAGTTGCACTTACTTTAGCACCAACTGCAATAACCGTAGTAATCATTTTGGTCAACATGGCTATAACCAATAGTTTGGCAATATGGTAGTATTCATAATCGGTACGTCTATTATCATATCGAATAGTAGTAATGATCGAGGTGAGTATACACATAATGCGCAGTAATAGTGAGAACAAGTAACTTACGCGCATAATCCTCCTAGATTATCCTCGGGTTTACACTCGCTGAATAGATCAGCCACAAATCCCGTAGCATCCAGACTAATTGTACAACGGTTATAAATGTATGATAATAGACAATCGAATACATCATAAGAACTTACCGACTGAATTTATTACCCCATGATAGTAGAGCAGTTACTAAAGCAACCAGAGTTACTTCACGTACTGGATGTATAGCCAATAATTCGTGTGGTCTAGATTTCATCCATGCTTTGAACATTCTAATAAATAAGCCACCGTATAGACCCTAAATGAATGAATTACAAAAGTAAGCAACTGCTCACTTTCGCTTTAATCTACACTATTCACTAGCTTACCCCGCCTAATCCCAATATAGCAAATCCAATAAGATCGTAGTTGTGCCAATCTCGATCATAAGTAACTTGGAATAGTACCATTTTGCCAGTTTGCCATGGATTAATAACCTATACGGGAATGTGTTAATAACCCAATACTAGCATCTACTGTGTTGTATTCACTTACCTTTAGTGTAAAAGCTGCCGTAAGTGCACAAAAGAAACTACGCCACATCGTCTTACTAGGGAAATAGTAGGACACTTCCTCGAGACTGAATAGAACACCACCGATGGGTGCACCAAAGGCTACTGCCACACCAGCAGCTGCCGATGCCGATAGAATCTCTCGTCTTTTTCCTAGTAAATACATGAGTTAATACTAGTTATCTAGCTATCTATCCTGAATGATCACTATTAGTTACCTTCATTTTTATTATACTTCTTGAATAGACGACATGCGATATTACCGACACAACATGCAATATGCACTAATGGTCCTTGACGACCAATACTTAATCCTGCAGCCACTGCTAGTGTCTAAACTGATCCCATTAGTCGTTATCAGTATTGTAGTATGAGCGGATACAGCTTACCAGACTAACCACCTTGACCCATAATGTTTGTATACCGAGAAAGCCTCGAATAACAAATCCACTAAGTATTGTTTTCACTTCGGGAATACCACTCCCTGATGCAAAGTATTTAATATTCGGTGGTAATGATCCACTAGTGTGTGCATCCATTATTGCATCACTACCCAGTGGATCATAATGCGACTGACTATCGATGCGTGGTCGATGCTGCCCGCCTAATTGGTAAGAGGTGAGAATGGATTCATTATCAGTGGGTGTGTGCAGATTCGTGCGTGATGTCTGAGATGCTGCCAGTTTCTTTGTGGTCGGTAGAGTACCCGCGTAGTGAACCAACAATGCTGCAAGTGTAGCAAATCCTACCTAATAGTAAATAAATCAATAAGATTCCCCTTTACTACTATTATTATTATTATTATTTACCGATATCAATACATAGGCACTCCAATTGATGAAGGCATCCTTATGATCTGATGCAAAGAATGGAATAGTATCAGCCCATGGTTCCCAATCAGCGCACTCTTCCTTATCTAATAACAATAACATGAATGCGTAAATAAACAAATAAATAGTGCTAATCATCTAATGCTGCATACCACTACTGCCCCAACAGCAGAATTGTCGATTCCATCGGAAATTAGTAGTGCAGAATCCAAACTTCAAATCAAACAGCCATCTCGATGATATGTCCATACCGGCTGCAACACAACCACATATTACACCTATTCTATATCATTAGAAGATCATATTCATTGTGTAATACATCATACATGTCATGTAATATTACCGATAAGCAGCATTAGTATCCAGCCTTGTAGACCATCCATGCCATTAATAAGATGTCCTCGGAAACCCTTGATGGCTCGTAGTTTCCGTAGACGAACGCGTTCCTTGACAAAGTCATGAATCCAATCTATGCTTATCGGTTAGTTCAACACACACACACACACACACTTGTGCTTATTCATTACGCCGCCTTGATGGCACACTCACCAATGGTTGTGTAATCGGAATACCATACACGAATACCGTTGTTCTCCCTCATTAAATCATGATTGACCTCGTCGTAGGCACCGCTACGTCGTCGAAGCCATCGTTTAGCGGCAGTCCTCGATCTCAGGTAGATGGGCGTGGTTGGATTGGCCCAATGACGACGCGGATGACCTCCACCAGCACCGCCCATTCCGACCTCCGAGTAATTGCCATACAAGTTTGGTTCCGTGTATAAAACATTCGAGCCATGTACATCGGGTATTCCGGAGAATGGTCGCGACTGAAATACAGCAGGTTGAGCCCATGTTTGACGTCGATTATCTATAGGATTAGGATTACCACGATAGCTGTATATATATATACATACTTTTGATTAGTATTAAACATAGAATATACACATATATGTATTTGTAAATGAACCTACATGAAATCCTCTTCATCTTCATCATCTTCATCATCGACATAGGGTAGTGCATTGTTGGCATTACTATTACTATTACTATTACCACTATTGGATGGCATGTATTTGGAGGCAAGTCTATTAGCATGTCCATATCGATAAGCACCACCACCACCATTTGCTCCATAATGTCGACTATGATTAGAGGCTAATGAAGAGGCAGCCAACAGAGAGGCAGTCTCTGATTCATCATTTGTATCGGCTTCTGTATCCGTAGGATGAGGTAGTTCAGGTACAGATAGCATTGCAGATGGTTTAGTATTCGCCGAGTAGTTGTTACGTCTTATATCATCCGAGAACTGAATTGATGTATTCGATGCTGCCGTACTAGGCATATCCGACATGGTAGGTGTCACCGATCCCACCGTATCCGATGAAGGTATAGACTGTGATTCGGCAGTGGGACGTGTACGATTACGCGGTACTTGTAGTGATGATGGTGGCTGACGTCGTCGATTACTGCCATTGCCATTAGCAGTAGAGGCAGGACCATTACCTGTGGTCCTTCCGGTTGACGACCGTTGCATATTGAAATGTTAAACAAGACGATCGTCAAACGTTTATGGTGAGTTACTAGTATAGAACTATCGGGATTCCAAGATAACTAAAGGGCAAAAGAGGATACGCTTGTATTGTTTACACAAGTAGCTCTTTCTATATGGATGGTGACGCTGTTATGAAGAGATAGTTGAACAGATACGTATACGCGTACACACATACACATACACATACATATACATATACACATATACAAGTATACAAATGTATATAAAAGAAATGGGACAGGGTTAATGCGCTACAAGTGGAAACAAGAAAACGAGCCTCAAAAAGTTACCGATGAATGCCGAATAGCTGGTACATGAACAAAAAAAGAAAATCAATACTCGGTGGAGGGAATGGTGATGCAATAAGAGCGGAGATGATGGACGTTGGAGGAGGATGATGATGATGATGCCACACAAATGACGACACAGCTGTTGTTGTCGTTGAATAGCTGTCGTATTATTGGTGAAAATGATCACACATCATACTTGCCATTTGGCATGGTCCTCATTCATTTTTGATCATATGCTTTGGTGCGTGACCATGTCTACATTTATTCTAGTAGGTTTACAAAAAGGTTACTACTGCTAATACTAGTGTATACCAATGGATAATCATTTATATATGATTGCTTCTTGTGTATAATTGTAAATAAGCCTTACAACTAGTAGCTACTACTAATGAAATCATATTTATTATAATGTGTTTTTCTTATGAAGTAACAATCGCAAAGTGATAATAATAATGATGATGATGATGTTGATGACAATGAAATGTTCTAATTAGCCAGATATTGGCTCAGTATCATTGGTGGCAGGCCAAAGACGACAAGGTAACGGGCGTTGCTTATTGGAAAGCGCTCGAAGGAAAAGAAAATATAATCTCCCGTAAGTTGGGATGTCTTGTGTGTTTTTGTTGCTTTTACATTGAATTGGACAGTGCTAATTACATGATACTACGTGTTGACCCGTTGATGCTTAACGGTATCGATGTAATGGACTTTTCTGAATAGAAGGAATCGGTACGAGATCGTTTAGAACGATAGGAGCCGGATCGAGATGATTTGCCACTACTGCTTGAGCGCGTGCCTTTCCCAGTTGATTCCTTTTTACTTTTTGACCACGTAGCAGAACGGGCCAAAGCGTTAGTTAATGTGATCACGGGTTGATACATGGCTTATTGTGGTAAGGTTTTTTCTCAATTGGTAAAAATCAAATAGGAATACACTAACGTATCGCTAATGGAACAACTAACAAAACAAAATAGAATAATAAAAAGATAATTAAAATAAATGAAAAAGATATAAATTTATAAGAACAAAGAGACAATACTCACAAGTTAAACGAAAAGAATGAATACAAGCTGAGGATGAAGAAAAAGTAACAAAGTTGCTGGGTTTTTTTTCGCTTCAAAGAACGCTGCGTTTTAAAGGCCATTTCAATCCATGTTGCCATGGTGGCAAACCAGTGAGAGAGAGTGTGTGTGTGATAGAGTGAGAGAACGAGAGAGCAAAACAGAGAATAAGCATCATTACGGGCAAGAGTCACGCTTGACGTGCAGGTATGTCGACTAAAAACGGTAGCTGCATAGGCCCATTATTCTACACAGTGCTGAGTGCCCCTTTTTTATGAGTTTTAAATGCATATGGGCAATTGTAAATACGGGATATGAGCATAGATCATGAGGATAAATAACTTGATTCCGCCTAAAAGCTGCCAAGCACTCGAGAGAGTATCATGCAATAAATGACACTGATAAAGCTGCTGATACAATCATACACTAGAGAAAAGTAAGCGCGCATGCGGTTCAACGGTGCAACCGCGTGTATATACGTGAGATGGCATAGCTACAGGTAGAATAAATAATGCAGCTATTGGCCTTGGAACAAGCAAATGGTAAAAGCTGAAAAAATAGGTATGTTAGGTTTACAATGGTCATTCTACTAGTACGAATAGCCAGGCTTACTCGAGGCTTGCTTACTGGCTACTATGAGGAAGAATAGGGCTACGTTTATTGGTGTTAATTGAAGCGATCTGGTTGGCAAATAGAAGGCTTGGTCTCGTTGATAGATGGACGGCCTTTGATGTTGCCATACACACTCACACACGCACACGTTTGTGCATATGCGCATACGCACGACAAGTATCATTGATAGACGAATATCATCGAGTCATTTCAGTTACACGACAGCTCATTTCATAGCTCACTGCGCTAATTGGTCGTATTTTTGTTGTGACTATTCGCACATTATACTGCTTGGCTGTATTATGAATGCATACGTCATGTATGTTGCGACAACATGTAAATGCAGTTGAACAGTTGACAAATAATTAATTACAATTTATTAAGGAATACCACGCATATTTTTAATAATCTATTATGATGACTGCTCTCTCTCCGCTAAAAGACATGCTAGAGCCGCACCAATAACACTTCCATCTTTAATGAGTGTAAGTTTTACTTTGTGTGCAAGTTTTAAATGATGCTCTAGCGCAACAGTCATACGCTCGGCATAATGTGGATAGCCCTCGAATAGACTTCCGTCAATGCCGACGGTAATATGATCCTGCGTATGAAGTATGTCAGAACGTTGACTAAGAAGTGCCGCAAGACCCGTAGCACACAAACGAGCAGATCGTGTGGATATTAATTCGCATATTCGCTGCACTAATTTACGTTCACATAGGGTTGTCCTGCCCGCAGGTAAACCCATGATAGATTCAAGTACATGTTGCACTCGTACTAGTTCTGGTGATGTGTCGCCTTCCATCAAGCTCAAATACTCGGTATTTAGCAATAAAGGTTGATTAAATTCATCCGAGGAATTACCGTCAAATAGTAGACGACGATCGATGAAATCTAGGATTATAAGTCGCAGCAACTCGCCTAGATATTGTCCTCCGATCATCTTCTCGAACGGTTGCTTAAACGGATGGGGCGACATTCTATCCACTCGTGCGTCGAATCGTGTTTGTGGCAACACTACACGTTCCGTGTCGAATGCGCCCCACTCTGTATTGACGATCATTTCCTGTTGATTGTCGGGCTCATTCAACTTGCCGATATTTGCGATAGTCTCATAATAGGCGCATTATTGCCGGTGCCTATAATAACGCCTACCTGGTGGTTGGATCTTGATAGGCTTGTGCCAACAAACATCCCACCGTATCATTAATAAGTGCGGTCACTTTAACCGGTAAGTTATAGCGATGCAGCGTGGATGCAATAGTTGCGCCACATCCTTATTCACGACATCGGGCAGGTTGAAGCCTTTCGTCCAGGTGAGTAGCGTGCCATGATCAATCGCCGTCTGGTGTACCGGATATGAGAATGTAAAACCTAACGAGTATGTTTGTCCCCTCTCCAATGTCGGCAACGATACTTCCTCGTCAATAAACTGTCGAATACACTCGGCAATATAGTCGAATAGCACCTTTCCGGTCGAATTGATTTTACAGCTGTCAGGTACAATAAATTTACGCGAGTTCACACCGACTTGACCATTACCGCGTAGATGAATAGCCGAGATACGAAGTGTGTTCCACCTAAATCGAGTGCCAAATAGGTGCCAACTTCATTCCCTGTTACTCTTCCTATTACATAAACAGGAATCATGGCAATGGTAGTGCCGTATCTGCAAGTCCATTAGTCATGGAGGTGGTAATCGCCGTAAACACACTATCAAGTTGTTCATCGCTAACGGTGAGTGCTTCAGTTATTCGGTCGAGTTGTCTACGCTGCTTCTCGCTTAATAAGCTAGCGTATTCCGCTGCGGTAATTACCGACTTGAATGCGGCACTATTGAGTTCAATCGTCATAGTATAGCAATAAGAATAGTAAAGGTATATCAGCTTAATAGAAAAAGTCAAAGCATTGTAATTTGAGCTGCGTTTTAATTATCGCTTATCGCTTTTATTTTATTTTTTCATTACACCATATCATGCTATGCCATATCCACATAAACCAAGTAACTGATAAGCCTTCTACTTGTCTTGGTAAGATAGAGCATTATTACTGCTGCATATTGCCTTATTTGTTGAACTTTTATTTATTTATCTACAAAGGTAACAGGTAATGGCACGTTCGACTAACGTATAACTTGGTCTATCTATCTTATCGTTCAAGCCGACTAGATCATACAATTGAATTTGTAAAATGTATTCACTCGTTCAAATTGACACGTATGACCATCATCATTATCACTATCATTATCATTATCATTACAAGTCCATTCAGTAATATTTTCCGATATATCAAATAAGTATGTCCTATCCTGCTTTATTACAGACTTATTCTAATGGTTTGGGATCGTCGTACATGTGTCGCCTCTGTTGTTATCGCGTATAGCGAGAATACGCACACACACACACACACACATCGCCTTATCATTCCTCTTTTATTTTACTCAAACACTTCAATTCGGCATTGTTATTTTCCTAATGGTACAACTTGTATATCGTATAAACATGCGGTGGTATACGGTCATTATCAGTATGTCCATAATCAATATCTCGAGGTACTACATCGTGGCAAACTTGTTCGGGGCATTGCACAGGCTAGCTAATGCCACGTTGTGAAGCGATGTCCCTTATGCTACAATAAGGCCATTACTAACTTGCGAGCACATATAGATATTTTGCAGTTATCGCCATCTGGCATTACTATTGGCACTACTAATGCGGAACCAGATATTAACGTGGAGTAGCCTTGGCGCACATGGCGCATCTGGCACCTTCTGCCACCTTCTGTCATCCTACGGGACTCTAGACATCGCATGGATTGATGGGCGACTCGCTGACCATACATTTACACATGACCATTTCGACATACGGGTGTTGTTTTAACCATGCGGTCCGCCTTGAACTGATAGCCATGTACGCTACTCGTCAAAATTAGATGGATAATTAATTTCTATTGCCTAATTTGGTACCATTTCCATATCCGATACGGCAGCGTGAATATGGCAGCCCATGTATGGCTACGATCATTTGCTGAGGGAGAAGCAGCGGTGTTACTCGACTGCCGCAGGAGACTGACGTA
This sequence comes from Syncephalis plumigaleata, assembly GCA_025201365.1. Lineage (NCBI taxonomy): Eukaryota > Fungi > Zoopagomycota > Zoopagomycetes > Zoopagales > Piptocephalidaceae > Syncephalis > Syncephalis plumigaleata. The sequence continues at coordinate 1,892,040 of JAIXMF010000001.1, forward strand.
TAAGTTTGCATTAAATGGATAGAATACATCTACATATACGACAGGAGAGGGAAGGGGTATTCGTAAAGAGTAAGTAATACAAGTTCGAATGAATACGACCGGATAAATACAAAAATATTATAGTACAATTAAAGAAATAAGAGGAATTTCACAACTACTATTATTTTATTAAAGAAGAGTGTATGACAACAAATCAGCCTTACTGTCAATCTACTACTCTGACAATGTTTCATGACCGTAAATAGCTCACTCTTCCGACGAATGCCATGCGATCTAGACGCAGACAAGCAGACAAGCAGACAAGCAGATGGGCAGACAGGCAGATAGATAGGCTGTCTCTATATCTCTCTATCTCTCTCTCTCATGTCCATTGCTATGATGGCATTTGTGTGAATCATGTGCGCTCGTATACCACCACGTCCATACGGTCAGCTGCTATCAATAGCTTTGCTAGGGAGCTTGGGAGACGAGGCGAGGCCTGCGACCAGAAACGTATCCTGACTAACGCATGTCTGCAGTTCCGCACAGACGATACCGTCCTTGTAACGCAAGGTGTTCCCTTTTTGTCTTGACTAGAACGCCACATGATGTCCCTCAGCGACGGATTTTCCTCCCATCCTGACAAATGGTTGACCAAGGACCATTGTGGCACATCTCGCGGCTGTCGTAATATCTCCGGCAAGTATGAAAATAGCATGCGGCGGCATCTGAATATAAACGACGGCACTTTTGTTCGTCCAAATTGCTTCGAGTTTGGTTTCCATCACGTTTGTTGCTTGTTTTCTCTTTCGTTTCTTTTTCCGTTTATTCGCCTGTTCGTTCTTCGCGCACGTTATATACTTGATTATTGCGCTTCCCTTTCTCAAATATACTATCACCATCACCACCACCAACATTACAAATACTATTAGTCTTTTCGTCTCGTTTTTCCGTCTGCGTTATACAGTAAACTAATATCAACTTTATCCGTTTCTCCCCTTCCTCTTCCGGTAAGTCTTTGTAACATTGACATGACGATTGATTGATTGTTCTTCGTCGTCGTCGTCGTCGTCGTATGTCAACTTGTTTATCTTCTTAATTGTGGGTGGTACGAAAAAGTAGCGAAACAACGGTACCGCGTGATAGCTGCATGCAAATCTTCTGAGTGCTCTCTGTCATTCATTGACAGTGTCCGTTCGGGTGCTTAAGCTTACCTTGAGCGCACTAGCCGCAGTATCGATGTATGTATGCGCATATAACTGTGTGTGGATAGATATGTGTGGATATGTAAATGTGCACAGGCAACTCGGCATCGTCCTTGTTCATAGGCTGTGTTTCAGGTGCTTAATTCTATGGTTAAGGGCCCTTGCTATTGGCACCCCTTCCTTGTCACTTGCATCTCTCTAATGGTTGTCAACTTGGCTATTATTATTATTATTTTGTTATTGTTATTGCTATTGTTTTTCACTTTTCTATCTGTTTATTGTATGGCTTTGTGTGTGTGTACTACCGGCCTTGATCATTCTATCGGATGACAAGGCAATGGTGCAATATTGAGTTTACATGTTGCTACTAGGTGTACAACAACCATCTATTCGTATTCACTCCATTCGTCGTTCTTGGATGTTTGACATTGATGACGTGCAGCGTCAAATGGTCCTTTGCACAACGAACGGTTCTGTGCGGTGAGTACTTGTGTCAGCTCCATCTTTGGCTCTTTTGATACAAAAATACCGCTACGTTTACGGATGGAGTTTGCGGTGTGTAACATCGTATCGGAAACTTGCTTTCTACTTGTACCTGTTTTTCTGCCCTTTTCGTTCACCATAATGGACGACCAGAGGCTAGACGACAGTCAATGACTAGCAAGTTATGCACACCAATGGTTCTTATACACACACATTCGTACATACACACTCGTACACACACAAATTCATACTAAAACAAAGTAGCCGTTTACTTACTTTCGCGATCAGACTTACACGTGGTAAGACTGGGCGCAAATGAGTGGTGTGCGCGTGATTGCGTGTATACATGTATGGCGTTGTGTGTGTGTGTGTGTGTGTGTGTATAGAATAGACTGGCATCCTGCACAAGGGAGAGACCACATCATCTACAATGAAGTGGTAGAAAAAGTAGAAAAAAGAAAAATTCTCCTTTATGCATGCTTATGGCCGGCGTCAAGCCATTCTATCCAGTTTACTGGCCAAGCGCGTGTACGCGCCACGCGATCTGCTTCCCCAAATCCCGTCTGCGCATGTAGTGCTCATTTGTGAAACGGCGCGTGCGTTATCTATTAAAAAGCGACGCTTTCCTCTTTAGACTGGTGCGTACGCTCGATCTGTCGATTCTTGTCCTTCCGTTGTATCTTTGTTGTTTGTAGTTAGCCTTCCTCCCCCTTTCTTATTCTTCCTATTATTCTTATTCTTATTCTTATTCACGCTCCTTCCGTTTCTTGTTGTATACACTCACTCGCTCTCTCAATCACACGTGTGCGCACGCGTGCACACATCCCGACTACTTGTTTAGCTTTGCTTATCCGTGTTCACCATCATAGTTCACTCCTAAACTACGAATTTCTTTTGTTGGTTAGCATCGAGTGTTGCTTTCGATGGTTTACGCCTAGCCCCTTTCCCTATAATTTCATTGGCTATATTGCGAACCCTTCAGGACGCGGTTCCTTTACCATTTTTATACTACTCGACAGATTGACATTTATAGCTAGTTGCGTGCCAGTTCAATTGGAGAGAGCTATATACACTTTACTATTTGTTTTTGCTTATAAGTTGCAACTAGACTTGCTTCTATAATACGCATACAAATCGATTGCCATACGTGTTTATATGTGTGCGTGTGTGTCTGCGTGTACGTGTGCGTACATCATCAACATCATCACCACAATATAATCATTGCTATTGCCATATTATCGACAACCATTAGATATATACACACATATATATATATACATACAGATAAAGTTACGACCATCGACTAGATTGTTGTGTACCTTCGTAGTTCACGCAAACTAAATATTACATTGGCCGTAATTGCTTATTTCATTACTATTGTAATAGTAATAATAATAACATTTATACAAGTACACAAATATTACATCTACACTTGTGGAAAATAGTTATCAAGTTGCGGTTATTTTCCTCATTTGATAATACGATTATCGCAGCTTGATTACACACGTACGAACACATACGTGCAGCTACTCCACGTGTTATCCCAGTACCGTTGCTTTTTCATCGCTAATTCGAGCTACGTGCGTGATCGCTTTCTTCGCTAAATTCGAAAGTGCACTCATGTTGCACAGTATTGTCTTGTCCACGCGATAAGGACCTTGCCGCTCGCGCGCGTTAATGCAACAAACACATTTATTAATCGTCTAGTATTATTATACATTGAATTTAGTTGTCCGACTATCTTTGCGAATTATATTACCGATATTACCGAGTACCTTTATTACACGTTTGGTGCCGAACCTTTGATCTTCATTTTTATAGACAAAAGAACCTACATTTTATACCTTGCCCGCTACTACCACCACTACTACTACTACTACTACGGTCTCGGTTCTCTACCCACGCTGCAACGACACTTATTCGAAACGCTTTGTTTTCGGTAGCGTATTATCGCCTCATTCCGACTATTACACCTATATCGTCACCCGTTTTATCACCGGTAAGTAACAGTTTCGCTTTCCCTTCCTCAAATGTGTATACATGTATATATACATCCATATATAAAAGATAGCAGCGCACGATCGGTCCGTAATAATCCCGTTGTTTCCCCTCCTATTTCCTTATCATACGCACACCCGTGCTGCCATTGCATAGCATTAGCATCATCCACCATTTGAAAACTAAAGGGGAAGATTGCGCGGCTCAAGGTGGCAAGAGCGTTTCACGCTCGCTATACTTGGCGGCGATGCATGTGCAGCATTTCCGAAACCTCACTGTATTTCTATTCACATTCTGCCTTGTCCCTTCTATGGTCAATTTTTTTTAACTGAACACATGGCGCAGCCTACCATGATGTTGTACATCACTTGGCAGCAGCCTGGCCTCGCTAATTCGAGTAACAATGATGATAATAATAATGAGGATAATGATGAGGATAATAATGATGACAATAGGCCGAGCGAGGTTAGCCACAAACCAGTGTGTAACCTCTAATTAAATATATACCCCTCACTCCTTGATCGCTCGGCCTAGTTTTAATCATCGTATAGCGCCGTTGATGACCACCGCCGTTTTTACACTCCCTTCATTATTGCGTTCCTCGTTATAAACATTCACGACGAAAGCCGCCCTTTCCCCCTCATACACGCACAAAAGCACAAACGCACATACAAGCACAACTCCGTGTTTCATTAAACATCGTTATTTTAACATAAACGATAACCGGATCAGTGCGCTGCTTACTTGTTTTTCTCTAACACAATCTCTAACGTTTTATTTCTATACAGATACGACAGCTAGCCGCACGGCCGGCAAGGATCATTATTTTATTATGCCACACTTCAATCCATTCACGCCATGCGCTAACACTATTCGCCGCATGAACCAAATCTTCCGTAAAGACGCTGCATCTCATCTTCGCTCTACCTCCGGTGCCTCCGCGACATCGGCATACTCCACCGCGTCTTCCGCTACCCCGCCTTCTACGCCGACCACACCGAGCTACCAGTCTCATCCCTTCTACTTTGCGTCGAACGGCTCGTGCGCGCCATCTCCCGCCACGTATTGCCGTTCGCCATCGTCTTCTACCACCACCACTGCATCTTCTTCCGCATCCGCATCTCCACTCCCACTCCCACCTGCATCTCCCGTCTCTCTGGTAGCATCCCCATTCTTCTCTGATCCTTCCACCATGGACGCTCGTTCGCCCTACCGTCGCCGTAGCCGCCCGCAGATGTTGGCCGCCACCTCAGTGGCCGTGGGTGCCCCCACACCCATCGCTACCTCGAGCTTGGCCTATCCCGTCAACAAGCGCAACTCCGTCTCCTCCAACCATAGCTATAACAGCTATCAGTCGCTCAGCTATCCTGGTCTCGAGGATGAGATCCAAGAGCCAGCCAGCGAACGACTCCGCCGTCGCTTCGTGCGTATGGCACGCAAGATGAAGCGTAAGATGTCCGCCGCCAGCCGAATTGGCCGCAAATTGCGTCGCAACGGTTCTTCCAAGGAAGAATCCGCTGCTGAGCCAGACACTACTCTACCTCAATCGCCTGTCAGTGCTTCATGCACTGCCGGTGCCTCATCCGAGCAACACATTACCCTCTTCTCTTCTACTCGCCGTCCCACGTCAGCTCCAGCTGCCGTCGAGGACCCATGGATGGACTTGGAATGGCAATTCTAAGTTAATTTCGATGTACGTGTGTGACTTGATTCCGACATCTACTTGTTTCGCAGTCACGTACACATACCTGCCTACATCATCATCATCATCACATCATCATCATCATCATCACTATCATCATCATTAACATATATCATTAGCATATCCTACCAGCATCGTTCTCTCGTAGCATTTTCATTTGCGTTTAAAGATGAAAACGATTCCGCGGATCCGCACTTCATAAACACACACATAGCATGGTGCGGTCCATTAGGTCGGTTTCGATTCTCTTTTTCTTGAGTCTCAACATTGCTTGGCATATTAATCCTAGCTGATTCATGGATTTTATCAGCTTTTTCTTACTATATACATTAAGGGCAACGCTTTGGTCGTTGCTAACACCTGTACAGCAACAGTAATCATTACGAACATAATAATTGTCGTACACACGCTTGAAGCGTTTGTCGTTGTACATGTATACAAACACGCTATTATAGGACGTTTTCTAATTTGCTTTCCCATAGCATCTTCACTGACGATGTCTCCACATAGAGTCGCGGTTTCTTGTCTTTTTTCTGCGTTCATATACAAGCGCGCATTTTCTTTTTCTTTCTTTTTTCTCATAGCAAGCATTTTTGTTTTTATTCAAACAGCAAGCACATTTACGTCTCTAGATACACTCCAATTATAAAATTGCCGCCTCTGCTTAATACTAATCACCATCACCATCATCACCATCACCATAATAATAACGTCAACGGTAATAATAAGCAAGCCGCTCGTGTGACTTCTTATTCGACTCGCCTTCCGGATCATGTTATCCTGTTCGCCATACTCGAATATATCTCTTTCTCACACGCCTACACCATTGTGGCCGCCGCCGCCGCCGCCGTAATTTCATTGTAGATTGCCGCATACAATTTCGCCGCATCTACGGTTATTGCCGCCCGCCGCCGCCGCCGCCATTCTGTGTCTTGTCAGCTGGACTCACGTATATTGCATACATCCCCATTTATCACTCAGGTCTAACTCATACAATCACTCACACACACTCACTCACTCAGCGTATGAGCTAGCCGGTATAAATCTAGTGGATCATCGATAACGCAGTAGTCGCTACAGACACATCCCGGTCCTGGTCATCACCGTCGCATTAATGATGCGTGCTGCCCCACCGACCAATGTCCACATTTTTATTGTACTTATATCAGCGATTGCGTATCGCATTTTCTGTTGTACACCATTGGTATGAATTGTCTTTTTCTCTAAAGTAATTCATTCGCCTTTTGTTCTTTCCACTCTCTTCATGCTTGCCTTGTTGTTACAACGAGCGAAGAGTGGCATTGCACCTTGTTGCGTGCCAAAAGCAAATAAAAATTCTAAAATCATAATAATTCCTATCCAATATACACATGCAATCATTGAGTATACTAGTTATCAATCTATCATTTAGCAAAATGCTTCTTTAGAACATTTATAGTTATTTTATTATTATTAAATAGTAAATAAAGCTGGAGAGAATAAGGAGAGAATAGCAATTTAATTCCTCTATATAACTTGCAAACTCTACAAAAATGCAGGCATCAGTAAACGGTTAAAAGGAAGAAGAAAGTAAGAACATATATATATATATATATAGAATAAATAAAACCCATCTAACGAATGAATAATCATTTACATGATTATAGTCAAGAAAAGAGACAAAGAGAAAGAAAGAAAAAAGAAAACAACTCTAGACTGGTCGATAGTGCGCATATGCGTATGCGTGCATAGTCCATTCGATCTAAATAAATACAATTAGTTATTCTTGATATCTACCATACATCTATAGGAATAAATTAATGGTGTGCATCACGTTTACTTGTGTCGGTAGTACCAGAAGATGACGTTGTCTGCTATTGTTATCATCTGTATGGCCATCATCATTGTCATCATCGTCGTCGAGTGACATTTTACCAAATGTTACATTAGTTTCTTGAATGTTGATGATCGAATTCCTACGACTAAGACTACGAATGTCTGACGGCGAATACAACGGCTGTAATGGTGGTCCCAATGAGAATCCGCTTATTGGAGCCGATTGCGAGGCACTAATGGAAAGTGGCGAGGGTAAAGATGTCGATATCATTGCATTTACATTACTCGGTAATCCCGCTGTCCAGGCTGTACTTCCATGCTGCTGATACTGATGATGCTGATGGTGATGATGCTGACCAGCTAAAACACGCGGTGAACTCGGTAACATGACAGGCGAGCCAGCACGTCGTTTATAAAGAGCACTAGTATAGGGATCCATACGATCGCATGATGCTAATTGTATTTATGTCATTAGCAATGGCATCAAGTTAATTTCAATTTGTATCCTTGATGATTTAGTTACCTTTACGTTTACTACTGCGTCGAGGTCCTCCTGCACCTCCACTACTAGCATTTGCACCTGGATGACCACTACTCCAGAATGGTGTAGCAGATCCAGGCGGCATCGGATAAAGTCCAGGGGATGACATGCAGGACGACGATGGAGATGGAGATGGATCACCTCTAAAGAACTAATAAAGATAGATGTTAATCCACTGTTATTGTTATTATATTATGTTCGTGATAACTTACATCCCATTCTGGATTTAATTTAGAACGGAAATAGGTAGGAGCACTACTAGAAGTAATGTTCTCCACCACATCGTTATTATTACTATTACTATTATTACTACTATTTAGCCAGGGCTATTTAATTGTCGTGTTAATTACATGATATGGTATATGATGTATAATGCAATTCAACATTGACTCACTAATCGCACATTCATTCCTGGTGTTATTTCATCGGAATCCGGATTGAGTGTATCCTCGAATTCACGTAGTTGCATCTGTAATTCGCATTCCCGTTCTACTTCTTGCTCCATTGGACGTGACTCTGACTAGTAAAACGATCATTTATGGTTATACTTGCGTGATCGTATACGATAGAGCAACTACTTACCTCCAACATGGATTGTACACGATGAAGCAATCGAGGACGTAGCTAGCAATTAGTCCATACTGATTAGCTTTATCCATTTCGTATACGATGATACTAACCTTTCCTTCGGCATAGGCTACCGATAACTTTCTACCGGTACTGCGGGTGAAGTTAAACGCGAACCTGATTGACTAGTCGACTACGTGTTCCCTCATGATCATTTGACGACGTCATCGGTGATTGCGATGACGATGATAGTGATGAATGGGACAGTTCGCCGGATGATAAGCTTGAATGTTGATTAGAGCCGAGTATCACGCTACGTCGCCCATTAGCAAACTATCCTCCTGTGTGCTGGCATGACCTCGAGATCGACGAGCAGCTTGTGCCACAATAGTGGCTGCGTGTGCCGCACCATACAGTAGCGTTAACGAACCGGCACGCTGTCGACCTCGACGAGGAAGGGCAAGATCGCGTCCACTTAGAAATGCTTTCGATGGAATGCCATTACCGCCATTGGATGATATTGATCCTGCCATGGAGAGTGCGGTTGGTGATGCGAATGGACTGGCACTCGTACCAAACAATGAAGATGGCGACAATGCCGTTCCCAATGACTCGCCAGCGGCACCAGTTGTATTACCGCCAAATCGATGAGCAGTAACTGTCGTGGGTGAACCACACGGTGAGTTGTAATTCTGATATGGATGCGACATGGGCGGTGAACGTAAACGTAAACGTCGATGAGGTTGCGGTCCCGGTGAAGAGGAAGTGGCTCGCCGTTTACGACGTGCTAGATTCCAAGCGATACTTTGTGGTGAAGAGGGTACAGGTGCCAATGGTGCAGGCATCACTTGAGACGGTGCTATCGATGAATTTAATATTGCTAAATCGCGTCCGGTACGTATAGATAATGGAGGTGGCGGCACTGCTGCTGCTGCTGCTGCTGTAGTAGTAGTTGTTGTTATAGCATTCTGCCGGTCATTGTCACGCATAATGGAAGCTGAAACTGTACTGGTCACTGTTGCATCATCGTTAGTAGTCGCTACCTGTGAATGCGTCAACAATTCATCTTGATGTGATGTTACGGAATCCATAGCCATTAAATCTTCGGATTCTATCGTGTGAGGCGGGATGGCATCGCACTCTATACTCTCCGAATGGTTTGCACCGTCTAACACTGCTTCCCTATTATTGCTATTGCTCATATAATTATTGGCACGTTGTCCGGCAGTATTAGAGAAAGAGGCCCCGTGAATAGCGGGTAATATTAGTGGTGGACTGTGAGGCAACAGTGGATTCACTTAACGAGCACGAACGGTGGTGTCTATGTTTGGCTACGTGAATGGTAGAGACTGAACATTCGCTAAGCGAAGATTGACGAGGCCTACGCGGTAGATGACCTTGATACGGATTACGCTGGCAGTCTTCAGGCAAGGAAGTGGAAAAGAAGCCTTCCGTATTAGGCGGGTTGTCTCCCCTGGAAGGAAGGATGCTATAAAGCTTGGAATTGCTTCTATCGTCATCACACTCCATTAGAGAGCAGATTCAATTAAGCCAAAGGTATTTATGTATGTATGTTTGTATATATAACAAATAAAGGAGTTGGCCTTCAGCTATCGAGTTTTACTAAAGCTAGGCACGCATAGCTCTGCGTGCCTAGCTGTAATAAAGGATAGGTCGAATGCCTTTGCGCTACCACCCCGCACACACACACACCATTTAGGAAATGATGTCGAGACACACAAGCATACGTACGTATCCACACTTACACGCATGCAACGTACTCACATACACACACACACATGCAAGAGCATGATTACACTCACAAATGAACTTGTATTGAGTAGCGAGTAGAACATGGGCATGATAAATAACATGTCGCGTATATTGCAAACGAAAGGTGGTCTTGAATTACCAAAAATAGTTGCGGTCATTTAGCCGGATAAATACAAGCCACATCTGTCGGAAATAAGTTTCATCTCCGTTATAAAATATCAGTTCATTTAGCGGAATTAGGAAGATAGTTCCTGCTTATTGTAGCACGCTTTGTTCAGTCCTAATAGTCCTTAAAGTTGATAACATACTACTAATATTATTACTACTGCTACTACACTAGAGATAGTTTATACGGGAAATTATTCCGGCCTATGTGGCTGGTGATATCATGCGGATATTGCTGTCGTATGGGTTACTAGTGTTACACACGCGGTAATTGAGTCTGGACCTGTTAGAGGTGGTGGTGCGCTGTGCAGTGGCATGTCAGGCCTCGTATAATTTAAATAGGTTTGCAAATCTGCGACATATCTCATTGCACTATCATCTTTTGTTCCGTCTATTCACTCATTTTCATACACTATGTTTCCTAAACAACAGCTATCACTAATTGTATTGGGCCTCACCACCATATATGGGTCATTAAATGTTGCAGCCCATAGTAATACTAATAATAAAACAATAATGATAAACATAACGAAAATACAGTGCTACCATCCACTCTAAATGAACAAGCATTAAATATTTTCATGAGTGCCGCAATAGGCACATGGTCTCATGCCTCACCTTTATTAACATTATCTGATACACTTGTGGCGCGAGGTCATAGCGTTGCATTTGCAGGCTACAACAATACGTTGCCTGGCTGGATGAAGAATTATCCTAGGGTGCAGTCAGTTGGTATGGGTATCAATACGGCGCTTACTGTGGTGCCGACAGGCCCTGCCCTCAAGCTCATCTCCACCGATGGTGACATGGATTTACTAGACTCGCTTGACTCGATGTACGGATTGATCGTCGATGCATACGAGGAATCCTACAACTTCTACAAGCATTACTTTGCTAATCATCCGGTCGATGTGGTCGTGTGCGACTTCTTCACCGCCTCATGTATCGATGCCGCTCACGAAGCAAAGCTGCCGTTTGTAATCACGGCACCTGGTCTTTCCATTACTGCTAATGCTCAGGCTCCTTACATCTCGTCGTCAGTACACAGAATGCCGTCAACTTACGAGGATGCCAGTTTTCTCGATCGATTCTACGATCTATTCTTAGTGCCCATTAGAGCAATGTTCGCTATTAAAGATGTTATGGCCCGGCAGCATGCCGTCATGACTTCGTTGGGCCTCAAGCCATACCACGATTTCATGCAAAACTGGGGACGTGGTATGGTTCTGGTGAACTCGTTCTTTGGCATGGAACCGGCTCGACCATTACCGCCTAATACGCATTTGATAGGACCGCACATACCGCATACTTTCTCGCCGTTATCCGACGACCTACGCGAGTTCATGGATACACGCAAACGTGTCGTTTACGTAGGATTTGGCTCGGCCGCCGTTGTGGCGCCTAAACACATATCGGCCATTCTATACGCGATACTTGCTGCGCATAGGGATGGCTTGCTCGACGGCGCCATTTGGGGCCTAATGCTAACGGGGGATACTTCAGACTCGATGCTACCCACCGTTACGATAGATGGTGTCGCGCATAGTATTGCCGATATGCGTTCCGGTAAACATCCGGTAATCCGTCTATTGAACAGGGCACCGCAACGCGCAATACTGGAGCATCCGTCGACCAAGCTATTCATGTCGCATTGCGGTATTAGTTCCGTTTATGAAACGATGTATGCGGGCGTACCAATTATCGGTCTTCCCGTATTTGCCGACCAAGACTACAATGCAATCAGAATGCACGAGCTAGACGCGGGTGTATGGATACACAAGTCTGAGCTCAACAAGAGCACACTGGGCAAAGCACTCGTTCAGATGCTTTCCCCGGGATCAGAAATCCGCGAGAAGGCCATCAACAGCATAGCGAAACTTAAGAAGATGATCCATATCGTTAATCGTGATCATACACGAGGTGCGGATCTTATTGAGCTTGCTGCAATTCCCGGTGCATTACAAGCATACGAAACTGCCGATATGCGTATGCCATGGTGGAAGGCACGTAATTACGATTTATATGCATTTGCACTAGGTATACTTGCCACTATCATTTATGTATCTGTTTATCTTATTCGTTATGTAATGCTGTCGCCATATTTATTGTCAAAACGAAAACAAAAACAAGCCTATATTATTATATATCATAAATTATACATTATAACACTTTACCCTTGACAAACCCTTACCCGATATAATTCTAATAAACTAATACAATACAATTTTTCATTCACGTTTGTTGTATCGATAACAATAATAGTGACATGTACCACAATGACTATAGCTTTTTCCTGTTCCCGTAGTTCTATTTAGAAATGAATATCCTGTCCACATTCCCAAAGATTGTCAACCTCTACCTGAAATGGCAATGACAAATTTATTTTTATTCTTTCCTCGGGACTATATCCTGCAGTCCTTATCAGTTACCGATTTGAACGCTAGCGTTTATCTTTTCTCTCTTTCTCTTTCTTTCTCCTTCATGTGCAAGACCACGCTTCGATCTATCACGAATACCCGCAATATTCAACGCAATAATAATAATAATAATAATAATAATAATAAAAGAAAGGATGATCAGCAATAAATTCATGCTTATTGCTACACTGGTATCAACATCGATGGCCATGTCTACACAACAACAGATGGTAGAGCAAGATAAGGGCTATTTATCGGTACCGGGTCTTGTACTGGATCCTAGCCAACTATACGGTACACTGACGAGACCATCGGGCACGAAGGGAATATCTATCATTTGTCATATTAATCTTCCTATGGATAAGTTACTCCATGTCAATATACAAACCAAAACAGCATACAAGATCTTCTATCGAGTATGTGTATTATAGGATGCTACACCATCTATCGTTGCTACTATCCGCTAAACCTTTAGTTATTAGACTTGCAAGAACCCTATATTGAATGAGTCCGAGCAACTAGCAATAGAATCAGCTGGATGTCCACTCGCTAACTACACTGAAGGCGATAGGATATGTTATGCTATACATAGGAGCGCCTATAATGGTATATTTCAATTGCCAGTCAAGCAATCCATTAAATCATCACAAGCAGCGCGAGATCACATTGTAAACCAGCTAATCAATGGTATGTACCTTTTCTGCTTAGTTTGACTCTTTTCTTTCTTTTCTAACATATCTTGTTGAATAGCTCATAAAGCTGCTTATAAAGTAGGATGGTATTTAAGCTGGGATGAGAAAGGTAACAATGATAACAACGATCAATACTATGATGCTTATGCCTATGCTTTCTATTAGATATTAATGTCACCAAGGATGGATCGATCCTCATTAATCCCACCAATTATGTCATGAATGCTGGATTCACGCTTTATACGACTGTAAATAGCAAATTATTACGAAGTCCATTCGAAAGAAAGCAACATTACCTAGAGGCAAGGAATGCTTTTTTAAGCAAGTTCTTCGATAAATACGCATTTCCCAATGAAAATCCGGAGATGCATGTACAAGAGGTCATCAAGAAACTAGCCACACCACTAAGCTAATAAGACAATATTGTTGCATAGTTATCATTATTGACTTAATTAATATGAAGAAACGACCAGCTATAGCCTTGGTGATCCATTCCATTGTACATTCGCGTGGCAATAACAAAAGTGGTATTTATTCAATCGCCATTAATCTAATAAAAAACAGAACAAAACAGAATAATATTATCATTTTAGTGGGTTTATACAATAAGCGCGAGTTGCGATCGTTGTTTTAGTAGCATTTGAATGATCGCAGGTAATGTTGATAGGGCGGGTGAATGATTGTTGTGCATTTTCTTGCCAATACCGTCAACGGCTGGACAACCGGACAATATCACCGTGTGTATACGAGGCCATTCCGTCAGTTTACCACTAGCACGATCATTTGTCGTTGTTCTAGCATTGTAGGATTTCAAGTTGAAAATAGCCTGGACAGCAAGAAGACTGATGTAGCTGGACTCGGCCAAATCTAGAACCCGTAGCTCTATGAGACCCGTGGCCAATCGTTGCAAGCATGTGATGGCATGCGGATTAATCGTTACCGTCTCGGTTGTATGTAGTGTTGGATTAGTTAATCTAACCGACTTGTTGCTGCTCTCAAAACAACCACCAAGCCTTAATGTACGAAGTAGTGGCACATGCTGAACAAGTAAACGTGCCGTACTTCTCGGTGATAATCGTCGACATCCACGTAGATCCAAATGACTTAGGAGTGAATAATGCGGTGGATTAGCAATGGGACTAGGTGATGATCATTCGATAAAGGTTGACCCACTAGTAATGGCCATGCATTCATATCGCCATTATTAATGTCATCGTCTAGTTCCTCCCAATTATCAGGTATTTCCGTAGTAGTTGTAGTAGTTGACATAATAACAGTACGTGGTAGTGATGTTGATGTTGATGTTCTATCTGTTGTAGAACAATGATTACTCGTATCATCACTGGTTCTTCTATATCGACGATCATTCCCTTTAGAAAGTATTCCAATAGCTGATTGTCAACATCGGTACCCGCTAGATAGAGTGCCGTATAGTTGATATCCAAGAATAACTCGAGTAATGATGCGTCAATGGATGTCCAGTAAAGCTTATCATTGCGTATATATCGACCGAGTGTCATCTCCCATAGTAGATGCTGCTTGATATGCAACGGCAAGTAGGGTATTTCCTCGAGATACCTCGTAATATGACAAGCTATTTGTTGAATACATCGATTACTCAGTGTACGTGATGTTGCCATTGTTCTATCATTGGAAATGTACTCATCGAATTGCTGGTCGACTCCACTAATGGTATCTATCACAAGTTCATGACGACGATTGACTAGCAATTTGTAATGGCCACTATCACTAGTTATCTGTCCCATTGCACGTAATCCATTGGGTCGACTCTCTTGCGGTGATATCTCCTTCGTGGCTGTATCTGATTTACCACGTCGTCTACGTCTAACATGGCCTGGTTGTTGCCATGACGGTGGAGGTGGAGGACCAGCAATAGGACGAGGTTGACGTGGACGCAAATTACGAACTCCATTAGCTTGTTGTACGCCAATACCATTATTGTTATTATTATTTATAGTAGGCTGTGCGCCTAATAGACCGGCTGTACCACCCCATGCCAATACAGCGTAACTGTCGTCGGTTGTCGCGTTACTACTCCAACCGGCTACTTGACGGTGTTCTGGTTGCTGCAAGCGACGAGTACTAATACCGATACCATTGCCTCCTAGCAGCTGTCGTCGACGTGCTTCATTCCGTAGGTTTTCTAGTTGTTCAGTAACCGAATTCATAAATACAAACAATAAAGCTTAGAAAGAAACGAATAGTAAAAAGTTGATAATACGATTGAAACAAACAATGGGAAGGTTTAATGTTATGATTTTACTAATAATTATAAGAATAATCAAATGCAAATACTAATGTTGAATCATCATGACCAACTTGATGTAATTCAACATGATGAATGACGGTTACTATACTATCATCAAGTTGATTGTAAACAAGTGAAATAAATTGAGCGTATGGTCTCTGGTTTATTTATTCATTCAAAAGCTTATTGTATCTTCCAAATATTTACATCAAGAGGAAGTACACGAACATGTATGTGATATAGTCGGCTTTACAAGGGAGGGAAGGAGAGAGAAAGAGAGAGGCATATGCACGTATGCATGCATCACTTCTTAACGTCGTCGTTGTCCTTCTAGCTTAGCCATAACATCCGTGACATTGCTGTAGAACCGTTCCTCGCCGATAAGTTTAATGAGACCCGCTCGTTTAAATACTTTACGTAGTGGTCCGTCACGTCTTAGATGCGTTACGTAGACGGCAATGCCACGTCGTTTATAGGCGGATATAATCTCCACCAGAATGTTAGCCGCTCTAATTGGCGTGAATCAATTGAACATCATTTCCGATTAGTGTGCATTTATGAAAATATAGACGAGTATTCATCTATTCTGTACTTACACCGTGTCTACACTTGGTACATGTGTAAAGTCAAATACAATATGATCGGCTGGAGGAAGAATGGCCAGATCTGCCGGATGAGCACGCGAGTCACCATGTTGCTCCAGACGTAATAGACGATCCTTTAGCTGACCGCAATTAGCAAAGTAGAGATCCTCCTCGAATCTAACTACTAGAACACCGTCCATTAATTCGGCATGTTGTGGATCCAACTCGTGCAATGGTCTATAATGATCGGAAGTACCCTTGAGTCGACCCTATAATTATAGTTATATATTAGTTAAAATTGTGCTTATCACTATAGTTATATTTACCATTGCTGCTACTCTTGGTACGGTAGTGTGTCGAATTACTAGCATAACTGATATGCAAATGGCCATTAATACGCCAGCCTCAACGGATACAGCGATTGTAACGAGGAATACAAATAGCATAATGGCTAAATCCCACCAGGCGTGTAGTCGAACGATAAATCGTAGCTCTCGCGGTCCCTCGCTAATCAACGATAATGCCGCCGTGAACACGACACCCGCCAATGCTGGACGTGGCAGATACCATAGGAACGGTAGTAGGAACATACCGGTGCCTAATACCCATACTGCGGCTAGCATGCCAGCCAATTGAGTGCGTGCACCTGCTTTATCGTTAATCTTCGTGCGTGCCATCGAGCCAAATGCGGGAAAAGCGCCAAATGGACCACCCAATATGTTGGCCACACCTAGTGCCACGAGTTCACGATTGGAACTGACCGTGTAGTGATGTTTAGCGGCATGCTGCTTCGTAACTGCTACCGATTCCACGAATCCGACCATTGTCATGAGTGCCGCCGATGTGACGAGCGATCGGAATTGCGCCCATGTTAAACGATGCAATGGTGGCCAGCGTAGACTTGGAAACGCGCCCGCTCCGTCTATATCGCCTAGCACGCCCACGCCACGTTGATCGAGACGAAGGCCACGCGTGACTAGAATGGCCGCCACCATAACGAGTAGGATCTCCGGCACGAGTTGCGGCCATACAAGATGAGGACGACATCGTGCGAGTCGACGTTTAATAAGGCGCGCCGTTAGCAATGCGCCAATACAACCGAATCCCATCAACGCCGTCGGTATATGTGCATGCTTGATGTGCATCATAAGCCACCATAGCGTTTCCATGGCGGAGGCATCCGGCTCCAGCTCATCACGCATCATCGCCGATAATCCCATGAGTGGAACACACTGTAGAATACAGATGACCACACCAACAGCGGCAATGAATCCACGTAGCATTGTACGCGATAACACGGAATCCAGGAATCCCAGTCGGAATAGACCAAGTATCAGGTTAAATAGACCTACAAGCACGGCGATAATTGCCGTTAACTCGGCCGACGAGAGTGATGGTTCCAATTGTACACCTGCATCTCTTATTTAGTACACGATACGGTGTACGCATCCTCTAATTGCTAACACTTACCATTAAATGACTCTTCCTCCTGTATAATGGCAGTTCCTACTAGCATGGCCACCAATGCCTCTGGTCCTACGGATAATTGTCTACTCGTGCCAAGCAATGAATAGGCCAGTGTAGGCGCGACTGATGTCCATATACCGTGCATCGGTTCAAGTTGTGCGAGTCCAGCATACGACAATCCTTGTGGCACTAGTAGGCAAGCGACGGTTAAACTAGCCATAATATCCCCAAGGAGATAGGAATGATTCTCTTTAAAGTAGACGGGCAACCACGCCAATACCGGGATGTAGTAGGCCACCCGATGACCCCATTGCGCCCACCATGATCGTGGTGTATCATCGGTATCATGATGCGTTAATGGACGACCTAATAGTAGAAAAGCAACGATAAATAATAAACGTATTAATTAACTACTATAACGCGTACACCTATTACTTTATTATTATGATAGCAATAGCTCGTATGATATTTACCGCGTACATCAGCATAACTGTATATGCCATAGCCTGGATCATCGCTATCGTAATAAACGCTATCCGTATGTGCTAAGAGTGGCGAGGATTCCGCATGTTCCTCTTCTGTTCGACTAGTAGTGGATACTCTTGCACTATGACTGGATTTCCATGGATTATCCGTAAGTAATGGATCATTCGATTGTGCATCCTCCTGTTCCATTCTATTGGATTCTTCCTCTATATCCTCTTGTTGCTGCTGGCCGTTCTCGCCTCGTTGGTTGGCATTCCAAAAATTACCGGTCGTATGATGAATAGGCAATGACTGCTCGTCTTCACTGTCGTTGTTACGCCACGAATCTCGAAAGGTGGACATGACGACGACCAGAGTAAACGAGCGAGTAACTTTTTAGTAAACACGCAGCTAGTGTGTATATATCACTACAAAACCTCGTTTCGCTTAAAAGTAAACTGGAATAGAATAGAATATAATAGATAAAGGTGAGGAAGATGTAAAAAACAGATGAATTGCGCACATCAGATGGCATTCGTGATGAATTTACTCAAGATGATCCTCATTTGATGATTGGTTTTCATCGTTACCTCAACAAATTATCTAGGATGTCATTCCATTTGAATAGGAATAATGACACGTCCGGTTACGGCTATACCTAATATTGTATAACACAATACGTATTTCGATAGATCTATTTATAATTTTGCTATCTTTATTAATCTATATAAGATGTCTCATATCTCTTTCACCAACTCTTCCGGTAGTATTCTATAAGCCGGATCAAGCCTCATTAGCTTATCGAGTGTTTCGATAAACGAGTTTGGCACTAGTCGAGTGATCATTCTAGATCGCATGTCTTTAGGCGGTAATCGTTGTTGGATATCATCTTGTTTCAGATGCTGCATCCTATCTATGAATAAACGATACTCTTGTGGATAATACTGCGTGTACTCTTTCTCGAATGGATAAAAGCCGTAGCATACTTTGTAGAAACTAACGGCAATGGTCCAGGCATCGTATCCCTTTTCATTTACTGCTTTGTCGTAAAAACTTTCCGGTGACTTTAGAAGAGGGTTCTCGCCCAAGACAAGTCCCGGTAGAAATCCGCCTTCACCATCGGGTTCTTGCCATTGTGCATTTGTGAATCCTAGAATTGTAATCACTGGTATCGAGCTATCCGATGAGAAACGAACAAAGATAGCTACGTGGAAATACGCATTTTATTAGTCTTTTACTTCACGATAGCATCAATTCAATGCGTATGCTTACATGATGGTGAAATGTTAAGATGCATTAGATGGATACTATGCAAATAGGCAACGCCTAATCATGTCACAAATGTGTTAATAACAGTAATGGTAATATAGATCCACTATTCATATTATATCGACCTACCGTAGATGACTTGTTTTAGCAGTGGGTTTAGTTTATTTGCTTTTAAGGGTGTTAATACTGTGGCCAAATCGGCAAGTTGATAGCCACCTATATAGGAGAGAACCAGGCAGGTGTAGTCCCTAAGTTGATATTGAACGTTAAAGTGATGCTTCAACTGAGCAATATATTGCAGACCAGGAAAGAATGATATTGTGGGTGTTTTTGCAACATCTCGTAATTTCTAATTCAAACATTAGCCATTTGCCAGCTTTATCCTATTGATAATTACCAAGAGTATATCCAGCTCATGGACAATACGAGGCGAGCTGATGCTACATTGAACTGATGCTTTACTTCCATTATAGATGGCTGATGCAATGATTTGTTCGTCTGATCTACGCTCTACCCGTTCTATGTATAATCCTCGCTGAATCAATGCATGGTGTCGAGGTAATGATTGGCCAAATAGTGTATATTTATCTTTAGAGGCTTCTTTTTGAACATTTACTCTATGGTTAACCGTTTTCTTTTTCATGTTAATATGACGGATGATCACCTACCTAGACTATGATGGGTCATTCCTAATAAATTGATGGGTACTTTGCCAACTACCAGAGCCGCATTACAAATGCAGATAATGGCAAATGTTACACTAGTCGTGAAACGCATAAGTATATAAGATAGAAAGAGAGAGAGAGAGAGAAAGAAAAAATAATGCTACGAAAAAATGCAAAAATAAACTGAATAGGAAGAATGATAATGCAACGACATTCTATCGACTTATAAAAACTTGTTCCTCCTATATATTGGTACAAGGGGGATATCTACTCGTATTATTATTTGATGGCAAAGTTTCATCGTAATCGGAAATAGTAATCGTATCTTCCATATCGAGTATGCGGTAGCTAGTATAGAGTCCCCCTTTAGCACGTGGTGACTTGTACAATCACGACTATTTGTTACGAATATAAACAGCGCCAATATGATCGTTCTCCTCTTTAATTACAATATTGAATTGTTTGTATAATTGTAGTTTTCATTGTAGGGAATGAGTAAAAGAATGTTTATTCATAATAAGCTAAGAATAGATATATACTCGTTAACGTGTCGGTGCTAGCTTGGATTATGAGGACACATGGTTTGGCAAGTTAATCGAACCGCTTGCCGGTGGTCTAACGAATCCACCTGGTGAGGGAGTATTAGTTGGTATGGTAGGTGTTTCAGTCTGAGTGGATGTTGCAGCATCATCACTACTTGAAGGGAGGGAATCAGTAGGAGTTGGTGTTGCCGCGTCACTAGGAGAAGTAGCGGTAGGAGTAGACACATCTATTGATATTCATCATCATAATTAATATGTATTAGTACTTTGTAACAATAAATGAATAAACAATTTCGCTATTTACCGCTAGGTCGATAGCATGGTGGTTGACGATTACCAAATTGTCCAATACGAGGAGCAGCAGATGCAACGTCACCAGTTAAAGCTAAACATGTCATAGTAATAATCGAGTGGTTAGTAAATTGATAATGGTAAGAAGAAAAAAGCAGATCCATAGGATGACCTTACCAACAGCGGCTAGCACAATCGTAAGAGCATAGACTAGAGTAGGACGCATCTTGTTGAATAGTATGAACAATTGAATTATTGACAGGATAAATAGTTAATTAGATAGAAGAAGAAGAAGAAGAAGAGAATAATTTGATATCAAATTATTAGTTAATTACAAGTAGGACGATGATTAGTGTGAAGAAATAAACAAGATCAGTGAATGATGTGACGATAATTCAGTAGTGTAACATGCGATGTTGAATCTCATTTTATAGACGCGTATCTGTACAACTACTACTACTACATGTATTCCTTCGAAATATGCTCGTTTATTGCCAATGCCAATGATGTGATTGTTTACCGTTCAAGGCGATAGAGAGCAATTTTGCTACTACACTCCCACACTTGATGGCGGGGTTCACTTCCTACAAGGTCGTTTGATTATGGCAATTTAGACTACGCATTATTCAATTGTAGACGAATATATACATGTAGTTATATATTGAACTACCTAATAAAGTGAACGAAAGCGTGATGCTGTACATTACCAGCAGTAATAATTCCCTGGCTACCCAACATGGTAGTAGCATCCATAATGACCTTTTATTGCAATCTCAACTACATTCGTATAATTATAGTAATTGTATGGATCGGTCCATTCCAGATCAATGTCAATGTGGAATATTCCACCATAATAACAACAATAAATGGACAAATTAGACGTGTGAACAGTAAGGAATAGTTGCAACAATGGTAAGATTATATTACGGATAACATATTGTATTAGGCAAGAAAAGAAAGCGTATTAATGTTGTCTTTAAACTTGTGTATTCTACGACAATTATTGACGACCACGACCACCACGGCCACCACGACCTCGACCTCGACCTCCACCTCCACCTCCACCTCCACGACCACGGCCACCACGGCCACCACCGCGACCGGAGGCACCACCACCTCTACTATCCATGCTTCGACGTGCGCTATTCGAGGAAGTACCACGCGATCGGAAGGTCATCTCCATTGAACGCATCGAATTACGTTTAGGTTGACTAGAGTCTTTGCCCGTGAGATCAGTTGCTCGTTCTCCGAATGATTTACTCATATTTGTATCATTCGTGCTACCACTATTACTCATTTCGTAGAACTTTGGTGCTCGTTTCTGTATTTTACGACTGCTAGATTGCGTGCGTAAATGACGAGTCTCCTGTGGTCGAATTGATTCACGTTGTGAACGAGTCAATTCACGCTCCTTGTTTGGTAAACGCTCGCCCCGCTTACGTCGAACTTGTGTTACCAAGTCTACACGGTTAGCAAGTGTTCATGTATGTTAGTATTCCTTCTTAGTTTGTCAAAATAGCAATATCAATCGAATGTCAACTGACCATCATCACTATCCGTTTGGTAATGATCACTACCATCGGACGAGTCATCGCTGCCTCGGCCCTCGGGTTCACTGTCCATGTCCATCTCGATATGGCTACCCTCGTCGTCATCTTCACCTTCTTCGTTAGCCTCCTTAATAATCTCATAATTGGCTTTTCGCTATTATGTTGTTATTAGTAAATCGACAATAATAATATGTAACAAGCATTGTTACTCATTAGTACATACCGGTACTGAACTAGGATTGAGTAGTCTGAATTCTTCCGATGCCTCGTCGACTTGGAAATCAGGATTGGCAAACATATCGGCAAATCGATTATCTTTAAGTAGACTTTCAGCTGCCTAAAACGTTCAAACACGATCATTTATGAGATTATTAGTGTTTACACAATAGATCAAGAACAACAAGTATACCCGTTCCCTTACCTCTGCCTTCTTCTTATTACGTTTACTTGGTTCCTCGGTGGCCAAACGTGCCGCCAAATCACGATTAACCTTGGGCAGTTTGATAGTGGCACGAATACGGCTTTCTCGTTGTTTCTCCAATTTCTCTGCAATAGCACGTTTACGATGTTCTTCATAGGCAAATGGATTAGCAATCAACTTGGCCTATACATTACAGTTAGCATCAATAATAAACGGTTATCATTATCATCATCATGATATTCACCTTTTCATATAGTCGTAGATCAACAAAGTAACCATGCATATATGCCTTGAGAACATTGGTACCGATTAGATGCTCCATACCAAGACTGAATACGAAATTAGTATTACTACCATTGTAGTATATTTACACAATTAACCAACCTTTCAAGTTCCTTCTTTGTGACAAATCTATAATCATCATAGGTGGTTTGTTGCGGATTCTCCTCCATTTCCTCCTAATGATACACATAGCGTATTGTCAGTCATTACTCCCTATATATATATATTCGTATAATAAAACTAGTACCGTTAGATTGTCCAAGAATGAGCACCAACGAGGTGCTGGTCCCAATGCTGGAATATAGTAAATGTGCATTCGACTGCACTCATTAGCGGTGAATATCATACCCGAATCAGTCACTGGACAAACGTTATTAATATCGGCCGATGGTTCGATGGAGGTAAATAATGAACCCTATTACATATATATATATATACATTAATCATCAAGCTAGAGTATCATTTCATCATGGTATCTTACCGTATTTCGATCCCATATCTTGATAATCTTTGCATCGGCACTGATAATCTTACTACCGCCATCTGCTTCCAATGTTGTACCATCTGCATCGGTGGCATCGGCCGCTACACCCGCACCATCATGCCAATGCACGGAAATGATCGGCAAACCATATTGCTGATCCTTCACTAGCCATGGACGAGAATGACGTAGATCGTACAGCATCGTATGGCCGGTAGACGTGCCCAATGCCATGGATAAACCATCATGACGGAATTTCAACGCGGTTACCTCGAGACCACTCGTATCTACGCTCGATGGCAGATGCGGTGTCAATAAGCCAACACGAGCTCGAGCGCGTGGATCCCAGAATTCAACGGTACCCTCGGCCGTACCAAAGCCAAACAACTGATGAGCCGGGTTAATCTCGCAAACATTTACACCAGATGCCGAGTCGGTCACTAGCGAGTTAAGGAATCGACCCTGATCCAAATTAAGTCGATACACCTCAGCACCTGCAGCGGAAATCATTAAATCGCAACTGGGATAATGATAGGCTAGATCGCGTCCGAACTAATTATCGCAACAATGTACATCAGTCGACGCTTGTCCTAGTAATAGCATGACAATGCTGTTCCACTCACTTTTGGTATACGTGTTCTATAGTGGATACCGCCTTGCGCGTGAAATTCAACTGATCGATCATTTTGTAGATGAACACTCTTTGTCCAGTCATCCGATAGAATCTATAATTCATGCAATCAATATGGTATGTGCTCGTGTAATATACAAGCATGCCTACCTCGAATGTAACATTCTCAGCGTCAGTGTGTCGTTCAAACTTCATCGACATTTCTGCATACTCGAAAACACGAATCTGCGGCTTATATACACCTGTATATACATAAATATTAGTATCATACCTATATCTCTTGTTTCTATTTCATTGCGGATTCACAGCTATTATTACCTGTGGCCATGGCATATTTTCCATCGGCTGTCGTTTTAACTCGGATAGCCGCTTCAGGAAAGTCGAAATCTTGCAATAGTTCTACACGATGCCGAAAATCTACAATATTATATCGTAAGCGTTTAATGCCACTAAACGTACAAAAGTGCAAGCTAATTACCAAGGTCCTTGTTGAGTTGACGGCGGCGTTTCTTCTCCAACCAGTCGGTAGTGATCGGATAGATTATCACCAGAGACCGTGTACACCCGTACATTATTGGGATTATTGACCCTTAACGCCATTGCTCTATTGCTCTTTTATGTTAAATTATGGCGAAACAAATCGTAAAAGGACCTTGAACGATCGTTAATTCAATATGAATGAAGAAGAGAGTAAAGGTACCAAAAGTGTGACAACAAAAAAAATAAAAAATAAAAAAACAAAAAGATTTATTTCTCAATCGAAGTTGACATCATGTCTTCAGGATACATGACACTTGGCTCGTCTACTTGATAATAAACTACGGTACAATCAGTGGCTACAATAGCCAGCCATAAATTGAATCTAATACGAATGGTTAGATAGTTATTACGCGATACCAAGTAATTGTATTGTATACTTGCGATGATATGTCACTATTCGTTATATCGCTTATCGTGCGTAATGTATCTCGTAGACTAAAAGTATACACATGAATCAGCATGGGATGAAAAGATAATGATAGTAGTCGTAGCATGTTATTAACCTTTCAGTGGACCAGTAGTCACTCGCTGCTACAGGTAGAATAATCAATGTCTCGTCTGATGTTGATGTCGAATCCTTTGCAAGTATACGCATCATTATTTAGTAGGCATTAGAAAAGCGTCATTCTTCCTAATACCTTATCATCTTGCGGTGATCGAGCTGATCGATTAGCAATAAGGATGGATCGTTGTAGTTTACTAGAACCAACTACTTTTAGATTATACCATCTACGATCTAAGTAACGATAATAGTATAATAATCGAATGAGTTACGAGTAAAATGTCATTGTATATTACACCAACTAAGTAATGCATCCATATAGACGATGCGCATTTCAGTGGCATTATCAGGATATTGCTCTAAGCATGCCACTGCCTGTTGTATATCATGTGTGAAATCAGCTGTACTCGATGCCATTGTATTGGATGGTTATATAAAGACAAATTAGTGTACTTAAGTATACTAATCATAAAGAATGACGTTGAACTGGGAAAAAGGTATGATGTTACTCAGATTAACTAGGATTATCAAAATATTACTACTATTTAGCATAATAGATTGGTAAAGTCATTCAAATGATGATTTATTACAGTTTAATACTAAAAGACTAGTAAATGTGAACTGACTTGAATTTCTTTCTTTCTTTTTTGGTCCAGCAACATCAATGAGTACGAGCATTAGGTTGCCTGATTTCAACGAATAGAATATACGATTTATAATTTCTCCGTCTTCTCTTGCTTATTACTTGCCAACATTGCCGCCAATGCCGCGCCCACACCGCTGCCGTCTTTGGCCAAGGCAAGCGACACTTTACCGTCGACCATATCAGCACCGAGTATCTCGCTTAGTGCCGCCATAATACGATCACCGAATCCGG
This sequence comes from Syncephalis plumigaleata, assembly GCA_025201365.1. Lineage (NCBI taxonomy): Eukaryota > Fungi > Zoopagomycota > Zoopagomycetes > Zoopagales > Piptocephalidaceae > Syncephalis > Syncephalis plumigaleata. The sequence continues at coordinate 1,918,213 of JAIXMF010000001.1, forward strand.
GATAGTATTCGAATAGACTGCCATCGATACCCACAGCGACCTTGGCATCCTTCTCCTTGAGTAGCTCGGATCGACAAGTCAATAGGGCCGCTAGTGCTGCAGCACCTAGTCGAGCAGCTCGACAGCCAACTAATTTGCACATTTCCCGTACAAAGTGTCGATCTACTAGTGTGGTGGAGCCATTAGGCATGCCCATAACATCTTCGAGTACTCTGCGTGTTCCCTCTAGAGTCTTGCTCGTGTCCGCTTCAATCTCGCTCATGTAGGCCGTGTCAAACGTGTACGGGCGATTGAATTCATCGGAGGAACGACCGTCGAATAATAAACGACGATCCGTAAGATCGAGTACCACTAGACGTACGATCTCACCTAGATACATGCCTGATACCATCTTCTCGAATAGTTGATTGAATGGATTCTGCGTCATACGATCAAGACGAGCGTCGAATCGAGTAATTGGCAGCACAATACGCTCGGCATCGAATGCACCCCACTCGGTGTTAACGATCATTTCGGTGGCACCACGCGTAGCTGGATCATCCTCCGTGTTATTAGATGCCGTCCATTTCGTAATAGTTGGGATACGCGCATAATAGGCGGCATTCGTGCCTGTACCAAAGATCACACCAATAAGCGTAGTAGGATCGCGATAAGCATTGGCCAGTAGACAGCCTACTGTGTCGTTAACCACGGCAGTTACGCGAACGTGTAGATTTTGACGATGTAGCGCTGATTGAAGCATTTGCACCACATCTTTACCCACAGCATCCGGTAGATCGAAACTCTTATTCCAATACATTACAGTGCCACGATCGATGGCCGTTTGATGAAGTGGAAACGAGAAGGTGAATCCCAACACTAGTTCCTCGTTGGTGGGCGTGTTCTCACTTTCCGGCATGAGTACTTCTGTGATATACGTGCCTACACACTGAGCGAGGAAATCGAATAACGCCTTGCTAGGTCCTACTTTAATGTTATCCGGTACGGTAAATTTACGCTGACGTACGGTGATGCGACCACCACCATGCAGGTAAATGGAGCATACACGTAGATTAGTGCCACCCAAATCCAACGCTAGATAGGTGCCAGTTTCCTCGCCTGTAGGCCGATTAACAACATACGCAGGAATCATCGGTACCGTTGAACCATACTCGGCCAATCCTTTATTCATCGCCTCGATGAAATGATCGTGCAACTCCTTTAGTTTGTCAGTGGTGAGGACAAACTCACGTCCTAGTCGTTCATATTGTTCGCGCTGTTTATCAGTGAACTCTGGGTGAGCAGGAGATAGCATCGTGTTTGTAGTATCAATGGATGAAGTAGCAATGATATGTGATGTGATGTGATGTGATGCAAATCAAGAGATATAGGAGACGACAAGTAGGAAACTAGATAGGATTAGCAAGTACAATGGTTGTTGTTGTCGTTGTCAAGGCGCACGCGCACCACAATCCTTATCTTAATAAAGGATAATTCAAATGTGCAGATAAAGCGAGTATTTTCTTATTTATCGTGGTAGATGTTGAATGTGTGCGCGCGTGTGTGTGTGCAGATGTGGAGATGTGGAGATGTGCTAAAAGAGAAGAAAAAAAGAGAGAGACAAGGGCAGCAGGTGACGTGTCACGAGCATGTTGTGTCAGTTGACAATAGATTTTTTCGTTCCATTTCCTTTCTTATACACGTGTCACCGTGTTACATTTATGGATATTGTAGTGGAACTAGTAACACGATTCGTTGGCTACAAGTCTATTCAACATCATCATCATCATCATCATCATCTACTCATCAAGCATGAACGGTGAACAGGCGAGTTACATTTTTGTTGTAGATTAATGACGACTTGATTGGTGGCTGCTATAATCATATGAAATAGAAACAGAGTAATTAGGGGAGTATGCCACGTGTGTCTATTAACCTTTCTAATATATGTTATTATTACGCGGATTAACACGATGTTGATCATGATGTGCACGCGTGTATATGTGCGTGTGTGTGCATGTGTGTTTGTGTGGGGAATAGGTGGGATGGGCATGTTTGTATCCACTAGTCGAATATGTATTGTTGTGTACACACACATGATCATTATCAAGCAAAGTTATCTACGCGAATGATATGTCGCTAATTCACCGAGGAACCATAACGAGATGTAAAGATAAGCAAGCACATGTCTAACTGATAATGATTGATGACTAGAATGAAGCCAATCATGTAATACAACAAATGAACAACTAGATCGTGATATTCATAACAACACACTAGTATACAATTCTGAATGGATCGAGTACCCAAGGCAGTGACAGACAAGTAACATAATTTATTCATTCTTTAACTTCCATTGCAAGACTGTGTAGTAATGGCCTTAGTTGCTTATACTAACAAAATGCAAGATGGTGCGGTTATTGCGATGATAGATGGCTCAATGATGGTTGCTTCTCCCAGTTCTGCCCGTCAAATGGTTTGATAGTATGACTACGCACTGTGCCAGGATTCAAACAGCGAAAGTTCACCTGCATTACATTTATTTATTGTTAATTACTACCATCAATGAATATATAAGAGTCGTAAACCTACATCAATACCATCGGGATTGCTACGTGGCACGTAATAAGGTGAAATACCACAGACACGACAGAAATAATGCTTAGCAATACCTGTACCGAACGTGTAGAGCGATACATCATCCTTGTTCGTCGATTCAAGTAAACGGAAACGAGTATTCGATACAATCAAGTGGAGAAATCCTATGGTGATGTTATTAGCGGACTAGTGACACTCATAACAATAGCAATAATAAAGCTTGTTGTTTTACCTTTCTTGGCACAAATGGAACAATTACAGTCGATAATCTCTAAATTATCGGCTGGTGCGTCTACTTCAAACTGAATACGACCACAGTGACAAGCACCGGTATGAGTAGTTAGTGAAGTAGGAGTAGCCATTAGATTGTTTACGATAGTGATATAGCAGAGAAAAGGAAAGGAAGAGAAAAAGACAAACTAACCACGTGATATCAAAACAGTCGTGTCTTTTGTTCGTTCGTTTGTTAGTTTCTCATATATTTGTTACAATGCGACCTACACCACGACTTGATTTACTTTATGGCACTGCACTGCTACAACGCGTAGCATCAGCCGTGTACTAATGGTTGGTGCTGGTGGTATCGGTTGCGAACTATTAAAGAATCTTGTCATGTCAGGATTTCGACGTATTGAAGTAGTCGATCTAGATACTATTGACTTGTCGAATTTGAATAGACAATTTCTATTCCAAAAACAACATATAAAGCTATCAAAGGCTAATGTAAGTAACGATAGCTTGCTTTACTTGTACAAAACTAGTATTTATGCTGACAGTAACCGACTACTTATTATTATTAGGTGGCGCGAGAATCAGCACTTCAGTTTAATCCCTCGGTAGATATTCAATCACATCATGCCAATATTAAAGATCAACGATTCGATGTCAACTGGTTTCGTGGATTCGATCTTGTTACGAATGCGTTGGATAACTTAGGTAGATGAACGAAGAGTATATCCTGTTTACAATGAGTAGTCATTAACTGTAACATGTTGATATGATACGATATGATATGATATGATTAGACGCAAGACGCCACGTTAATCGAATGTGTTTAGCGGCTAATGTACCGCTTATTGAATCTGGTACAGCGGGTTATTTGGGTCAGGCTACAGTCATACAACCGGTTAGTAATAAAAGACATACATCATATATATATAGATATATATAATTACTAATATACTTCATTATTATAATGTACATGTATATAGGGTAAGACGGAATGCTTTGATTGTCAGCCTAAACCGACACCGACTACATTTCCTATTTGTACCATTCGTAGCACACCAACTGCACCTATTCATTGCATTGTATGGGCTAAGAACTATTTATTTACACAGCTATTCGATCGACCTGATGACGATAATGATCATGATAATCAGTCAGTTATTAACAAGGATACATCATCTGAGAATGGTAGGTATAAAAGACAGGAAAGGTCATATAATTGAACTAGTAATCATTCTATTATAAATAGCATCAGAGGTGGCTATTCTAAAACAAGAAGCTGAAGCACTTTGTCGTATTCGAGATGCAATGGGTCAGCCTGACTATGCGAAACAAGTATTCCAAAAGGTTAGTATAGTCCATTTAATCATTGCTACTCTCAGTATTAATCATAATGTATTGTATGTAATATATATATATATATATATATATATATAGGCATTCCATGATGATATTGCTCGTCTAGCATCAATGGAGGAAATGTGGAAGACACGTAGTCCTCCTGTTCCATTGCAATACGATACACTTGATGGATCATCCGACACGATAGTAGCCACAACCTCGCAGGACATGGCCGTTAACGAGCAACGTATCTGGTCAATTAGTGAATGCTTCCACATGTTTATCAATAGGTATTATACAAGATTAGTAGTAATGATTATCATTTCAATCTAATGACATGGAATAGTGCAACTCGTCTAGGAGACGACTACATCAATTGAAACAATCCAACACGGATGCGTTCATGTCATTTGACAAAGACGACGAGGATGCGTTGAATTTCGTAACTTCCGCTGCAAATCTACGTGCTCACATGTTCGGTATCGAGTTGAAGAGTCGATTTGATGTTAAATGTAAGTCATAACTACAAGATAGATGCGTGTTTCTTTTTCTCTTCCATTACTAATGTATCATTGATTATAGCTATGGCGGGCAGTATTATTCCAGCCATTGCCTCCACCAATGCCATTATAGCCGGTGTTATTGTTATGCAAGCAATGCGTGTACTAGAGAAACGATTAGAAGATTGTAAAACGGTAAATATGACTAGTTATACTAATGTTCCTATCACTCATCTAGTCAATATGTTAGATCTACTTGGCATATGGTGGCAGACGTGATCGTCTCTTTTATCCCGAGCAGTTACAATCGCCTAATCCTGCTTGTTATGTCTGTCGAAATGTCTACATCACATTGCCAGTGGATGGTCAACGAGCGACATTAGGCGATATAATTGATTGCATCATTGTTCCATCAGTAGCCGATGGTGGATTAGGATTAGGTGAGGAGGTAACAATAATGGAAGCTAGTCGGTAAGTAATGATGCAACTCTTATTTATTATCATCTAATATATATATATATATCTATTATTATTGTATAGAATGCTCTATGATGTCGATTGGGATGACAACAAGTCGAAAACACTCGTTTCACTAGGATTAACGAATGGCAAGCTATTGAGTATTGTGCCTGATGATAATGATGTTATGGGCGAGGGTCGTGCGGTAATTCTTATTCTAGCTGAACGGTAATCTATTATAGAATGCGATGTTAATATACGATAGTCATTCTAATCTACCATGTCTATTAGGCCGGAATTAGCCACAGCTGGGGTGCCAGTCCAATTGGATGGTCCTGTACCAGACATTAGTCGACCTGCTAATTGGAAATTACCAACCGCACAGACAGCTAATGACACGGCACTCATCAACAATAACGATAACAATGCTAATAGTAAGAAGCGTAAATTTGGAGAAATAGAAGGAGGAGAAGGAACAGATGTCATCCAGGTAGAGGATGACGATATCATGATTATTGATAAGCCGCCAACAAATACGACGACACCCGCAACCATCATGGTAGCAGTATCGGAGAACGAGCAAAAACAATTGAAAGATGTGGAAAAGAAACGCACATCCGCGGAATTAGACAAGCAACGACGTCAATTGAATGGCGTATTTGCCGTTAATAAACCGGTGGGACTATCGAGCTACGATGTTGTGGACAGACTTAAGCATCTCTTGTTCGGTATGACACCACGCGGTGCGAAGAAAGCTCGTGGCAAATTCCATTCGAAAAACAACTACAAAATAGGTCATGGAGGCACATTGGATCCATTGGCTTCTGGTGTTCTAGGTAAGAGGAAGGAGTGCTACAATGAATCATGTAAAAAGTAAATAGCTAACTAGTTAATATACATATATTTATTTATATATTTAGTGATTGGTGTCAATAAGGGTACTAAATCATTAAACGACTATCTTCATGGAGAGAAGGTAGGCAGTAAATGGATTATTCTCTTTTAGTATTGCCGTTTATTTAACCTATTATTGATTAGATATACATTGGTGAAGGGCTATTAGGATCCATGACGGATACATACGATTCGGAGGGACATTTGGAGATGACAGCACCGTATGCGCATGTTACGCGTGATGCTATCGAACGTGTTCTCGACCAGTTCCGAGGCACTATCCAGCAAATACCACCAAAGTAGGTTGACTGACATGTATATAATTATGAATAATACAACTAAACCAACATAGATACTCGGCATTAAAGGTGAATGGACGACCGATGTACGATTACGCACGTAAAGGAGAAGAGATTCCACGAGAGCTAGTAGCGCGTGAAGTTACCATTTACTCGCTTGAACTTGAAGAGTTTACCACTGATCATCAATACAAACAGCCGAAATCAAAGCCAAAGCCCGAACAAACACTAGAGTCATCTGCATCTGACAACAATGCTACTACGGCCGATATGAATGAAGCATTAATGATTGCTGCTGATGCTGATGCTGATGTTGCTACAAATACGAGTGACGGTGATGGTAATGCGAGTTCAATAGCGGAGAATCAAGTACCACCTGCAATATTTAGAATTCGCGTGTCATGTAGCGGTGGCACGTATATTCGTTCGCTTATCTACGATATTGGACAAGCTCTAGGATCGACGGCACATATGGTATCGCTTACTCGAGTGCAACAGGGTTGCTTTAAACTGGGACAAAATGTGAACGAGGTCGAATCGTGTAACCTCGACAGCGTAGCTGAATCGATTGAAGCGTCACAGCAACAGCTATTAATTAAGAACGACAAACCTTCGTCATAGCATCAACGTTAGACTCTAATAAATAAATGAATACACCTTATTACTATTTGTTGTTACATTACAAGAAACGATGACCCATTGTCTCGACATTCCTATTGAGGTGCTCTTCTACCTATGTCAATACCTACCAACTGTTACTATTATATTATTGGCGAAAAGCTGTAAGCAATTGCGTCACTGTCTATTACGCAACCAGCGCTTGTGGCGAAATCGCTACCTAGAACAGTTCTCGCTTGATGACTTTCGGGAAAGAGAGTGGTATATTTGGTATGCGAGAAGAATGCGTGATGTCGCGATAGAATATCGACTATCTAAAGGCTTATCGATTGATGACGAGCATCCCGGTTGTTACGTGCACTGGTATGACGTATTCTGTAAACGTCAACTGACAAAGTATAATTGGCAACGAGGAAGATATGGTAAATGTTCCATACCATTACCAAACGATATCAATTACGAAAGTGTATGGGTCAGGGCAGTATCCGGTGGACAGGCCATCCTACAACTTACCGGTTCGAATAAGCTATTACACGTTCAATATCCGTATAGAATTGCCAACGCCGACGATAAGAAGAATGATAATGATAATGACGATGACGACGACAATATCCATGTAGTGGCACTACCCATGAATGAGCATTGTATCGTCAGAGATATCGGACAAGTACGTACCACTCATTTGTATACACTCGTATGGGCTATGCTCGAGAAGGAGGAGATGGACACAAGTAGACCGAAACTGATTAGAAAAGTACGTGAACGCGAATACACCATGATGGCATGGATATCGGGAATACGACGGCGACGACGACGACGACAGCAGGAACAGCAACAACAGCAACAATTATGTAATGCGACGGAACATACGAGCAATTACAAATGGTCGATGCTACCTGGTTGGACAGTGAACAATACGGAGCATGGCATTGTAGTGAATCAATGGGTGATATCATTCCAACGCGGCGTAGGTGTACGTGCCTATCATCTAGGCAAACGTCGATGGTGTAATGGCAATTTGAAGAGTGCCACGCGTACCATTCATGTACAACATACGGATGACGATCGATTATGGATCTACTCGTGTAAGCAACTCATTCATAAACAGTGTATAGAATGGCAGGTATGGGAGTTCAATATGGCATCCAGTTTTATACCCTGTATAGCACATGGTAGAACGTCGATTACCGTGTCGGAACGAGGGAAACTATCAAGTCAACGAGCCTATGACAATTACGCGCTTATGCTGTATCGTGACTCGAGCAATCCTAGACGAACAAAGGAGAATGAGCAACGACAACAGCAACAGCAACAACAACATAATGCCACCATCATTAATGGCGATAATCATGATGACATCAATGATGATGGAGAAGAAGAGGAAGATATCGGTGGTAGCAGCAGCAGCAATTACATTGTCGTGCATCCCATCATAAGAAGAAGGACAGACGAGGATACGACGTGGCAACGCGACGATCTTGATGTCATGCAAGTTAGAGTGGCCATCACAGTGAAACGTCTATTAGTGTGTTCTCCGACACGACAATTGTATATACTCGATATACGTACAGGTGATATGCTGCACAGTATCAGTAGTCAACCGACATCGCATATCAACCATATACTTGGTGGACTATTTATCTACAAAGTAAACGCCAAGGATATTCCGTCATACTTGATGCGACCACCGGTGAAGTAACCGATTCAGTATCTGCGGAGCTAAGTCAACTAACGGTAAAGACACGACAAGAACAGCAGCACTCTAGTATTCATATATTGAAAGGTGGCGATCATTGTGAGGTATTGACATTTGCCGCCGAATAAACGAACCTATTGTAAGCATATTTATTGACATTTATTACTGAATAATCTACTTAAAAAGTTGAAGGCTAACAATACTAACTGGTAGAGAAAACACTGTAGTAACTTATTCATATAATCATGCCATAAATAAATCTAGATGTATACTAATTTATTATTATTATTACTATGATAAGCTAGAATGAGAGTAATAAACAATGAGATATCTCTTATGTTTATAATTTGCCCTTCCAGCTAACAATGTTAACACCGTATTCCGGTGTGATTCGTGCTATTTCACCGTATAACGAATCATCTACGATAAGTTTCTCCATAGCATCAATTACAAATCAATTGGCATTAATTTGAAATGTTTGCTCGTCTCCGGTGTAGGTAAATGGCCCAGTTTCTGCGCATCAGTCACCATTGGAGTGGCTGTAAGTGAATGGCATACGTTAGTGAACTAGTATCAATGTTAGTATTCCACATAGTACACTATACTTGCCTACGAATGATGGAGCAACTGCGTTCACTCGAATGTTATGTTCTCGCTTCCAAGGTCGTAGGGCACGCGTCAATGTAATTACCTAATCAATTAATATGTATACATACATATATTATTCTGTTAGTATCAGTGGTGCAATATATTAGTGACTTTCTTATGCTACTTACAGCGCCTTTACTCGCCGAGTACACCGGTGCCAATGAGAATGGATACAGACCGGAGAGTGATCCCGTATTAACGATAACACCACCACCACGTTTCTTCAAATATTCGTAGGCCAGTTCCATGCCGAGGGTAACTGCCGTGAAATTAATATCGATGACACGGCGCCAGTTCGGATCATTCGGGAACAAGCCTGGCTCGCTAATACCCGCGTTATTCATAACAATGTCGATGCCGCCGAATGCGTCGACACCCGCATCGAATAGAGCGCGTTGATCGGCGGTATTTGTCACATCACAATGACGATAAATGGCGCGTCGTTCGCCGTATTGCTTGTTGATGGCCTCAGCCGCTGCTTCGCCTGCACTATCGTTCACGTCCCCATAACAATGCGTACGCCCTGTGAAGCTAGACGTTGCGCTATCGCAAGACCGAACCCGGAACTTGCACCGGTAATAAGTGCCACTTTTGTGTTGTCAAGCTTCATTTTGTAAGTGAGGAAAAGAAGCTGAAGAATAGATAGTATCAGCGTACTACTAATAGTTATCGGTAAGCGTGATAGAATGTCTTTCAACAGTAGAGAGAAACAGAGATAGAGACAAAATGAGAGAGTGTGTGTGTGCGCTGCAGTCAACAAGAAGGAAAGCGAGTAAGTAGCTAGTAACTGACGAATGACGACGGAAAGAAAGCAATGCAAACCACATACGTACCTGTATATATACACGCACACGACTATTATTACGGACCATTTTAAGCCGAGAGCACCCAGCATGTGTGCGCATGGGGTAGTTACACATCAAACACCGAACGCTTTGCATAGGCGAACTTTACATATCGAGAGATGCTTCGGTAATTCATATCTGAATTGCCGGACTATCGAATGCCAACATACTGGATAATAATTGTTTTCTATGTTCATTGCAATATTAATCGGTTGTAGTCAAGGCCCAAGCTGATGTTTGACATCATATGATCGATTACAACAGCTATTCAAGCTCATTAGTCGTAATCCATTCTATTCTTTTGTATACTCAACGGTAAGATTACACTTGCTTACTTTAACATTGCGTACATTATGGGCAAATACGCAACTGCAGTCTCGTCGGAAGAGCTTCGTCGAGATGGTGCACTGTTCGCTTCTGCGGAAAGTCCTCTCGACGTGGCATTAGCATTTACCGAACAAATACTCAAAGTGAACAGGAATGACTTTATTATATTGAGCGAGTACACGTCTAGCGGTATTGACGTGACACATGTGGATTTGAAGCAAGTGTTGAATGGTATTCCAGTGGAGAATACTAGTATTCGCGTTCATGTTGATAGGAATAAACATGTGTGTGCTTATGAGGATCGATTCTTTCATGGTACTATCAGTGCCAGTCTATCGCTAGCATCGTCACCGCAGTTTGCCTCCATTAACGATGCATTTGCAACGCTTACAAAACATATAAAAGAGAACCCGGACGATATCACCCTTACGGAAGGTGGATCGCAGGAGGACGATTCCATTGAAACTATGCGAGCCAACTATAAAGCGAATACTGCTAATAGTTCTACTGCAAAGTGCGCGTTTGGTCAGAAAGTCTATTATCATGTGGAGGATGTATCAATTGAACCGGCGTGGAAATTCCTAGTATCATTGCCAATTCACGAATACGAATCGTTTGTATCGGCCGATGGTAAGAAGGTGCTTGCTAATCACGATCGAGTCATTGTTGGATAGGACATTCGAAATCAACCATAGCAGTCTACTATTCCTACCATCTGTCTTGCTATTGCTGTTATTGATCTCTATCGTGTTATAACAACTCATTGACTTGAAAATAAATGAATAAATGACATGTCTCATTTGTATAGTACTACTAATGAAAAACTAATCAACTTTACTACTCATATGTATGTATATTAAAGCTTTAAACCATTTTATTCTAATTGCATAGGATAACTAGCACGTCACGTCATGCGTTTATATTAGCTTCTGGTATTGTTATAAGCAGTAGCCTCTATAATCTGTCGAATGCGCTTAGATCAAAGTCTAACGAAGTATTCGTAATATCAGATTGTCGAATATCCCTAATCTTTAATTTTTTGCAACGATCCAGGAATTTCTGTACTTCCTCTTTGTTGGCTACCGAGAATATATCCATGTATAGTTTTTTCAAACCTTCCATGAAAACTTCGTTATCTCGATTGATCATCACTTCTGCCTCTAAAAGGCCAAACTTGCCGTATTCACTAAGATCGGTCGGTGTTGCTTTTGGGATATATCTAAAAGCCATGTTGCCTTCCTTGGTATAACATACTTTATCACAATGTTAGCTAGTGTGTACCTGTGAAGACATAGAGCAATACTTACATGAGGTAAATGATTCTTGAAGGTAAAAGCCCTGGTTCTGCATGTACTCGTACACTAGAATGATCATCATCTAGTTAGTAATTGTGCATCTATTTAGTGCATCATGCTCATACTTTGTATAACTTGGTTAACTAGTCCATGCTTTCCATAATAATTCAACTTAAACGACAAGGTGGAAATATCCTTGACACCCACGACACATGTGTCTCTCAAAATGTGACACAGTCTTCCGTCGTAATAAAAGCTTTTATCGATTCTAGGAAAGTGCACCTTCATCTTAGCTAATGGCCGATCATCACGAATGCTTGCTATATGCTATGGTAAACCGTTAGTCAGATACGGCTTGACTAGTAGTGATCAGTGCATCACTTACTTCTATAACCTTAAATGGAGTGAATTTCCCTCCAGGCTTATCGCAAAGCATGGTGACTTCCTCTTTTCCCCGCCACAAGAAAGGATTATCTATCTTGCCATACAGTCCACCGTGTCCATCCTCGATTACTTTTCCGTTTAGTTTCTTGAATGTGGGTATCTTTTTAGACGTATCTGGCGTTGTTGCACCTAAGCATGATGAATAAAATTAGTATTACACATAATATGTTTTATATTGAAAACACATTACCACTGCATGGTGTACTGTTTATGATGGACACTAGCGCGAAGCCATACACTAATGCCTTGCTAATAGAACTGGATGCAAACAACATTCTAGGAGGAGTGTAACAATAGTCTAACGGTGGTGATAGCGAGTCAGAGGAGATGATAAGCAAGAAGGCGGAAAAGTAAAAGCATCCCGCTCTCTTTTATAATGATATACGAGTGGCAGCTGTTGAACTATAATAAACGCCGACTTGAGTGATTGCTTATAATGAATATCGTCACATGGTATCATCCCCCTAGATTTATTAGGTATAATGATGAGAGATCTTTTTAATATAGGATCCATACGCATGGTTCTATATATAAATACGGGGATTAATTAGATGATACATGTTTTCAGTATCGTGATCCATAGTACACGTAAACCTCGTACGTTTTTAGGAGAAAAAAGCGGACTATAAGGGTCATCGACGTATGCGAATACTGGCTTGTACGAACCGTTACGGATGCCCGCATGTCGAAACTTGCATCGAATGCCACGAGCAAGCTCCTCTAGTATCTCCCTTCTACACCTATCGGGTAATATGATGACGAAACGGTAACTTGACATTAGTGCTGAGCTCCTACTGCTTGTCAACGTGAATCTCTTATCGTAGCTATTGCTATGCGACTGTTACTTTGCACGTTGCAATGTGGACACTACCGACAAGGTTATCTTCCGAATCGTTGACCTTTACGGTCCTTTTCCTTTACCAATTTTCACCTATTTTTCGTTTCGCGTAGATCGGCCGGCGACTCGGCGAGTTGACGCTAGCACTACTTACTAGTGCACTGATGACATTCACTGGTGTGGATAGCGGGCTTCAAACCCGTTGACGATTTGTTTCGTAGCGGTTCGATTCCGCCTTCGGTGCGTGGCCCTTCCTTAGTAGAAGGGGAATGTGTAACAGTGTACAAGAACAACCTTACATACAAGACGAAGAATCCGTATCAATCTCATTTGTTAATGACATGACAAACCAACATCACTTTACTAATTATAACGTGTGAACGATTTTACCATTCAATTCGCGTGCCACTTGTACAAGTATCGTGTGAGTATGGGTAGATCAAAGGAATTGTCGCACGCACACAAGATACGTCCGATGTTCTTGATATAAAAAGAGCGTACTAATCATCTGCATGCTGTTGTCATCACCATTGTTATAATCATTTCGCGTTGTTCCCTTCTTCCTTTACGTATGTAATAATGTCTACCGAACGAAACAATCTACCCTATGAATTATTAATGCTGGTCTTCCAGCGACTTGACACTGTGTCGTTATTTGCACTGGCACGGGTCAATAGAAAGTTATTTTGCGCGATAGCAGCAAATCACGATCTATGGAAGCATATTTATAAGCAGAAATACCTGGTCAATCATACAGAACAAGCATACTACACCGTTGCCAAATATCTAATAGATCAATCGGCTACAATTTGCCATGCATCCGTTTATATGTTGCTTTGTATGAAGCGCGCCAACGCTAAAAGCAACCGTTATAGCCAAGGTGTCCTTACGAATATCGCGTGCTATTTGGAGAGTCATGCTATATGCAATAGTATAAAAGTGTTGACTGAATTTGCAGGACAAATGGTAGTGCTCGATTCAAGTAAACAGCTTTTATTCATAGATGGCCGAGTACAACCAATCGATGTCCGTAAATTAGCGGTGGTCAGCAATAGCGATAGCGTAATGGACATGCGGCATGATGGCAAGTTAATTCGAGCCGAGCAAGTTCATCTAACTAGTTCACTGATCATTGGTAAACTATTTATGGATGACGGGGTAGAGATGCACGTAAAACTATGTGCATGGAGGAAGCATGATGGATCGCTAGTCTGCATGGTTAACAACTTGGATAGATCGTTTCGTTTGGTGGATATACTCGACGATTGGTTATTGCTAGGGGAGTCGAGTCGCTGTGGCGCACACATAATCTACAAAGTGTGCAGTCTTGAGTCCGGTAATGTTTGCAACGTATTTCAACTTGATCGCAGTGCAGCTTGTCATTTGCAAAAGGCGAAGCAACATCACGTTTACTTGCATTGTACACTTCCCATCGATGAAGGCCGATACGCGCAATGGCAACTATGGAAGATATGTGCCAATGGATTGAAGCGGTGTGTTGTGCAGGGCACGACTACACTGCCATCTACCGGTGGATATAACTTGATATTAACACGCCGGATTAACGAACATGCGGTGATATCACAGTTCTGGATTAATGCCGCCGTGGAGAAGGCGTGCCACTTGACCTTTCATACGCTTGCTAAACGTGGCATCTCATGGGGAAGAGCACTTGCTGGGGATAGTGCGCTGGCAGTTATCCACGAAAGTGGAGCATTGTTTACGAGTGGATTCGGACGCAGCTGTAGCGTTATCAACATGGCAGATGGCGCTACCTTACGGTGTTTGAGATTCCCGACCAAGTGCTATATGAAACTAGACTTGGGTTTTGTAGCACGTGTTTACGGGCATGACGATGACCGTTACATACGTACGACCGATTTACGATATATGATGTAGAAACAATAATTATAAACAAACAAATAAATAAATGCTTTTTGTGTATTGCTATTCCATTGACATCTTTATTATACGAATGGGTAAAATGCCGTTAACTGCAACAGCAACGACGACGATCTACTAGTTTACCGAGATATTCCTCCTGTCGAGAAGTAACTGGACAATACACGATTTAAACGCTCCCATTCCTGTACACATATGTTATGACCGCAGCCTTTGAACAGCTCTAATGGTGCTTTCAGTTTCGTTGCAAGGAACCTCGAGTTGGACGCTGAAATCACATTGTCCGCATCGCCTGTACAAATCAATATCGGATAACGAGCCTCTATTATACGCTCAAGACCCTTCTCGCCAATATCGTAGTGTTCTACCGCCCATAGTTGTCGCGCATAACCTGCAGGTGTGGGTGGCACACTACTCGATAGTCGAGTTTGATAAAGCTTTCACGGAAACAATACTAGTTAATTATAGTTCTACGCTATCTATATTATTGTTATTGCTGCCACTCACTTCAATGATATACTCATGATTCGTTTGTCGTGGATTATACGGATTCTTTGCGTTCAACCATTCCTTGGGATATTCTACCTGAATCATTTCAGCTTCTTGATTGGGATTTGTCGGATCCAGTACTCGTGGTAGTGCACTTGGTAACTATAAACACTACACTTAGTAAGATGGCGGTATAGGGTGATACACGGTGATATACTAACGGGCGACGGTTGCCATTTAGCGGTGGTACTAGCAAGACAGAGAGATGCCACATAGCTTGGATAATCGCTGGCCAATTGCATTGCAATCATCCCACCCATACTGGTGCCTACCACATGATTATTCGACTTCCAATTGAGATGATCCAGCAGTTGTACAACATCTTCCGACATATCCTTAATACTACACTACTAATTAGCTAGATAACGGAATATAGTGAGCATGATACTTGCGTATAATTGCCATTGGGTACATCTAATAGGGATAGATATTTGTTAATTTATTTATTAGTACGCGGTGCATGCTCTTACCTGAATGTCCTACGCCACGATTATCAATGGTGAGTACCTGGTACCCCTGGTGAGAGAGAAACTTTGCCTGAATGCTCCACCATTCACGAGAACAGCATAGTCCTACCGCTTTTTTCATTAGTGACGCACGACATGTACTATTTGCGATATGCTTAAAATTACCAGAGATTAATACAACATGTTTTTGACCAACTCCGTAGATTTCATATGCTATTTGTATTCGCTTCTTGGTACTACGATCTACCACGTTAAACGAACCCTTGACTGTCATGATTAATGTAGTAATCGAGGGAAAGAAGACGAGAAAAACAATAGCGATGACTTGATTGCCGTCAATTAATCATTTGTATTTATTGTATATTTGCCTTCAAAGGTATTGTACGAGAGTTGACGCAATATGACTGGCATTCTCTATACATCTGATGGTTAAGGTGTATGACTAATTATGCGTCTTTATGATCAATTATGCAACTTTTACCGACATGTATCCGAGTTGAAATTACGTTTATTTCTAAACTCGTTCTTTGTTATGATTAATGATGGTGATGATAACTAAATCTATTATTATTATTATTAGTTTCGCTCCCCTGATATAATGATTTATTATGATATGTGTGTAATTGGCCTATACCAGTATGGCTATTGCCATTGAATTATAAACAAATGCTAGCATGGTGATAGAGCAAAAAGGCTTTCCTTATTTTATCATGCAAAATATCATACGGATCTTTGACGTCGAAGTGGGCTTTCTTATTCCTGGTATATTCGTATATGGTTTGGTGTTTGCCATCCAGGCGAGAAATTGTTTGCACTCTGTATATTTATTATATGACTTTTACGAAACTAGGCTGATCACCAAATCGTTTTACTTGTCAAAGGAGCAGGCCTATCATTTGCGTAGGCAATTGGTAGGTCATGGCTTCACGCTGCCTTACACGCCAAGGTATCGATCGGGCGTTCTTTATCATGGCAGTAAGCCTAGAGTACCCAAGTGGAATACACGCTTTCCAATGGCCATGTTCTCGAGGCGTAATAAGCATCGAAAGTTCCCTTACATCTTTCTGATCACCTTAATGCACGCGGTAACCGGGCTGGCCGAAGCAATACTGTCCATCATTTACATCGTCTATTTGCCCACTAGCTGTATCACGCGAGCCGTTCTTACGGGCATCTTCTTTGAGCTCAACTCGCTCGGACTGGATGTCGTGCTCGCGACCAAGGCCTACGTGCTTAATCAAAAGTATCTCTACCAGAGTGCCTCGACACCGGACCCGATAATACGCGGTTGGATGACCATGTGGATATCTATCTCGGTGAAGAATACCACGCGATGGATCGGCATTATAGGAGCGTGCTTACTTTTGGTGAAACATGGGTTTGCCATTACCATGTTCACCATGTATAACGGACTAGCTTACGTCGCAGCCCGTGGATGTGCAGCCACCTATTTTCCTAGATTCTTCCTAGTACTCGTTGGTCTGGATGGCGCAGTGGTTATATTTCTCGGTTTAATATTTGTGGTTGCGCTAAGAGCACATATACATCGGATCAAGGAGAATGTACAAGAGGCGGGTGTACTTGCCATTTATCATGGACTATTGCAAAGCGACATCCTTCAATTGATCGTATCGACCGTAGGAGCAGTCACAGTTGCTCTTGTCTACACATTAGTCACGCTACCTGGTAATTTCGTGCTATTCTACCCTCTTGTATTGGCACGTAAGTAGTGCTACATATATGTATATATTTATATCTACATCTATTCATGGTAATACAATGTCTAATTCCGTTTTGTCATTCTAGACGCAATCACCGGTTTCTTCGCCATTGAATCGCTTAAAAGCGGTGTCAGAACAAGACGGCACGTACGAAGAAAAGGACTACAGGCACAGCTGGTTACGCTATACGTGTAGAATTGGTCGTCAATGACAGACTATCGTATGACAATTGTATATTTATTACGCTTAAAAAGAATAGATTCAAACTTTGTAATAATGCTAGTTTAGCACCACACTAATAGATGTTGCTAGTATACAATGATACACGATCAATGTATATACACCTACATTGTATATAGATTATTTTTTAATGCATAGTGACAACGACATGCCAATCATAATGTTCAGTTCACATTAGTGAATGTCAAATGTCAGCTATCAAAATAATGCATATAAACAGATGCAACAATAGAATCTGCCATTGAGGTTGCAATTAGTGGAACAAAAACTCGCAAAAGTTGACATTCAGGCAAATTACCGATAACTAAATAGGGCATTTCCTATTTTGGTTGTTTGTCCAACCAATCACGTAGATCCTTGTTTAGCGAATTTGTTCAGCTCGACAAGCTGACCATTCCCATTATGATCGTTGTTCGATCCCACGCCACTTGTTAACGCGTAGAATCGACAATAGCAATATTCTCGTTCAAGTTGTCCTCCCTGATTCAGTATCGACGCGGAATTCTAAACAAGGCGGAGTACAGTCTAATTATTTGTGCTAGAAGGTCCGCTTGTAGTATGTTCTCATTGTTTCACGACAAATATTACTGCTGCTACATCACTCTCTCTTTCCATTTGTCTTCTTTTTTCCTTCATTATCGTTGCGTTGTTAGTCTGGCATCCCTTGTCGTCTCCTCTTATCTCTTTACAATATCCTATTACTACTACTACCATTATTATTATCACTATTATCACAATCACTACTACCGCGTTTAATACTATTTACATTTTACCATTAACAGTCGTATTCAAGAAGAGACAGAACAAGCTAGCGGTCGATTTTACTTATACATACATACATATATTATTAATACAGCATCGGTTCTACCTATTAGCTGCTAGTCACTCATTGGCGAATCGTTCGTACATTTGTTCGTTTGTTCGTTATACAGAATAGCAGTTGTTCGAATCAACATCTCGGGTAATATACAGCGTATACACCTATTACACCCTTATATTATTACCGATATACTTTTGATCTAGGTGAGCGTTAATGGCAAATGCTCGTATTTCATTTATTTCTACATAACTGTAATCTAACATTAATGATCAATTGACATTGTAGCATTACTCGATAACATCATGTTGGCTAACACTACACGTAGCATCGCTGTCATTATGACTCGCGTTGCTTCATTGGCATTGTTGCCCCTCCTTGCCATTACCATGATAAAGTCTTCCGTTGTATCGGTCGATGCGGTATTTCAGAACTACTTGATCGCCACCTTTAACAACTTTACCCTCCCCAGTGCTCAACCGCCGATGCCTGGAGGTGAGGAGATGCCACCCATGCCAAATTGCTTGTACGCCCTGGGTCTAGGCGATCATTATCCGATTGTCAACGATCAATGCGTGACGATACGCTGGCGTCCCGGACAAACGTGGAAGTTCGACCCCGAGATTACGGACGCTTATCAGCCGATTCGTGTTGGCAACAATTTCTGCTTCAGTATTGAAGATGCTGTCTACGGTGCCAATGCCATAGTTGTCGAGTGCTCGGGCGATTCCTCGCAAGTTCCAAACGAAGCGCAATGGCGTGTCGGCACGAACGGTCCCAACTACTGGTTCCGTAATTTGCGTACTGATCTTTGCCTACGTGGCCATGAGGACAAGGATGGGTTTAGCATTGAGGAATGCTCGGAGGATCCGTTCTTTATGTTTAAAGTGAAAACATTTTAATAGCGTCTAGAGTGGCATTTCTCTCGTATTCATTTTTTTTGTTGAATCGGCGAATGGTTTACACATCATTTCCTTGGCTTATTATTCCTAATATAAACATATACATAGTAATAGGTTAACGAATGTTCATTACGTGTACCACATGTCAAGTGATGATGGCTCATTTCTATCAACAAAAACGTATATACTCTAAGAGGTGAATATTCAGTATGAACTTATTTTTATTTAATTCTTAAGAAAGAATGTTTTCTACTGATATCTACTATGTGTATATTATTGCTATTATTATTATTATTCTATGTTTTAATCTTTCTAGAAATCATTTCTATAGTATCAATATACATATTATACTGATAATCTATCCATCTAAAGGAGGAGTGATGATCTGTGTTGCTATAATGGTATGTTGCATAGTAATGCTTGGATTCTCGTAGGGAAATAGGGAAAATTAATGATCAAAAAATGATCTCCTTTAGCAACACCGAAATAATGATAAGGTTAATTGGTCAACGCCTCTTTTTTTAACAAGGATAATAGCGCAGAAAAGTGCGTCTAATAGAAATATAGTCAACTTGAGAGAATGCTGTATAGGATATAGTGACAACTAGCATGGTTATTGAAAAAGGGAAGGAAAAAGGAAGTTGCACGGACAAACAGGTGTCTAGAAAAAAGTGGCGTCTAATATTAAATATATATATAAATATGGGCAGGGGAAGGAATAGTAAAGGACGACGGGATAACGGGCATAAACACACGCACGCACACACACATATATATGTATCTATATGTATAAATGTATAAATAGTCAAGAGAATAAGAAAAGAAAGGCGAAATGGCCTACTAATGCGGGCGCGCTAATGGCGCATCTAGCAAATGAAGAAAGAACAGAAGAACGCAAGAACGCAAGAACAGAAGAAAGAAAGAAAGGAGAAAATATTCGTGTATGTGTATATGAGAATACAAAGAAAAATATACGTAAGTAATTAATGGATAGAATTAGTTATAATAAATATGGATTAATCGATAGTATAGGCTATTGCGAGGTTGAATGATGATGACGTTCTAGATGACAGTTAAGCGCATGCTTGCTAGCAAACTGACGCTTGCACTCTTCTACAGGACAAGAGAATGGACGTTCACCTAGATAAATCGATAACAATGTTAATAAACTATCATTAAATGTTAGTGCTATATATGCAAACTTACCAGTATGTGTGCGTCGATGACGAGTCAATTGATCGGGTCGAGCAAATCGCTTGCCACATTGGAGCTCTGTACAAGCGAATGGTCGTTCACCTGTGTGGACGCGCATCTAAAGAAATATCGTTCATGAGTACATATGGTTCCATTGTATTGTTACAGCATGGTATTTCTCCCCTCCCCTAATACTTACATGTTTTGTAAGGTTAGACGACTCTGAGAAACGCTTATTACAGCCGGGATATCGGCACTCGTAGGGCTTCTCGCCTGTGTGCGTGCGAATATGAATGGTTAAGGCGGCAGCCACGGAGAATTCACGGGGACATCCCTCGACGGGACATTTGTAGGGACGTTCGCCCGTGTGCGTGCGATGATGTTGTAGTAGGATGGATGCCTCGGAGAAGCATTTGCCACAGGTGGTGCAGTGGAAGGGTTTATCGCCCGTGTGTGTTTGCACATGGCGAAGTGCTTTCTGACGTTGTTTGAACGGACGACCGGCACGCTCGCAATCCTTCCAGCAGCACACGTATTCGCGTCGACCCTTTCCAACGTGGAATTGCGCGACATGTTCACGCAACGCGGCCATATCGGAGAATGTCTCGGTGCAGTCCTCCCAATGACATTGTAGTAGTGTGCCAGGCAGATGAGTGGACAGGACGTGTCCCTCCAAATCCGAACCATGAGCTGGTGAATCACAGCCGAGCCAACGGCAACGGGGTGGTGACGCGGTGGCACTACGATCCGTCTGATGCAGTGTCAACAGGTGAAGTAGGATGTCACCGGCACTGGGCAGGGTGGCATTACAATCTTGCCATAGACAACGGTATACATCGGAATGGGGGCGAATACCGCCAAGACCTTGCTTCTGCGACTGAGGCTGAGGCTGAGTCGTTTCGAATTTTGCCTGATGCGAGTTGTTGGATAGCTGCGCGAAATCCGATAGGTTAGCGGTGCCAACGACATGATCAGGTGAGTTTGGCATCTGTGTCATATTATCGGATGACGCCTGTACACCAAATGTATTCGCGTTGAATGACACCAATGGCATGGGTGTAGGCATTGCCAATGAGGCCGGGATATGTGTCGCGGTGGAACCGGAAGACATACTCGATGACGCATACATGGCGTTGGTGCTATTGGCTTGCGTACTGTTCATGGCCAGAGCCGCCACCGCTGCCAAATGTTCATACGGATTCGAAGTGGTAGCCGGTGAGATTCGCTGCGATTGATGCGACAACGAAGTTAATCCGTAAAAATCGGTGGTAGCCTGTGAGTGTGGCGATGACGCGACATTCGACTGGAACACAGGTGATCGTGTCTGCAAGTGTGATTGAGCACCATATGATGACAGGAGACTACTAGGCGGTGATGCCGCTAGAGGTGGTGTACCAGCTTCAACATTACTATTAGCGGTGCTGGTACTGGTATTAGTATGGGTAAGTTGTAAAGGCCAGTTAAGCATCATGGGCAGTTCATCCAATCGATCAGCATGGCCACCTATCGTGTTGCCAACATTCCAGCTAGTTGTCGATGCACTTTTAACCATACCCAAATGTCCCCCGGGACATTCAGTGGGACAGGGTGAGCCGGATAGACCACGTTGCGGACAATCGGGCGGGCAGCTATCCGAACGATCACGAGTGTTAAGAGATAATGACTGCACCCGTTGCGGCATTTGGTGGTTGACAACGGGAAATACGTGGAATCCCATAGATCGATGATGTTCACTATTGTCGATAGATCGCATTTGATTGTACAAATGAGATGATTCAAACGCGTAATTCGATGGCATATTAGCAGTATTGGTGGCAACTGCGGCAGCAGCAGCGGCAGCAGCAGAAATGTTCGAAGTTGGCGATGTCATTGTAGCAATTCCCGGATGTGCTTGTACGTGGCTATCGGATATTTGGCATTCGTAACAGCTAGCGGATGCGTTAACTAGTTGAATAACAAAGTGAAACGATAAATAGATGTTAGTAATTGGAATAATTGACATAATAATGTATACACTTACCATGCGAGACACCATTGTTAAAATGATTAGACAACGTGACGTGATGAGGTACTTGGACCGTTGAATCCCAGGAATTGATATTGGATGAAGCTGCCATCGTGGCCAGCTTATTATGCGGGTCCTCCGACATTATCGCAGAATTAATGCTAATACCAACGGGCCCAAAGGTTGAAGTGGCGGCAAACGACATGAGTGTTGTTGACAATAGTCGAACGTTTAGTTAAGCAGTACCAATAATTGTTATCGCTACTGTTTTTCTCGATGAATGGCAAAGTGGTATGTAGATATAAGTGGATGTATATATTTCTTGGAATAACAACGCGTTCCCTACTATGAATTGCAAATATTGACGAATTAAATGAGAGAATGCCGAATGACCAAAAAAAAGCCTCCTGGTGAGCACGCCGTTTTCTACACTTGACGCGTGTTTGTCCGCTTGCTTATTACAATATTTGTAAAAGTAGAATGAGTGAGGTCGTATAAGCACTTTTCTACGTATATGTTGTTAGGTGCTGCTGCAAGAAAAAAAATAAAGATGCTGAATGGGAATGTTTGAAATAGTTTGGTACTACCAAACTCGGAAATATCGGTTTGAACAAGAAGACAGTTTATCTGTGTGCCTCTCTGTGTGCCTCTCTGTGTGCCTCTCTGTGTGCCTCTCTGTGTGCCTCTCTGCGTGTCTCTGCGTGCTTGGTGTGCGTGTGGTGCGTAGTGCTTGTAACCGATTAAGGGTGCGATCGACTTTTGGAGATATACGGCATGAAGAGAAGCAGGTGCGCGTAATTGCCCTATTATATCTTTGATTCAGAAAAGGGTCGCGATTGAAAAGCTCAACGCCCACGGTAGATGTTTCTATAAATACGAAACAACGTTTAATTAGTGGTTAGTTAATTGGTTGAAAGTTGCCTAAAACCAGGTGTAAGAGGTTTGATATGCGGGGCGTAAGAATGAAGGCGAAGCGTGTATTCGATGAACTTGTAATGTCACGCTTTCCCCAATTCAAGGATATCAAGTAATTGGGTATGCCTTATATGCGGGAATAAAACCGTGAAATCCGGTTAACAATTTCTGCGACAATGGTGTGGCGAGTAATGTAATTGGGTAGGTAATATCCAACAAAAGGCAATGACAAATAGAGGCCGTTTCAGTTGCAATGGTAACCGATGTAGTTTGCGAACAATGTTGGCAAATAAATGATGGACGATGAAATCTAAGAGCGAGCGAGCGAGCGAGTGAGTGAAACATCGTGACAACAACATCGATAAGTTAGTAGCGATTTATACAAGTGTTCGATGTAGACCTACCAGATTAAGATAGAATCAACGGGGTTTTACAGCAAGATAACCTAGTTTGTATTTGCCATTCAATTATCAAGGATACAACTGCGAATATGATCGTTTAAACTCGATAAAATGATGACTATTGTAGTGGCAGCTGATAATAATGACGGGGATAATAATGATGGTGGTAGTAACGATGGTGGTGGTAGTAATTAATCAATTGGATCAGTGATTTACGAGAATGATTACTATGATTGTAACAATGGTTAACAATGATTCCTAGCAGATGTAGATATCTGTAACATACGCTTGTAAATACGACTTGACCAAGTAGATGAACCTTGGTCAACGGAGTTTAACGGAAGCTTTCGAGGTGACAAGTATGGTTTAATGTTAAAACAGGGGCGGTTACAAACGATAGCGTTAGTAATAACTTGGACCATTCATGTAGCAGTAGTCCAGAAAGGAAGAAAGCGAAAAATGAAGGGAGGAGGAGGGAGAGCGGGAGAGAGAGCGAGAGCGAATAAGCAAGTAAGCTGATATGACAAATTCTTAGAATAATCAAGGCAAAGCACGGAAGTAACAAAAAAACGATGGATATGGAATAAATTTGGGAAATGGCGATTCAACGGTGTTTATTAGGAATGCCTTATAGGCAAGCGAACCATCTTCCAGGATAGAAATATATATATACATTACTGAGATAGTAGCGGTCTATCCACGTGTATATGTATCACCGTAAAAGTAAAGGTAATATCACATATTCGGCATTAAATTAGGACAAAGGCTAGCTCTATCACGAGTTGATATCTCGCGCGATATACTTGATGTCAATATGACAACAACGATAATGCCAGTGATACCAATAAGCATGGTAATTATCCGAGGAAGTAAATGTTGTATGATTGTTTCTAATGGAATTATACTTGCCAATGATATGGCAGATAGAATGAACTTTGATGTAACACATTGCCAAGAATAAACAAGTAAATTGCTGAATACTGGCCGGTAAGTGTGGTACGACGCGTCAAAGTTTTCTCATTGCCCGTGGCCCGGAATGGTGCGGATGTTAGGCAGCCGACTTCACTCCACTGCCTCACCTTCCCCAAGAAGTTGCTACCTAATGTTTCCTTTTACCACGCGATCAGCATAAGCGCGCATGCCAGACAGCTGGTGAAACAAACGGCGTAGCATAATGACATTTTGTACAAGGCACACACTAGTGACTGCTTTACGACGGTAAAGGCGAGTAAGAAAATTGTGGAAGTTCATTAGACGAAAGAGCAAATATACGAACACGTAGTCAAGGCACAAGGAAAAACAGCCTACAAATCCATGGAAGGGCAGGGAAGGAGGAATGAAGGGAGAGGGGCAAGCAAGCAAGCAAGTATGAGAATTGCCAATAGAGGAGAAAATTGATAACCGGATTAGATGTCGCATTGTATCACCGGATTGGATTACACCTCCATGAAGATAATTGTTTAATAATTGGGGAGTGCTTGTCACGTCGAAGCGGATATCAGCGTGTGTCATTGGCTTGAACACTCCTTCGGCCGTATTATCCATATTCGTATTTTCTGCATGAACTGTAATGTTATGGCATGTTGTTAACATCTGTCATCATAGCAACAATACCTGATTGCGGCTGGTAAATGTCGTTACTATTGCTACTGCTGGTGCTGCACGTGTGTGCGAGAAGGTACTTCATATTCGAAAATATACATTCAAGCATGTAAGATAACCTATTTCAGATGCTATAACAAGACGGAAAATGAGGCATGCTAGTTAGGCAAGGAAAAGTCGAGTTATCGCTTCGATGGAAGAATGACTTTGATCATTGGAATTATGCCAAGATGAATAAAATAGAAGGTAGGATTGTCGTACGATAAATAATAATCGGCTACATGTGTTATTACTAGTGGTTACTCATTAGTTACCTAGTATTTGGTGTTAAGAACTCTGAATTACACATATATGAACCTATATATACATCTATGTATAAACATCTACCTAGCTTGCTGCCTATTTACGGCTCACATTTCATTATTAGCATTCGCATTTCTACGCTGCACTAATATGAATATCTCATTTCACGTGAATATAAAACAAAAAACAACATGGCCAACATGCATTTGTGGTAATATTGCATATCTCCCTCCCCCTCGCTCTCCCCCACACTCCCTCTCCTTCTATCGTTTCGCTTGTTGTATCAGTATGCATTTTAATTAATGGCACATCTGAAGCGATGCCAGATACAGCAGCTGCCATGCGGTCTAGATAAAATGGTATAGAAAAAACCGACAACACGTGGTAATTAGGAAACATCACGGTTTGAAACGTTGTCAGTAAGGATAAAACATAAACTTATCCACCTCTCCCGGAGGAGAAGGAATAAGGAAGGAATAGCCACACATTAGACTGAAATTGACTTTTTGGTGTATACGTCTGTGTTTGTGAGGAGGGGGGAAGGGGAGGTATATTCAATGCGTAGATAGTCTAGTGGCCTTTAGATTGTGTTACCAATGAAATACATTGGTAATCCGTTAACCGTTTAGTCTAAACACCATTATCGTTACTTGTTTCCATTCGGAACGTGGTCATATTAGAAGCCGACACATTCGCTTTTACATCATGACTAAAAGCAGCTGCTACAAAGACCAAAACGGATATTGTTTGATGTGTATGTATGTTTTTATCATCAGGTGATGATGATATATGAAAACATTTATTATTATAGCAGCAGTTATTGTTGTTGTTGCTAATAATAGCTGTTGCTATAATTATTATTAGTGCTATTGTTGTTATTATTGTGGTCATTTCTATATTGGTCTTGGTGTGGCCTTGACCATGAATTTCTCGGCACGCGGCCTCAAGGTAAACTGCATAATTGGTGTCATATCGACTTCAGCACCTTTTGGCACGCAGAAATCGAAACGTCGGATCAACATGGCGAGTACCAATCGTAATTCAACCCATGCAAGACTAATTGTAATATGAATAATGATCATAATGGTTATCTTTCTGTCTTATTCTTCCTTTTTTGGTTACGTAAATAATACTTACGTGCGGCCAATACACGCGCGTGAACCTAGTGAGAATCCAAAGAACATCTGATGCATCAAAGTGAGTTGTTCCGGACTTGAATCCAGCCAACGATTAGGCCGGAATTCTTCCACATCCGGTCCGAAAACGTGCTCCATTCGATGAACGACATAGGTAATTGGATATACGACATACTAAAGTGGAAGTCGCAAATCACAGGTGTTAGTGGAAATCACTCTCATCAGGCTAGTTGCCATTTGTTGGCTTACCTTTTCCGGGATATGATGCCCGCAAATAGTCGCACCACCAGGTGGCATTTGCTTCGGATAGCCACTGGCTGGCACCGGTAATATACGCATCGACTCGTGTAGAACAGCGTTCAAATAGGTAAGATTCTTCACTTGACTATGAGTTATATCGGCATTACGATCGGGTAATGCATTGCACACCTCTTCCACGAGTAGTTGGTAGGTGTCTGGATTTTGCAATAGCAAGTGGAGTGTCCTACAATAGGTTATATTCGAGCACGAGTAATTGTAATAAGTATCATGGTAATTAACTAAAAATAACAATAATAATAAGAACTTACCAGGTGATTGTTAGTGCTACCGTCTCTGTACCTGCTACACTGTTCATGGAATGGAACGCATGGTTAATGATTACTTATTCGTCGACTAACACGTATTCATCGATAGCTTACAGTTGAATAATGGATTCCGCAATTATCTGGTCTTCCGGTAGTCGTTCGCCAGTTTCGGGATCTTCCGCCATGATAAGATTATACAATATACTTTTCCGTGACTCGTCTTGACCCGATGATTCCGCCTTCTCCTTGCATTTCCGTACTGCATTTTTAGCAAACTAATGTAATCGACTTGTTAGAATAGTCGCTAAGCATCGATATACATTATTGATTATTACCTCGAATAGTTTCTTTTCAGAATCAAAGAAACTAGGGAATAGCCAACGATTGCAAAATGGCCCCAAAACAAATCGCTAATGAACGAGACGGTTATCAATGGTTGGTGAAATACGATTGAGGAACATACTTAGCTACTTACCAGCATGCCCAAGGCTGGCAACTTGCGTAGCCATTCTATAAGCGGGTGAAGCGATTCCCCAGGTTTTGCCAGCAACATATCGAATGATGTATCGAATGCAATCTCGCCAATAATGTCCTATACACACACACACACACACACACACACGGTAATCAAATCCACACAAGTATAATAAATATCAATGTTAACAATGACGCTAATCTAGGGCACGTGTTAATTACCAGTGTCATATAACTTAAATACTGCAATATGTCAAAGGTATCTTCTGACGCGGCATACCGCTCAATCCTATTTGCTAGTCTTTTTATGCCAGTCTCGTAAATGATCGGTTCCAGATTATTGATGGAAGCTGTCGAGAAGGTAGGGCCAATGACACGTATCTAGTATTGCGTTATTCGCCAATTATGAGCTAACAATCATCATGGTGTATAGTTATTTCACGAGGATACACGTACCAATTTCTTATGAAATTCAACATCACTAAATAGCAGGCAGGATGACGCGGTAGGCAATCGTGTTAATTAGTATGATTGTAACATTCACTCATTGTACTTTCAACTTACCGTGTTGAAAGGATGTTATCCTGATAAAACTCCAGCGTTTGATAGTGATCCGCCTTACGGAATCGATTGGGGCTGAAGAGCAGTTTAATGGCCTCTACATCTGCCACTACCACCGAATCGGAGTCTAGTTCGTTTGTTTGTTTGTTTGTTCAATTAATTAACAACCATTCATGGTAAGTAAGATGTTACTTCCGCTGATAACCTTATTCGTAGTCTACTTACCAAGACGAGATATGGGGCCATATTTATGATATTGCCTAAGGAAACGCTGTGCCGCATCCTTACTCACAATACCAACGACAAGGTCGAACTTTCGCTGTAGGAAAAGCCAAGGCCCTGGTATTTTGGCCAATGGTGATAAAATATCGTTTTGAAGTATCTACGCACGATATCGTCATCATAACAAAACAACAATCAAAGTCAGAGTGGCTCCTTACCCGTTTGCTATTTACACCATACACATACCTTAATTATGAACCAACCGGCCAATACGGTACTAATTTTTGGCCATTCCAATAGTAATGAAGCGACGCTACTAACTGTCATGTTTGAATAAAATGAAAATATAGGGAAATATAAGAGAGGGAGAATAGCAATGAGATGACTTGTGGTCAACGTAACTTTGAGTACATATATACACAAGACAATGAAGCACCATATTGATGGCCTATGGTCTATATCCTGTTTTGTTCGTGCACATGCGTGCAAATACTAGTATTTTCATTCAATCGTGCTTGCTAGCGTGCAGCTTGCTTTCCACGCGCAATTGATGTGATCCTAATCGTCACATGCATGTGAAGCTTGGCGATGTATATTATTGATCCTGGTGTCTAGATTGATGTGTCACTACTGCCTTGTATATCCGGTGTAAACAATACACACCCTAGTAGCGCGAGGTAAGAGCATGAATAAACGGACTGTCTGTTGTCAACTAGTGTCGACTGGGCCATTTTCAATAGAAAAAGGAAATATCATCGTTGATCTCATTGTCTAGTAGTTGTTTCGCCATTCCAGCCTTAATACTAATAGCCTACTTGCCAACCTGACATTGGACAGACAACCATCAGAGGAAGTCGCGTCAATGTGTCGTGTAGAGCAGTGCTAGCGAGAGAGAAAAAAAGAACTTTTTTTCAAATTGATTAATTTATTGAGCGAACGAACGAACGAACGAACGAGCAATCAATCAAGCGAACGAGCAGAATTATTGATACAAATATATACACATAACCAAAATTGTTTAATCTTCCTCTTGTTTCTCATTTATCGTTTCTTTTTTTTTTGGAAAGCAACTCTTATAACAAGGAATACATATATTATTGTTCATTCATTGTATTGTTACATCCTGCATCGTGATATTATACGTGATGTTAACCACGCAGATCACGATAGAGCATGCTACCGGCATCAGTTCATCGGACACGCTATCGGTGCTGGATAGCCCGACTCATTTGTCTAGAAAGTTACAAAGGCGTCAACGTGCGGGGGAACGTGCGAAATACGAGGATGATCAATACGTGGTAAGTCCCGTCGTAGTGATGACATCTTCCCCTCCCTCCTTATTGGTATTGATTTCTATGTGACTAGCAAATGTTGGACAAGCTAGTGGAAATGGACTACAAGTTCAATCTAGCTAGTGATAGTAATATTCAACTCGTCGATAATATCATAAGTGTGCCCTGTATGGATAGTAGTATCAATGGCATCGCCACACTCCCTGACCGGTCATATCGGCTAGACAACAATCTATCCATCAATGACACGGCCATTCCCGTACGTCGCAGCTCCCTGCTGAACGGTAGTCCAACCTTGGCCATCAACGAGAACACCAACGAATCCGTGTATAGTAGACGATTCTGGAAGACTAGTCTAGTGGCAAAGGGTAAAACGACTAGACGTGTAAGTCATTGCGTGAACATGCCTAATAGTCTTTGTATTTTATAGATCATCAAAATTATATTGGCGAAATGTCAACACTGGGCTGGGGATGCGTTTCCATCATAAAGGAAAGCGATAACAGTCGGCATTACACGGCGTTTATTCGTACCGATCTAGTAAGTGTACCAGGTATATCTTAGTATCCACGAGTTATTGGTGCTCATATCCTCCAGAAATTTATGACAGTTCATGTGCCATTAACAGATGCCGAGGGTAGATTGGGGGACATGACGACGCATGAAATGTCTGACAAGTCACCTTATGCGAATTTTAGCAAGCTATTCCGTGCATTCATCATTTATAAAGAGCGGTTGCAGAAGGAGCTTTCCCGTGCCACCGAGACGGTTGTAGTTTCGGAAAGGGAGATGATCTACAACTATTTAAGCTTGGTGCAAAAGTTTGACCCCGTCCAGGCTGCCATGGGTCTTGAATTGGTGGAGGATGCACGTATTACACCCGCTCTTAAGAATTTAGAGGGGCAAATAGTAAGGGGTAGCGTATGATTATAATTGTTCTATTCTAATATTTAAATGATCATTACCACATGCTAGGTGAATCAATCAGTGAGTGTTGATGTTGTGCTTACACACCCGTTGGAAGGTGGCCTAGAGCGAATTCAAGCGGCGGAAAGCTTTTTGGATATTTGCGGAGAACCATTGGTAGCACCGGCACTACTCGTTCATATCGAAAAGATGGCGTCAAGTTATGCGCCATCCTTACAAGCGGCAGAAAATGTACTAGCGTGCCTTATGTTCATGTAAACTTTGCTAACCTACTCTTGCCTATTTGAATAGAGAAAGGAGCGTAAAGAAGAAATAATCAGAGAACTCTTAGAAACGGAAAGAAATTATCTCCACAAGATCAATGCGTTAATCGAGGCAAGTACGTTGTTGTTATTCGGTTCACGTAACTGACACACCAATCAAGATACGATCTATGGTGCTAGATGAGCTACAGCGTACCAGTGATCGGTATTACGTTAACGCGATATTCTATAATATATCGAACCTCGCTCGGGTCAGTCAAACATTTATCAAGGCGTTGGAGCAAACGTTCTACGAGGAAGTAGATGGCAATGTCGTGTCTGTAATCTCGAATCATGCAAGTATCCGTAGAATGAACATGCACACACACATATATATATTAATTGGACAATTAACCATGCTATAACATATAGATACAACGATCCTATTCGGCGTATCAATCATACTTGTTGAACTATGATACTGCTATTGAACAACTTCGACAATTCCAAAACAAACATAAATCCTACAAGTCACTACTAAAGGTATTTATTCGCTAGGTGTGCTATACTTGCTATTCCATCAAAACATTAATGATTCCCTTTTACCAAAGAGAGCACGAAATCTAAAGAGTTGCGATCGACTCTCTGTTACAGATTTACTGGTACAGCCCGTGCAGCGTATTCCACGATACGCACTCATTATTACGAGCAAGTAAACATACGTTGACGTCGTTCGCACAACTAATTGATCATTTCTGATAGATTTACTTCGTTATACGCATGTGAAGCATCCGGACCACGCGCAACTCGTTAGTATTCTAGCCACGGTGGATAGTATCGGGTCGTTGCACGGGTATCAAGACAAAGATCGACTCACACAGCTAAATGATATTCGCGCTACTGTCCATGGTTGCCCGGTAAGTTGTCAATAGCGTAGTAGGACTAGTCTAATGCATGCGTATCGTGTTATCGATCTAGGAGCAACTGCTCAGTGCATCGCGTACATTCATAGCCCAAATGGAAGTTAGTGAGATTGAACCTGCAACGTTTGCTGCCACACGACCAATTACACTATTTCTATTCTGCGATACACTATTATTTGCAGAACGAACATCATCGGGTCTTCGTTTCCTTGCATGGACATCGATACTTGATTTATCGTTAACTAGTGTTGGCAAGCAAAGTAAGAGAATTGACAATGAACTAATAATAATAATAATAATAATAATGGTGATACGGTTGCTAACAATGAAAGTCTAGATAACTCGTCGGGTTTCTACCTTCGATATGATGCAAATGATACGGATGCCGACGGCTATTGGAGTGAACGAACTATTCGTCAATACTCTGCTCATAGCGAATTTGAAGGGCAACAATTCAGGATGATATTCTACGACAATTGGGCGGCATTAAGAATGAAAGGTCAGTGGGATACATACAAAGTAGTACAGGGCACATGT
Source organism: Syncephalis plumigaleata (assembly GCA_025201365.1). Taxonomy (NCBI): domain Eukaryota; kingdom Fungi; phylum Zoopagomycota; class Zoopagomycetes; order Zoopagales; family Piptocephalidaceae; genus Syncephalis; species Syncephalis plumigaleata. Next base: position 1,951,120 of record JAIXMF010000001.1, read on the forward strand.
CAATTAAGCTGTATTATTGTTATTAGTTAACAATTGCAAAACATACGTGCAATCCTATAACAAAAACCTACAAGTGTATATCAACATTTATGACACGCAAGACTTGTACGATCAAGCGGTTTACAAGGTAGGCGACAACTTTTTAAAACTCTATAATTCGATGCTTAATTGTGTTTCTATTAGAATGATACGAAGCTATTCTACGTCGATATGTTAACGCCAATGTCCGGAGGTGCAGTGTGTAGTCAGGCTACAATTCCAATTCTAGGTGTGATACAACCATGTAGAAATGATCGATTCAGGTAATGATGAGGAGGATGATGTGTTCTAATACATATACACATATACATATACTAAATCAATACTATAGACTTTTATTGAAGAGTCGCGTTAATACATGTGATACTCGCGGTGGTACTGGCTATAACAAGTCAACGGCTAATGCAACAGGCAGTATATATCATCAAATTCCGTGTATTTCTCGTCGTTTACACGACATAAATTCTACACGATTATTATTTATTGAACGAGGTAACTGCAAGGATTGCTGTTCTGTTTATCGTGTACTAACGAGTTGTCATTCTAGTTGCGCAGGGACAACAGGAGATATGTAATACATTCTATTATTTGCAACGACAAATGGCGTACAACAACACTTGGCTAAGTAGTGTAAAGTCGTTGAAACTTGCGGCGCAGCCTATTGTACTATTCACACAAATGCCCGGCTCATCATCATCATCGTCGCGTCTAGGTCGTCGTGATTATCGAAATAGCAGCAACAGTAATATTAGTTTCCATAAGACGCTACAACCGCAATACTTGACTCGAATAACCTCGAATAGATTGGCACGTGTGGTGAGCTCGATGACCTCGCGCGATGGATGGTCAGGTCGTGGAACGGCATTCAGATCGACCGATGCGATGATTTCGAGGAGAGATGCGAAACACTCGACAGATGTAACCGATAAAGCAAGGCGAATTAGTTTCGGCAGGGAGATTATCCAGAATAGACGTGTCACACTCAATTTCTCCAAGATTTGCGAGACTGGAAAAGTCGTTCGACCGGAGGGAAGTTGGGTTGATCTGAGGCGGTCGGATAGTAATAGTTCTCGATCCACGCATTCTTCCTCATCGAGATCGCAACGATCACTGGAACGATTGTTACGCAGCACATGGGATTCAGTCTGCACGGCAGTAGGCGATATACGCGATAGACGGGCCTCATCTTTCATGGGTGATAGCACCACGTTTCATAAAAAGTAACACTGAATTTGTAACATAAACAATAAACGTTTTTTCTAATAATATAAAAGGAATTAATTCATGTCGAGTGATAGATACATTGAGTAAACAGGACATGTGGTCACTCGTTAGTGCAAGTGCGTAATGGTAACATGTCACATACGTACAACTAGTAATAGTGATAATTTAATCTTGTTACAAAATAGATGTGATTAAGTAATGAATCGTAAGTTATTAATTGAGATAGTATATCGATTAGTAATGAAATTCGTAAGAAAAAAGCTATGCTAATCATAGATCAATGACAGAAGAAAAGAAATACACTAGTGTTATAGTTAGTAAACATGAATAATATTCATAATAATGTGGATGATATGTCGTGGCAGCACTGTTTGCCTTTTCCTCCTGTCGGATTGTAGGAGATGTAGCGATAAGTGAAGTTGTCACGGTTGTGGTTGGCCCGTTAATTGCCGTTACAATCGGTGATGTAATGTTATTCATAGCAATAGTCGAGGCATTATCATGTCTTGTATCGGATATAATGGCTACAGTTGAAGTATTGCTGCTAAAGTTATGCGGCAGATAGAGCAACCGATTAGGAGATGTGTAGTCATCGGGCTGACGGGTAATAGTGCCGTTAGTCGTCCATTGCAATAATTGCTCGTAGATCGTCTCTGGATTATTGGATTTCGTTATACCTAGCAATATGGCTGCCGCACCAGCCACGTGAGGCGCCGCCATTGATGTGCCGCTAATGGTACGTGCTGTCGGCTCTGCACCAATCCACCAGGATGCAATGTCCACTCCCGGTGCGAATAACCGAATGCACGCGCCGTAATTAGAGAACTCGGCCGTTACATCATTTCGATCCACAGCGCCAACTGTGAAAGCAGTAGGCGTGCCAGATGGCGACCCGTCGCAGGCGTCTAGTTGCTCGTTGCCAGCGGCAACAATAACGGGAATTCCCGCTTTATAGGCTGCTTCTACGGTTCTATCGAGTGCTTCTGATCTTCCACCACTCAATGAAAGATTGATGATGGTGCGGCCGGGTCGTGCATGCTTAGTGGCATACTCTATACCGGATAAAAGATAGGACATACGGCCATCTCCGTAGGTGTTCAAGACTTTAACGCCATAAATATTGGCCTTTTTCGCAACGCCATACGTTTTACTTGCAACGATGCCTGAAACATGAGTGCCTAATTTATAATTAGAATAAACATCACACACACATATGCCTATCAATTAACCATATCTTTATCTATCCCACTATCTCTTTTGCCTACCATGACCGTTCGTGTCGTTGGCCGGTTCTCCCGGTATGAAACTGGCCGCCATATGTGCGCGGTTTTCAAAATCTGGCAAATGTTCGTCAACACCGGTATCAAGTATCCAGACGTCCACATCCTCGCCCGCTGAGTCAATATACGAGAATGATTCATTCAATTGCCATTTGGTATGATGCGATATACGTGCTAGGCCCCAGTTGGCCAGTGGCGCCGTCTGCACATCCGCCATACGAATGATGGTGTCTTTCTCGATGCTGGCAATTTGCTCGGAGTCCTGCAACTTGCGCAACATAGCGGAATTAAATCGACCCGCATAACCTTTGAAACCATTTGGCTGGCTATAACGATGCAATAACGAGTTGGACGGTTCTTTTCGAGTATTCGTTTCGGCATTCGCCTGTATCATCACCTCATTGATCGTGTCATCAACTGGACAATTAGCGCGAATGAATATGCGTTAATGAACAAATATGTACGTCATTTATGGGAACTGTACAATACCTACACTCGTCAATTCGTGCTTCATCCTTCAAATGAACAATGTAATAGTTAGGGATCGACTTGCCTACCCGTGCAGTGACTACGCCTTGCGCCTTAGCATTATCACGGCTATACTGGCGATAATGAGGACGGTTATCGGTAGAAGCCAGTCCGACTGCCATACCGAGCAGGCTTAAAACAGTCACACCTAATTGCGATATTGTAAATTGGCATATCATAATGTCATTAACAATGATTAAATGTCGTTAAATTGAAACAAAAAAGGAAATACAAAGAAATGAACAATAGATTAGAATGGAATAAAGAATGAAGATGATGTACAATTGGATTACGAATAGCGTATAAATATGAGAGCAATGATAGTAATGATGATAGTAGTAATGATGATAACGATAATAATGGTGATAACGGCGAGTCAAATGAGTAACTCCGGTGACAACAACATCCCGTGACCCTTGTGATATGACAATAGGTGGGCGGCTGTTGTGCAATGTAGACATTTGAATGTAGCCTAAGGACATTGTATAATTGTGTACTACTCGTCCAAACATTCTAGTCTTCTGCTTTTATTAGATAGACAAGCAAGTATCATGTGCCACTGCTTGTTACAAAAAATAATATAACACTATTGGATAGATAAACGCCGCACGAATCAACGTAGTAAATGACATGGAAGAATGAATGAGGAACCTGCTCGGTTAATGACATCAGATGGTCACGAGCAATAGGCCAGAAAATGGCCGTCACAATCATCATCATCATTGTCATCAATAATAATCAGCTGACTGCTTGAACACAGGTGACACCTTAGTATGGCGACATCTTCCTCCCTACACCCTATGGTCTTCATTATTCACGCTTGACTTAGCCCGTCAATTTTTGGATTATCCGTTACACATCACTTATTATGGATAGGCACACCATTAAACTAGTTATTAAAATGTGCATGCGAGCAGACTATTTTGGTGTAGCTAGACACTGGCAAGTGGCAAAATGGTAAATCGCGATAATGAAATAACGCCGATAATGAAATAATAGTAGTCAATAGGAGGATACGGGCACACATACACGTGCACGTACACGTACACATACGCGCGCCGCGTACGCGCTTGTGTGAGCTGCCCGACAATTCGTACGGTTATTTAAACGGGTCATATTTTATTAAACACGTCTCGTTTACTACAACAAACCAACAACAACAACAACAACAACTCACTACTCCACTTGAAATCCGTTCAATTTTTGCTACGCTTTATTGTTTACGAAACTTTCACGTCAACTTTTACCTTATCTCTCCCTCTCTCCCTCTCTCTCTTGTCTACTTCTTTTGTCTTGTATCTCACTATCCTTATCAAACATTTATCATGAAGTTTGTATCAACTCTATCACTTGTATCGGCAATTCTACTTGCTGTTACGCCAATTAACGCGGCCCTTCTCGATGGCAATACCTTTACGCCCGATAACTCGTTGTTAGCCGAAACCAATGGCACCTATATTGTCAAGCTTCGCTCGGGCACCGACACCCAACAATTCCTCGACCAGACCAATAGCTTCGCCGGTGGCAATAAGACCTACAAGCACACCTATGACTCGAAGGTGTTCAAAGGTTTCGCCGCCAAACTCACCCAAGAGGAAATCGATGGGTTAAAGCAAGACTCCCGTGTCGAGTACATTGAAGAGGATGGCGTCATGCACATTGCCACGGACCAGGCTAATCCACCAAGCTGGGGCTTGACCCGTATCTCCCAACGAGCCCTTAAACTTGACGCGCCCTACCAATACCCGGATAATGGCGGTGAAGGCATCGATATCTGGGTGGTCGACACCGGTATTCAGGATTCCCATAAGGACTTCGAAGGTCGCGCTAAAATGGCCAAAAGCTTCATTACCGGCGAGAAGGAGGTTGATCTAAACGGTCATGGCACTCATGTCGCCGGTACCGTCGGTTCCGCTAGCTACGGTGTCGCCAAGAAGGCCAAAATCTATGGTGTCAAGGTGCTTAACGGTCCGGCTCCGGCTCCATCTCCGGTGTACTTGCCGGTATTCAATACGTGGCGCAAAACGCACGACCAGGCAAGTCGGTCGCCAACATGTCGCTAGGTGGCGGCAAATCCAAGGCTATCAACGACGCGGTCAATGCGGCCGTCAGTGACGGTGTCGCGTTCATTGTCGCTGCTGGTAATGAAGCGGCTGATGCGTGCACTGGCTCACCATCCGGTGCATCTAGCGCGTTTGCAGTCGCCGCCAGCGATAAAGCCGACAAACAGGCCAACTTCTCCAACTACGGAACGTGCGTCAAGATCTACGCACCGGGAGTCGATATCACATCATTGTGGAAGGGTGAAGACGGCGCGAAGAATACTATCTCCGGCACTTCAATGGCATCGCCACACGTTGCCGGTGTTGCCGCTCTTTACTTGGCCAGCGGTAAATACACGAGTGTCAACGCGCTTTACGGCGCTCTCGTTAGCAATGCTACACCAAATGTTATTTCCAACCCTACGAAAGGCACTCCTAACAAATTGGCCTACAACACTCCCGCTTAATAGTGTAACGGTGAACATCATCCACACGCTAATGTTATCTTAATGACTAATGAATAAATAACTGTTAACACTATACGTGATACTTGTCTCCCTTTCCCTTCAAATATTTAATTTCTTGTCTCTGGTTAAAGTATACCACAATAATGATCGTGCTTTAGTATTTTAATGTCTCATAATGTCATTACGTCTGTCATGGATGATTATTATTAACATGTATTGTACTGTTAATATCTGTGTTTATTCAAGTATGTATCGTGAATATGGCAATGTAAGCTTCGTATCATTTAATGCCATTGTAACTTTGCTGCAATGGTATAACGCCGATTATAGCCCAGCAACAAATAGATAAAAGCGACAAAGGATGGTGGTATACTGTTGAACATGCTAGTAATTGTACTAGTAGGATTCAGTATGTGCTACGTAAGTCTATGAGCAATTGGGAAGCTGTTGGTAGAGTAAACTACGTGTGTATGTAAATGAATGAATGGATTTATTAGATCATCAGTATGTTGGTTTATACAGCGTATTCATAATGATAATAGATCATATTAATGGATGAATGTCGTATCGCATTATAGATACCATCGAGTATGTTCATGTTCTATCGACACGTCCATATGATTGTGGGATCATTCGATGACATGTCATGATGATTGCAATCAGTATCGATCACGTCATTGATAATGGAATGAGCAATGATAGATGACATACAAAGGAAAAAGCCTGTAATACTAAGAAAATACTACAATAAATCCTATTTTATAACATAGCAATGCTATTTATTTCAAAATGAATGAAAAAAGACAGGTATATATAGCTATGAGTTAGTCTATACTACCTGTATGGCCTACTATTCAGTTGAAGGGGCAGCTTGTTCATCCACGTTAGTTAGCATAGCGGCCACTCCTTTGGACAGCGTTGTCTTGCCGCTACACAGGTATCTTCGACGTGCATTGACGAACCAGTCGTTAACTTGAGTGAGACTTAATTTTGTCTGCTCACATAACATCTTCTTGTCCTCGGCACTCGGATATGGCTGGTGTAGATTCTTGAGCAGCCAGTTAACTAAGGTAGCCAAGACATCAGCTTTATGATTGGCTCGTGTCTCCTTATCGTACGAGGAATGCGTGACAATACGCATAGCACGTTCATTGAAGCATCGCATAATGACCCGTTCACTTGTACGGAAGGCATGCAATAGTTTAAAATAGTCTTGCAGCTGAACTAGTAGTCGATGAATTAGTCAACAAATGGTGTGACATCCGCAGGTAATGGTGACAATGACGAGGACGTGGACGTGGTACCATTCAGCTTATCAGTAATTTGTTCTAACAAGATCGTTGAAAGATCGTTGGCGTATTGTATGGCAGCTACTGCCTCTTTGATATCATTGGTAGCCGAGTATAGCTGATTACGCAACAGGAACAGTTGCTGTGTAATCTGGTTTATAGGATTTTCCAAGCTAGTCGCAACATTGGTGGTACACGCATCTGCTCGCTGTTTACCAGTTGAATCGGTATCATTTTCTGGATTAACGACAGTAGATGATGTGACCAAAAGGTGAGGATCAATTGTAGCGGGTGTAGTTGCATTAGCGGATGGCAACCAGGCAGCAACAATCGGGTCATTAAGATCAAGTAGATTTAGATCGAGCGCGCTGCTCAAACATAGATTCCAGGGGAATTCTTCAAAAAGGACGTTGTAAGCACTGGAGTTGACGTTGATATCATCTAGCTCGGTAGATATCCAGCTGGATGAACTACCGTTGGGCGTGTCACTCTGAGAGTGCTGCATAATTACGACAACAGAGAATAGGAAGGGTTTTGTGCTGGAATACTAAAAAGATGGCGGTATATCACGGCCGTGGTTATAAAGAAATGATTCCACTTTATATCAATGCTATGATTAATAAAATGATACACAAAGTTATCAGCGATATGTATCAGGCGTCAACTACAATGAATGAATGAATGAATGAATAAGCACTAGTTTTTTATTAAGCTTCCAGAAGTAGCATACACAATGACTGTGTAATGATACGACCAACAATGATGTAAATGCTTGACATGTTTGCTCCATTGTAGATGAGACAATAAGAATGTTTTCGAATCATATCATTAGTAAATAAGCAGTGTTAACCGCAACCATTAGTCGACGCGATCAACGATACAATGGTGCTGGCTCTCACGATGGCAGCGGATTGCACTCTAGGTCGCAGACGTACTGTACCAACGGACAAAGCAAACAGGTGGTTCTGGGACAGTGAGCTAAAAGACCTGTCTAAATCGCGAAGACAGTGCTATAGAACCGCCATGATGACAGCTGATCCAGTGCTCAAAGAATGGATAATGGAGGAAAGGAGACGATTGGATAAGCAGATCAAGAAGATAATACGGAAGAAGAAACGAAACAGTTACAAGCACTTTATGAGCGAGCTGGAAGGCTGCGGTCATACGGAGATGTCACGAAGGATCAAGCTTATCAACAGAGCAAGAGGACAGCGCATGTCAGGACTGCCGGATAACGACGACACCATCGAAGCCACGGAACGTCATTTTAGCGACCTATTCGCAGGACTTCAGTGCTCAGAGACTACGCGACAGCAGGAACGAGATCATATTCGACAACTCGAAGCACTGCATAATAGCAATATTGAGCTGTTAGAGAGTGCCTTCGACGAGGAGAAGGTAAACGAGTCGATAAAAATATGTCGAATAGGAAAGCACCAGGAATAGACGGGTTACCACCCGAGCTATTCAAGGCAGTAGACGCAGCCCAACACTCTCCAGGATGTTCCGCATATACGCACGCGTAGGAAGGACTCCCTCGCAATGGGCCAAGCTCTGATATGCCCGATATACAAAAGGAAAGGCGGTATAGCCGATCCAAAGAACTATCGTCCAATAGCGTTATTGCCAGTAATAAGGAAGATATCGAAAAATGCTCTTACGTCATCTGCAAGCACAGAGTCCACCTCCGTCGTTACTCCAAGGCGGCTTCCAACCGGAACGTGGCACCCTAGAGCAAATCGCGCCCTCCTGGAGCTACAGAGGATCCAGCGCGACAAACGCCAGCCCACATGCCTAGTATTCCTAGATATCAAAGGAGCCTACGACTCAGTAACCAGAGACAGGCTATGGTACAAATGCGCTACTCACGGAGTCGGAAAGCAGGAAATTCATCTGCTAAGAAGCCTCTTCGATCTACCCAAGATATCAGTCCTGGTGGGTGCCAACAGAACGCGGGATTCACCGGGCAAGAGGGAATACAGCAAGGATCGTCGTTGTCGCCATGGCTGTATACTATCTTCATGAATGACTTAATTCTGGAGCTCAAAGCGTCAGGCTACGGTGTACACCTACAAGGGCCGGAAGAAATATTCCATGTCTATTCTTCGCGGACGAATAGTTCTTGTAGGAAAGGATTGGGAAGAAGTAAGCGCTTTACTACGGATCTGCGAGCAGCACGCGAAATCCAATAGATACGAGTTTGGCATTGCAAAATGCGAGGCGTTGTATATAAAGGATTCCCTCCGAGCATGAGACCAAACCTACAGATTACGGCTGTCCTCTGCCGTGTACAGATTCCTTGTGTATCTAGGTCTACCCATCTGTACGGACGGAATAGATATTGAAGCATGGAAGAAGAGAGCAATAGAGAAAGGCAGAAGAGCCATAGCTGGCCTGAGACGATTGGGCCTCCATCAGAAAGGCTTCAGCTGGCAAACGACGATACGACTGTACAAGACATTCATTCGGCCAACTATGGAGTATGGAATGGCGCTGATATGTCCCACCGACAAAACCTTTAAGGATCTGGAGAAGATACAGCTCAAGGTACTTAGGGAAGCGGCTAAAGGAAGGAGCAATACTAGTCACGGAACGTTGTACAGAATCTCCAACTGTGTGGACTTACAGCACAGAGCGAAAGAACTTGCAGCCAAATGGCTAGCGAGAACTGAACTGCCGACAAGAAGAAGCTGATCTACTGGATTAGAAGAGAGCGGAAGAAGACAGCAGAAGCAGCCCGATCTTCAAAAGGCTTGAAGAAGAAAACAGCGTAATGAAACACCATAGAGCCGAAGAGGACGCAGTAGTGATTACGTCAAAAGCATTACAGAATGCCAAGAACGAGTGGTGGGAGAAGAGGAAAAATGTGGGGAAAATAAAAGCGAGGAGAGAGGGAAGAGATACGACGTTGATGGAAGCTTTTAAGACTACTCGCCCTATCCCACTCTTACGGTTTGACGGGCCCAGGTGGATAACCAGCCTACTCATCCGATGGTGGACAGGAAGGCTTCCTGTGTACAACAAAAACAAACCATGCAGTAGATGCAACGAAGGTCATAGATCCAGACAACACATAATTGCGTGTCATAACGTAATACACCGACTGGAAACAGCAAGCAGAAACAGAACCGCTACACCCAACGGTAACGAAGTGAGCCACCCAATCGATAGAGCGCTCCAGAATATCAAAGTCTACACACTGAACGACCCCATATTCGCGTCGGTCTTGGAGATTTTGAAAGAGATAGCGGAAGCGGATCGTGGAAGCAACTCCAGTCAAACCACCCAGGTTACCCATAGCAATCAATTACTTGGTTGAACGTCTCATTTTATTAATTACTATTTACATAATTTTACCCCCCCCCCCTCTCGAATGTCACAACGTACTTTTTCCCCAGTACTCTGGGTTTTTTTCAGTATACAGCTTCCCAAACGTCCCAACGGAGGACAATGGTGGTTCAGCTCAAGCTGATTGGCAAAAATAAAAATAAAAAAATAAGCAGTGTAGCAAATACTTATGAATTATTAACAACTTTTCCAAAAGAAACAATTGGATTATTACATTGTCGATTATCGCATTAGTACGATAGCAGTCTTTAATCGATCAATCACTCCTATTTGGTCATATTATATTGTAATAAGACTTGGTTTTATAGTTTTTTCGGCTCACTTTATATCAGAGAGGAGTAGAACATTTTTGTTAATAAAATATGAGACTTTCGATTGTATTGAATGGTTAATTAATTTTATTTAATAATTAATATTGGAATTGTTTATACTGAATTGCAAGTAAAATCCATATACCAATTTACCAAGGAAGAACCCTCCTAATCGTCCGAACCATCGAAGTTCAGTAAAGCGACGAAAGACGAGTGCGCGGAAAGGCACACTACGAAATTCGTCGCAATATCCTATCCTATCCTATCCTATATTTGTTTAATCTACTCGCCACTATAATTCACTAGATTAGTATACTGCTAATTAGGTAATAATATTAATAAAATAACTTACATCTAAATTATTGGTAGGCAACTCGCCTTGCCCTACACCGCCAGTTGCCGGTTGGTTTTGTAGCTTTTTAGCTAGTTGTCCGCCACCTTGTTGAACGCCCCGTTGTCCTGCCTATTAGCACTCTATATATTAGTAAAAAGTAGATATCACTATACTTTGTTTACTTACCTTTTTCTGACGCTCCTCAGCAGCGGCAAGCCGTTTAGCACGATCTTGCTCGCCATTAGCTACCATTCCAGCCGTTCTTATCGGCTGTCCTTGCGCTGCTTCTTGATTCCCCCCTCTTCCGCCTAGTGGCTTTAGAGGGTAATCACCGTCGGCAGCACTAGAAGAGCAACAGTTACCCATGATAGTATGAATTGCGGTTAAATGTAGAAAGATGAAGTATGCAAATGCCAAGAATAAAGCGGAAACAAATGAATGGGAAGTGTATCAAAGGGAATACGAGAACACCCTTAAACCTTTGCAATAACATAGAAGCATATTACTATTATACGTGATACTCACCTCCCTTTCCTTTCAAATGTTTAGTTTCTTGTCTTTGGTCAAAATAGTCTACAAACAGTATAGCATAAGTATATAGGTAAGATACTACAATAATGGGCTTGCATGTCTTTTTCAATATCTCAGAACAGTAGAACCATGCTTGCTATGATTGTCTTAAATACTAAATTTGTTACTACTATCATTACTGACATGTAAGTATTTAATGCTTTGTTACATATTGAATTGTTTGTCATTTTATTATTAGAAACTGTCATGTATTGTTCTCAGCGTTCTCTGTTAAATATCAATCTTTATTCTAGTGTATATTAAGTGGCGACATGGCAATAACCAATGTACCATAGACAAATTGAATAACAATAATGAATGACATCAGTATGATCGTTATGCTTTTATTGACTAATAGATCGGAGTAATATGAGTATATTAATATAAAATATATAGCTTATCCATCTATTACTAGCAATCAATAAGCACTAATAAGTACTAAAAATAGACGACATGCTTGTTATTAGTGTCTAATGGCATTAATGGTTTACTAATCCATTTCTAAGTATCCATTTCATTGCCATTTCCCTTTTCCTTCACTTTCCCTTCTATAGCAATGCTGTCTTCTTCGTGCTAATTACATTCCACTTGCCAATAAACAACACGCGCCTTATTCGTGCCAACTGCACTCTAGTTGTTTCTATTGTTTCTTTGCTATTTATTTCTTAAACAACACGCGTCTTCTTTATGTCAACTACATTCCACTTGCCAATAAACAATGCGTGTGTGACGATATTTTTGTGTAGACAAGTAAATCATACCGTGTCAATATCGGAATATCGGATTTATCGTATTTGCTGTAGCGACAGCTCGGTAGAAGCACTTGCTTATCAATATCTTCTCGCGTTACGGAGAAGATGGTATATCACGAACCGAGGAACTCCCATGGCAAGGCGCGTAGATAGCAAGGACGACGCCTATAAAGACCCAGGCAAACTCGATGCCCCAAGAACAACAAGCGGAAGACGCCGATTCCCCTTTCTCATAATAAACCCGTATTATCATGTGTATATTTATTATTGTAGAATCCTAACGTATCAACCGAAGGCCTATTAGCACGGCTAAGAAGCTACGGTTACGGAGTTATGTGTGAACATCGCTCTAAAGTTTAACACGTACCAGTTAAAACGTGACAGCGTGTTTACTTCCTCTTGACTATATGCTAGTTATTCCTTTTCCTTTTATTTACCTATTTACTTTCTCAGTAATACGCGTCTTCTTCGTGTCATTCTATTCCTATATTCCTTGTTTATTGCTTCCGGTTATTCTTTTGTTTACTACTAATCTTAGCTCGTTAATGTGCTCATTTGTCTTTAGTATCATAACACCTTTGTTTATTGCTTGTTCTACTCATTAGCATACACTGTTCTGTGTTGTATGCGCATTGTTGCTTATGTGTATGCTATCCTCGCTGATACACGTCGTCCCTACTTTATCTTTCTTCCACTATTCGTTCATATATCACTCCACTCTATCATAATAATATCTACACGCGGTTACTCCACTACAAACATACGTCGTTTCTGCAAGTTGTTCGAGTATGCGTGTCTTTGTACCGAGTACTTATTACTTTATTCCTTGTTCCTTTTCTTTCATTCTTAACAATATATCACTTGTCGTTAGTCTATTCCTCGGTCTTGTTCCATTCTATTCTCGACTACCGGTAACGTACAACCTGCTAAGCGTGCTGATCAGTTATTTATTCGCGTCATTTGCTATTCCTCGCTATACTGACAGCGCTGCTTCTTGTCTATACAATAGCGTGTTTATTTACCTTAATTGCCGCTGATTGGCATAATAGAACAGTGCAAGTAACTAAACGTGCACTCTATATGCATTCTTCTCTTCTTCTCTTCCACTCCTTCTGCTCATTTTCTACAGTTTCTTTGTGCTTTCTTGCTCTCACATGTCACTTATACGTCTAATAAAATGCCATGGATTACACCTGTCCATTTTATTTATCTCTTTCTTTGGTCACATACATGTAGACATTATTGTAGTGTTATCAGGTGTAAGCGTATATGTATGATCCTTTTTTTTATTTTTAAAAGCAAGTGGGCCGCTGCTGTTAATAATTAAATGAATAAAGTTAACTGCATTCTCAAATTATTGTGTAAAAATGATTCGAGTTAGGCCGCCACGTCTTTACGTGGGCCGGCCCTAAAGGCTCCACGAGGGGGCTACCATCTTGAGGTAATACTCCGTTCGGAATACTGCCTTGTTGATGGAGTCCCAGGAAGTAGGTTCACTCGGCGAGGAGTGAGAGGAGCCAGTATGCGGCCGATCCGCATTCTGGCTGGGTCTGGGGCCAGTCAGTTGGCCTGGGGGGTTCGCTGGGGTCTGGTTGATGGATTTCCAGGTGCCTATGATGCGCTTTACCTGTTTGCATCTTGGGATCCATATTCTTCTCCATACGATGTCCAGTGCTTTCGTTGACATATGGTGTATGACGCTTGTTCTTTCTTCTTTTGTTAAACCCTTTTGCGTCATATCTAGTTGAAGCTCCTCACTTGGCCAGCCCAGCAGGTAGCCTACATCGTGGAGGGGATGTAGTATATGTATGATCCTTTGTCATATACGTGTTAACAATCCATTAATTGGAATGATTGGTATACTGCTCGTTCTTAACTGTACTATATTGCCAGTAAACAGCGAAGGCTCATTTTAGTTTAATCATTCTATTTTATTGCCGTATTATAATCTTGTCTTGACTGTAGATTGCTTTGTGGCATGGACCTGTGCTTGTATGAGTGTGTTAACGTACCAATATTGTCTTTATTGTTATGCTTAATGATCATTGAATGCACGATTAATTAAGCATCGTTATTATTACTATAGCACATCCAGACGTAGAATTCGATAACGACTTGATATACAGCATATGACTATGGAGTATGCGAGTATTTGTAATGTGCATCCGATTTATTTAGTATGGTATAGTTGACACTGTAGACTATCATTGAAGCATTTGGTAAAATCGAGTATTGCATTCTCGTTGTAAGCATATATGCATATGTGACCATTCCATTCACTAGTTTGCTAACTATTAAACTGTTATTAACATTAGTCGAATATGACTACAAGACAGCACATGACTTACGGGTAAGATGGTAGCAGAAGACATGTATGTAAATTCATTTTATAAACTGCACTAGATTTATTGATTTGAATCGAATGAGGTAGTCCCGGTGACCATAGCAGCAATGAATGGATTTGAACTAGGCGGCAATAGGCACTATGTTATTACAGCGATGATACCTGGTACATCGATCGAAGGCATGAAGGCATTAAAAGGATTGACATCACCTGACACAGCACGATAATGGCAAGTGTGATAATAATAACTCAGTATTAGTAATGGATTATTTATTGATAGCGATAACTATCATCATCAATTCTATAAGGTAGATGATACAAATATACTAGTATAGTTGGATATTGCCATGTCATGTACTTACAAGTAGTAATAAACTAGTATGATAGATAAGTTATGATGATAGTACTTACAATTGAGTGCATCGAGAGCAACGAGTGAACAAAGTGAATATATGATAAACAATGTAATAAACAAGCAGTAGCTAGTAGAATGATTGACTTGTCACGAACGAGCAAGGAATGAGCAAGGAATGGTGCATGAACACGTATGTCAGTTTATTCGAAGAAGCAGTGTATGCTTATGGGTGGTAAATAGAGTATGTATACGGCACTAAACAAGTGAAAATACAAATAAAAGCATGACGTAATGGTGGCATACAAACAGATGACGGAAAAGAGTGGTAAAAGTAAAAGGTACATACTACAGCGAGAACAGTGAACGCTTAAGCATTGATAAATAAGCGGGACAGTGATAGAAAACAAAAGACTAGAACGAACAATAAACAAGGCTTATTGGTATGATAATAATAACGACAAGTGAGCATGTAGATAGTTTAGAGCAAGAGGAAAATAAAGAGATAAATAAACGGCATAGAGATAGTATGGCAGGATAGCTGCTATAGGGAATGTGTATGTTAAAGTGAAAGATGAAGTAAGTGGAATGTGAATGACACGAAGAAGACGCGTATTACTGAGAAAGTAAACAAGTAAATAAAACTAGCATATAGTTAAGAGGAAGTAGACGTGTGTCGTTTACTGACAAGTGGGATGCAGTTGACACAAAGAAGACGCGTGTTGTTTAGTGGTAAGAGAAACGAGGTTGGCATGAATAAGACAACAAGTGAAAGAAGTCAACGACAAGTGGAATGTAGTTGACAGAAAGAAGACAGCATTGGTAAAGAAGTAAAGGGAAATAACAATGAAATGGATACTTAGAAATGGATTAGTGAATCGTTAATGCCATTAGACACTAGTAACAAACATGTCAATCAGTATGAGTATGAGTACCTAATGATTATATGTCGTTTAGTTTAGTAACATTCAATATAAAGCGTATAATTCTTTAGAAGGAAATGAAAAAGTTTACTTGAATCATATTGTCGATAAAGCCATCAATTCAGTAGCTCAAGCGAATTACCGCTAGTTTGTAAGAGGGTCAACATGGCAATTGTTTCGCCATAATACGTGGCATCCGAAAAGGCCTCTTCCATACGACGACGAAAAGTACTGGCCGCAGGATTGTCCATTATATCCAAACAGTAGGCGGCCGGTGCAAGGAACGCAAGATCAGTGTAGTCGACAAGCTTCGTTCCATTCAACTTGTAGCCGGCGTACACCTCACCGTCGTGGCATTTCGTTACAAAGAAGTGTGCCAATGCTTTCATATGCGATTCTACGGCATCATCCCCACTAGTGAGATAGTAGTGTCCTAGTCGCCACGGCACTCTACACGCGTTCCAGTTGTAGTCGCCGTCATTTGTTGATTCCAGCACTTCACCCTTGGCGGGCAAGTACATTTCGCGACGTGGATTCCACACCAGAAAGTCGGCCACTAGACCGGTATTAGGATTCAATTTGTACTGACTGTTCAGTATGGAACGTGTCATGGAGGTGACACGCGTCCATTCCTCGCTCTTTTCCGTGTGTTTCTTGGAGAATAGCACTAGATGAGCCATTATAAAGTCGGATGGACGAGTGAGCCATTGCGCATCGGATTCGTCCGTTGTCTTGAAACCTAGTCTGCGTAGGAAGGAGCGGACCTTGCCTAGGCGTTTGGCCAGCTGCTTCTTGTTGCTTCGACTGCCTCTGCCCGTGGTTAGAAAGTCCGGATGGGCCCAGTCGCCAACAAGCATTGCATTAGTAGTGGGATGGATGCAATACTTGAGAAAGGCATTGCTCCAGTTGCGTGCACTCTGCGTATATTGCGTGGTATTCCAGCGTTTGCCGGCCATCCATAATGCGGCAATGCAATCAAGGTCACCATCGGTGGCACTATTCTCGCCGCCCTCCTTGCCAGGAACAAGGCGACCCGTGTTGGGATCACGTCGTTGCTGCCAGCCAAGTAGACCACGATTGTTGCGGAAATAATCGACGTAACGTAAGAGCGCGTCGAAATCGTCACGAGCGTTCATCAATACGGATATCAACATGCCATAGCCCATGGCCTCGCTACAAGTTACGGCATCGCCATTCTCGCCAGTACCGTTGTAGAAGACATAGCGACATGGTAGGTCTGAATTGGAGTTAAGATTGGGTTCATCTCGTATGTAGCGTTTTCGCCATACGCTATACCGATTAGCAATAATCGAGTTGGAACCGGTTAAGAAATTCATTTTGTTGTTCTTTATGACAATGTGGTAGCAATAGTGGCATTAGTGGTAATAATGATTGACTTTATTCGAGTAGACTGAGGCCTATATCTATATGTGTGTGTGCGTGTATACATGTATATAGAATGTGGTTACACGCGTAGTTAGGCGAGGTAAAACTTCAATGAAAAAAAGGAGCATGATTAGCGCGATGAATTAGACGTGCCATAACTGAGCATCCATATCGAGACTGACTTGTGATAAACAGTCCTACGTCGTGCTACATGAGTAACGACGTAGAAAGGTAATAAGGAAATGAATGTTAACACGCGTCGTGGTCATGTCGCGCGTTACACTTGTAGGTTAGCGTAACCAGTGTCATTGACCACTGCACCACTAAGCTGACCAGTTATTCTGGTTCTTTAGTCACAGAATTAGTCTATAGTTTATTGTTACATCAGAGGCCTAGCTCTCATTGAGTATGAGCGAATGAATGAGCGAATGAGTGAATGAACAAGTATGAACTGACTTACCCCCACCTAATATCGAAGGTAATGATCACATCATACATTTGGGAGGGGAGTAGACTAAATTATTAATGGCTTAGTACTGGCCGTTGCACTTTAGTTAAGGAGCATCCAAGGAGGGAGGGACATTATGATTTATTTATTTGTTTATTTACTAGGTGATCCGTTGCTTGATGCCTAGATCAATTAATGCATCTACGTTAATCGGCGATACATCGTATCCGCTAATAGCACCACATGATATGGCATGTGAGATAAATGAGAAACAAGCATTTGCTACATGGAATCTTCTATCATCGTCGTCTGCACCGTGCTTTGTGCCATTATTATCACTAGCGTGACTGCAATAATGTTACGCAATGAAAATTTGCTCATTAAGAACGGCAAATTGGGATATCGTCGAATTGAGCCGTTTCACTTGTAGCTAGTAACACATATTGAGAGACCAATTATTCGCTGTAATATATGTTCTCGAATACGCGTTACTGATGCATTGCCGTATAACGAGTACATGATGGTATAACATGTGACCACTACGATATGTGCGTGATTTTTAGTTTGTAAAACAAGAGAAACATACATTGACGAAAAATCAATACTCTATAACATCTATCATGTACAATAGTAGGTGTAATTTTATTCATAACGAGTCATCATACCTATGTTGATCAAGTTACTAGGGAGGATAAATACGTTTACCAAAGAAATATCAGATGAATTACTAGTCAGGTACAATTAGCATATCGTACTAGATGGAAAAATATCGACATGATAGAAAGCGTAACATGTCTGATTCCTAGTCTACTGCTCTTTATTAAGCTATAGGTGGGGTTTGTAATATCGCGTTTATCTTTCCATAATGAGTAGAAGTATGCCTGATGCTGTATTGAAATTCCGTATATACATACTAAAAAGCGGCAAGTTCAAAATGGCAGGTGAATGACCATTTAGATTTCCCTGTTTCGAGTTATAAATTACCGCTACTCCTTCATCTATTAATGGTAGTTCAAAGTTATTTTAAACTACGTCCTTTCACGGGTAGCCATTAGCTATTTATACAAGAGCGAGGCAGCTCACGAATCGAATAGTCATTCCACATCTTCGTACCCCTCTTCTTTGCATTATAGATACAACTGCTAGTCAGCTAGAACACGTTCACCTCCCCACACATTCCTTCATAGATTTATGACATCAATTTTCCTTGTTACTATGTCGACGACTACCTCAAAAACATGCATGCTACTAAGCGCCATCGGCTGGTGGATTGCCTTCATTCAAGTTGCCACCGCATCTCTTTCCTTCTCGTTTAACGGTGTCAATCACAATTACGCCACTTATGATCCGCTACTTGTCAACGTTCCTTACTACAAACACACCGGACCGATTCACAGGATTCGGTTTGATCACGAAGATAGCTATGGCTGCAAAGTATCCTTACCGGATACCGACACGAATGCAGCTATTGCTACAAATAACACTAACGTCATCGCGGTCATCGAAGAGACAACCGCCATGTATTATGGTTGTCAAACAATAGCACAAGTAAATAAGAGATATATATATAAATACACTGCAACTATTTATTGATACCCGTATAAATTATAGATTAGTGCAGCGGTTGCCGAGCATAGTCGTACACGTCAATCGGCTGGCCATCCTCCAATCAGTGCACTACTAGTATTGCTGGATCAAGACAATTGTGCTACATCGGGTGGGCCACAAGATCCATTGACCGTCTCTCATAAAGTACGCATTCCCGATGGCAAGCTAGAGATGCCCACGGCACTACTGCCTATCGAGCATATTGATGAATTCTCCACGATCATGACAGAGACCACCGAATCGTTAATGCTTACCTTGGAGCAAGGTATGTATCATTGCATCAGTAGCGTGATGTCATTACTAAAGTTGAATGCCGACAATTTCCGTATCATTTGATAGAACAAGGTCCTTGGAATAGCGTTCTATTCTCGCAAAACTACTCGGCTACACGCTGGATTCTTGTTGCATTATGTGTATGCTCTGTGCTTTACAGCCTATTCAAGGTAGCGCTACTAATCCGGTCCAAGACATTTCGCTTTGAAAAGTCGTTCATTGTTCTTTCCCTGGCCATGCTCGCCTCGATTTGTAAGTGAACGATGATTATACGGCAGTAATGTCTCCCCTCTAATACGTATATAATACTTCTTTAGTCATTGTAGTCTTTATCTCACTCAATGAGTATACACTGGCGGCAACAATTCTATTCCGTTTGGGTAGTATTATCCTTTGGTTTGCATTTTGCTTCGCACTCTACTTGTGGTAAGTTAGCCGAGTTCATAATTCACCAGCTGTTTTTATATTAATAATTATTCGATAAAGGACGTCAACCATAGATGAAATTCGCAACAAGAAAGACAAATCCTTCCGAGTGGTGCTTCTGATCCTTATGGCTATAGTATTTGCTTCCTACTTGGCAAATCTCATATTAGCATTTACCACGGCGAGCACATCGGGCAAGGTCGTCGCTCATGTATTTACGTATCTTCAAACAGCTATTTATGTTATTTTGGTAGCTATTATTTCTCATTATGGTACGTATGATTGCAAGTAACTGAATAACCTAATACTTACACGTGTAACATTATAGACATTTCATTCCGATTGGAAAACCACCAAGAGATGTGTCGACCGTCAAGACAGCGTGTTTTCAAAACAGTAAGTAAAGTAGTTTGCAAATGCCAATGTATTAGCCAGTCTTCTTAAGTAACGTATACTTTGTTACTAACTATCGTGTAATTTATTAGCTACGTGTCTCTATAGGCATTAGTGCGATTACACTGTTTGTGGAATCAGTAACCAATACAGCCACGATTACCGGGTTATTCCACGGGGAAATACCCGCCACCGTAGCTTGTTGGCTTATCGACGATACTTGCTTCGTTATCCGATGCGTTGCTCTATTGTCGCTCTATTCCGTTAGAAAGATGCGCACCATCGGGAATGGACCGGACGACTACTATTCTATTTACAGTAGTAAATGGACGCAGTGTACATCCGCGCAACCGAGTCCAGCTTTACCAAAGTCAAAACCCGAGTTGCGAGTGGACACGTCCCACGTCACTACATCCACACCTCGCCATGAACATTTGACCATCCAAATTCCAACATTATCCATTCGCAACGGTATCGATCGCGCTCTATCCCCTATACTTTATGATAATCCTTTGTTCACTCAAAATATAACACCTACCCCTATGTTTCCATAAATTAATGAAAAATACTTATTGTTATTAAAGTAAATATATAAATAAATGATATTCTATTATGCATTAGCCATTACAAATCAGCTGCTAGTACTTGTTGCAACATGAATGCTAACTCATTAATGATATTTGTATGTGTGGAATCACTAATTAAATAACGCCAAAACACACACGACGATCAATTTAATGGAACGCGTTGTTTTCTTCTCATTTTTCTTCCTCACCACACACACGCTACCTAGCCTTCTTTGCTTGATAGCATGAAACGTAAACGTCTCTCGCTTGTTGACACAATCTCGTCTGGTGATGACGACAACAACAACAACAACAACAGCGATGATGATTACGATAACTCTACCACTAATTTGACTGAAGAATGGCGTGTTAATTTAGTTAGTGAAGATGAAACTCGTCGTATTGTTATGGAATCAGTACAGCCAGTACAGCCAACTAATGAAATGATAAACCCGGTATTGAATGCTGCTCAACTATTCAAGATTGAAACACTCGCTGATATATCAACTGAAGCAATAGCAAGTATATGCTAGTAATGGTAATGACGTCAACTAACACACACACATATCAATATGCTACTTGTTTATCTTTCTTTATAGATAGCATCAAAAACCACCAAGACTACACCACAGTATCGTATTATTGCTTCTGATTACGCGGTCTGCTGTCTTATCGATAAGCAAGTCTATTTATTCAATACTGATTGTACAGCACATGAGGCGGCAATTATGTTAGGCAAGTTAAACGTAGTACTACCATCATCACCATCACCATCATCATCATACTAATACACCGTATGTATTGTAGATTGTCGAGCAGAACTAGCAACATTCAGTAAATCATCACGCTTTCTAGTGGTAGTAGATCAATGGGGCTCGATACACTTTGTTCATAGATTATCGCGTAATGTTATTTATTCTCAATCGATAAACAGCAATACAAATACAAATAATAGTAGTGACGATAATCCATTTATAACTAATATGGAGACTACATTCTCAGTAGTAATGTTTAATCAAAGTAAAAGGTAACTATTGCATAGAATGATTGTATATATATATATTAATCTATAGAACTATAATAGTGATAAAATGGAAGCGAATGAATTAGAATCATTATTTATAGTGTATAATAAAACACAATTATTAATGCTAAGGAATATGGATCTTAAACGACTAGACGATGCTATACAAAGCAAGGATAGTTCAACCATTCAACAGGTAATCAACTAGATGTTATAGGTAGCATTACTAATCATCATTGTTTATTAGATTAAAGATAAGATGGTGACATTACATGTGGATCTATCCTCATATCACCATCAAGTCAATGATATTATACAGCATGATTCGAAGTTGATTATTGCAGGCAATGGTATGACTACTACTACTATAACATTACAGCAAACTAATCATGATATTGATACTAGGTCGAGCAACTATCTCAGTATGGAATTACATTGATGCTGACTCGGACACAACAGAATCGAATATTTGCATACATGACTATGTAGAACATGACAATCGTGTAAAGGAGACTCGACAATTACTTTTACATCCACAGGGCCAGTTACTTATTTCATTGAATGAACACGGTCATATCATTGTATGGCATCTCCCCACGTAGGTGCTTGTTTCTTTTTCCTGTCAATACATGAATGATAGTCAGTATTAACTAGTTTATCAAGATTAATTCAGGTTGGATCATCGAGGAAGCATACATCATTATTATTCGATACAATTCAATGGACTGCACTCTATCCATCCATGAACTCGATTACAATACTCGCATTGAGTAAAGCAATGGATGCACAACGACATGCATGTATTATTGACATGCCAAATTTCACTGTCAAACAACAATGGCATATCTCATTGAATGCATCACTGGCCAGTCAAGCTTATACACGCAAGGTATGTTGCACATATGTATTTACACACACATATATATATAATATTCACACTGTTATACCAATAGAGTGACATATTATGGTTGGAATACAATGATGCACCATTATCGCGGTAAGTTGGATCATTTGCATTGACATGTATGATCGTATTAACTCAGAATGCATCTACTAGATCATTGAGTATTCGCAGTCTATCTGGCATGACACCCATACTACGCTATCAGCAATTGTTACGAAAACATAAATACGATAAAGCAAATCAATGGGCCATGCAGCATCAATTGGATGTAAAGGTAAATATTGCATTCTAATACATAAGGGAATACAATAGTATTGACATTAGGATAACTACAGCTGATCACCGAGTATCGATTACAGCACTTTGTGACTGTAAATGAGCAATGTAAACGAGTACATGCTTCAGCAATAATTAACCTAGATCAAATTGAGTCAGTAATTGCCGATTTGAATAATTTACATCAAGTAAGAAGCAATATCTAGTAACAAAGTAATAATTGACATAATACTTACATGAACTATTAGAGTAATCTAGGCTACGGTATCACATTTTGTATTCATGCTCGTGCAGAAACAGCAACCATCACACGACAACTACTAGAATGGGCAGAGTCCAATGTAGTTAGACTAGATAACAATGAGGAAACAAGCGACCTAATAGAGGAATTACGTAGTACGGTTAATCGATTTGGTACATGGAAATACACACTATCATTGAATACATCATCATCATCAATCGACATGGATTGGCGTGCATTCCAACATACTGATTTGTTAAAACTATTACAGCACTATTTAATGCATGATCAACTGAATAGTGTAGCCATAATATGGCGTCGTCATTATCATGGTAAGTAGATCATCTATAATGTAATTCACTCATTCATATATCATCATGATTACTAGAATTAAAACCGAATATTGATCAAATTATACAATGGTTCAATGAAGTATCAGATTCGGTATTAGTATCGAGTCAGATATGGTTACAAGATCAAGTTATTCCATGGTTGAAATCTACCAATATTAATGATTTGTAAGTAGTGTTACGTATAGACTAGTATACTCTCATTGACACATCATTATAGACAAACATTCTATCAATGGCTACAGGGTAGAGCACGACGTATCGAGCAACATGATGAACGACCACATCGTGCATTCGAATTGATGAAGTTGACAACAAACAGTAAATCATGGTATTTACTCAATAGTGTTACACCAAGTTGTTATATACAACACACGCTACTTTCATCTACATGTAATCCATTGGATAACTCGATAGAATCTACTTGCTTATTGTATTATAAACAACTACAAGATCGATGTTATTTATGGGTGAGTAGTATTCATATCATCATTCATTGTATACTAATTCAATGTAGGATCAATTGAGTATTCGAATATCATTACAAATCTATAATCAGAAATCACCCTCACAAATAGGATTATGGATATTATTACGTGCACAACAAGTAGATACACTAATCGATACAATAGAGAAACAATTAATGCCATACACGAAACGACATCAATTACAATTGACTGATGTATTATCGAGTTATATCAAATTACTGTTAGAGAAACAATCAGATGGTAAGATATATAAATAATGATTACTATTAGTATACTAACATTATAATTAGATTGGTTAAGCTTGACTATTGCTGTTATCAATTATGTATCTATACCGAGATTGAATGAAGATACTCTACTGGAATGGATGCGTTGTTTACCTGTACCATGGTCTAGTTCGGTAGATGATCTATTAAGACAAATTGTAACACATTATATGAATGAGACAAGCATCAAGGAACAATATCGATTATTACTATTACGTCGTCGATTACTATCCTATGGATTAACTGAATTGAATATGGCTGATCTAGGATTCATACGAAGTAAGTGATGACATGATAATGATAGTAATACTAATGAATCTATTACAGGAGTAGTATTGTATATTATACGTCAAGTGGATAGACGTGATGCACTCGATGATGCACTTAAAGTAAGAAGTTATATAGTGTATATGTATATGATTACTATTACTAATGTATCATGTTAGATGGCCGATATTTATTATCATTTAAAACCACATCAAATCTATGTTGAACGTATGCAAGCACTAGTTGAAGCCAATCAAGTTGATGAAGCTGTACTTGTATATCAACAACTATTGAAATCTTATAGTAATAATAGTAATCAACAATCATTTAGAGATAGGTAATTAAGATACTAAATAGTCTTGTCAATAGTAGTAGAGTAACATTCATGTATCACTTAGGGATATTGACCCATGGCAGATTGGCGAGGAAATGATCTATTGGTTAATAGATTTGACAGAAGGTAAGAATAAGCAATGATATATACATATACAATAATCTAATATTTACTATAATAATAATAGAATGGGAATGTATAGACTCACAACAACAATATGCCATACTAAAAATGATGCAAGAAATAATGAGCACTGTATTGACTGAACGACCAGTAACACAAATGAAGGCACTCAATAGTATTATCCATACCGATTACTTGACTAGTGTACAACAATCATTAAGATTACTAGAGGAATTCAGTATTAGTATGTTACCAAGTAGTTCAATGACCGATGAATCACGTCTTCATCTATTTGAACATCATATAACACAGGTATTCAACATGAAATATACATAGACATGTAGACATGAAATACTAACCAATATCATTATCTAGTTATCATTAGCTGAAACAGAGAGGTATATTATATAAAGTACATATCCATAGAATGATGTTGATTGACATGATGTATACGATATAGATTAGGCAGTATATTGGGTATCAATCAATGGGAGATCAAGATTAGATGGATACTCAATCGAGTGGATAGTAAAGAACAAGATGTGGATATACACACCATTCTATGGATTATACTACAGGAGATGCTTGCCACTTCTTGTTCAATATCACATAATCTATGGCATCTATTCAGTCATCTTATCAATCGTATATTATTACCTACATCGAATAATCAACTAATAGAACGACATGAATCAACAAGAGAAAAGGTAACAATTATTATTATGTAATGATATATACAAATGTATATCCTATTAATACATTATTACTAGATGATCAAGTATATGTTACTGATTATTCAACAACAAATACGATACTGTATACCATTGAGTATATCAGAACAACTAGATCAATTCATACGCTATGAGTTATTACAACATTTATTCTCACATACAGTACAAGGTGCTTATACACGTACAATGACTACAACAATGTCCTATAAAGGTATGTACCTATATATATATATATATATATATATGAAAGTAGTTAACATTAAATAAGAGCAACAATCAATGATGACTACATACATCATGTCACAAACATTACCATTAATGAATTGGTTATTCGAGGGACAATATCAACACTTTTGGGAGAATACACTTGTTATGGATACGAATATCATGTTAGATAAAGTAGCAAGTATACTACAAATGACAACAAATGATACAGTATGTATAATTAATGTATTACTTAATAGTCATTACTAATATTGTCATTATCATTACTTATAGACATTCATTAATAAGGGTAAATCATTAGTGAATACTCATTTACTTAACAGTCATGATAGTAAAATGTTACCTGATATAATACACTACTTGCAAGAACATCGATCATTATCATCAGCTATACGATTAATACTATGGGATATGACAAGACAACAACGACAACAATCTAATGGAACTAGTATGATCAATCATGATACTATTAGTGTCAAATCAATCTATGAACTTATAAAACCTATGGCACAGAAAGTAAATACGTTTATTAGTAACAAATTATGACGACTCTTATACTAATAACACGATTATATACACGTATTTAGATATTAAATGTGAAAGCTGTACATCCACTATGGGCTATTACTTATTTGACAGCATTACCACAAGAAACAGCATTTGATATCTATAGAGTATGTTAGTATACATGATATTGATATAATAGATATTGACATGATTATCCATTTAGGCTAGTCTAGCGAGTGTTGGCACGCAGTATGATCGATTGGCTCGACTAGCATCTATTGGTATGATATGTGCATCACAATGGAAACAACGCACATTTATGCTTGATTGTCGACAATTAGCCGTGAATGCTCATTGGTGGCAACAATTTCAATGTTTAGGTAAGTGTGAAGATATACATAAGAGAGAATGATCTTTAACATGTACATGTGAATAGGTATTGAATTCAGTGATAATGCATTTAGAGCAAGTCTATCACAGGTAGTGACTATCAACGAATGCTACTACCGACATTATTAAAGAAACAGAATGGGATATATCAACAGTATTTGAATTTGCACAAGCCTATCAATTGAATGGTGAGTGCTATTTAGTTATTGTAATAATATATACTCATTATTATTATTATTAGAGGATGAGGCATGCTTTATTTGTATTGAAACGATATTACTACATCGACAAGCATTAGATGCTGTTCAATTAACAGTTGCAGTCAATCAAGTAGAGAATAAGCATAGATTGATTGAACGATTAGAGACAAAATGTATACCGTACATCTCTGGTACTGATTATGAACGTGAGTGTAATCAATATGTATTAATAATAGTAATAATGCTCATCTATGTATTAGGGTTACAACTAATCTATAAGCAAATAAGTCAATTGGAGTCACAACATGAAAGTGCAAAGGCAGCATTAATGATTCTCACATGTCTACTCGATTATGAACGACTTTGCAAGCATAGAGTAGAGAAATTACCATTCAATAATGATGATGATGATGAAGAACAAGGTAGCGTATATGATAGATCATTACTAAATAGTACATGAAGAGATTAACATATCTCTATTAACTAGACGCTGTATTGAATCATCGTATATCATTCCATGATTTACGATCCAATGCATGGTCAATTTTATCCTCAATGATTGATATGCATAATGTACATATACTATTACCGTTACATATTCCACTTCAATTGTCAGCAGATCAATTCTATAAGCAAGCTATTGTAAGTAGTATAGCTGATATATATATATATAGATGCTAATGATATATGTAATAGGAATCTGCATTGTCTACTAATGATGAATCAAATGAGGAAGCATCATCTCATAAATCAACAAAGCATCAAATTGATTTTGATCGACTAAGCAATCTAGTCAAGAAGATTCAAGATCAATCACAAGCCATTGATATGCTGAAATACATCATTTCTGCCTACAATAGTGATCATATTGATGTCATCAATAATAGAATAGAAGCATTAGAGATGGCCTGTTCATGGTGTACATCATGGAGTGAGCATTTGTCTGTAGTAAGTTACTATTTGTATACTCATATCATCATTGATGATTAACATGAAATGATATAGGAACAAAAGCAAGAGACATTGAATGAGACATTACAACAATTCCAACAACAATTGAATGAATGTAGAACACATGCTATGCTCTGTACTAATGGATGGCTAATACTAAAACCGTATATAAGTGATCCATTAATATTGATACGCGAGTTGTATAGCATGAATGAATTATGGACACCATTAATAGATCAACATCAACATCAACATCGTAAATCATGTACAAAAGAATCAGTAAATATGCTTATTAGTATGCTATGCAAGCATTATAAACTACAATCAGATAAAGTATTGAGTGCAATATTAATGGTAAGCATTACTAATAACATGTCTAATCAATTAATATATACTAATAATAATATAATAGGAATGGTTAAAAGAACCGATATCATCTTCTATTACATCAACTACTTATTTATTATCTACTTGGTTACAGGTAATACATTCATCATTATACATACACAAATGCTTATTATTTATATTGTATATGATAGATGACTAGTCACACTGATGAACAAGAGGAACATCGACGTGTTAAATTGGTTCGATTAATGCAGACTACTTTGTATGAGAAGCGTGTTAGTTATTTGTTAAAGTTTGCCTATCAGGTGAGATGACTATCATTCATGTATGTATGAGTATTACATATATGACACTAACAATGATATAATTAGCCATCACATAAGATACCTACTGTAGCACGTATACGAGCATTAACTGTGTTATTTATGGTGGCTGATGCACAAGCAATTACACGAGTACATCGTTATGAAGATGTTCGGTAAGTAGTAGTAGTAGTAGTCATAGTATAGATGATAACAAGCAATGATTAACCTATATATGTAAATGATAGTGAATACTTGCATCTACTATTGTATATGGTAGATTTTGAGGATTTACGTATATCGCAATCACTTAAGGAATTCCATGCATGTGACAAATTAGCATTGGCACGATCATTGTGGATTAGTCATTCACATGATGTTAAATTAGTCAAACTTATTGGTAATCTATGTATGGATTTCAAACTATATGATCTGGTATTATGGGAACACTTGCTTACCCATTTAGTACAAGCACGCGAGGTAAGAAATCATAGTCATAGTTATAGTTATAGTCATAGTTATAGTAGTAATAATAATGTATGAATCAATGATGTGATCTATCATCTAGATTGATTACATGACGCGTATACTTGAACATATCGATACAATATCGGAATTATCAAGACTTACAGTAATACCTACTATTAGGAGTAGATTGGTACATGCAGCCATTGATGAATTAGCAACGAGTACTTTATCTAATCATTGTAAGTTACTTTAATGTTTCTACAAGTAGTATACTAATGATAATAATAATGAATAGATAATGAGTTACGCATTATGGCTTTAATACATCGTCAATCAGGATCATTAGACGAACAAGAAATGATTCGTATTGTTAATTATGCTCAACGAACATACCCATCATAGTAGTTCTACGACTAATGACATGTCTACCTAATAGTGAAGAGTTAGCACAACAACGCAAGGTAATTAGTTACCTATTAGTATGACAGTTTAAATACTAATAATAATGCTATTAGATGCTAGTCAATACTTTATCTGCAAATGATATACAAGCATTATTGTATCCATTCAAATGGAAGGTGTACAATGTGAGAGTAATGAAATGATGATAATGATGATACCGTATTGTATTCTATGATGGGACATAGTTATCGAGTATCCATCAAGGTAAGTATATCTAGTTATTAATGGATAACTACTTGTATAGTAAATATTAATATGAATGGATTAGGCATTGTATGAGGATATTTTCGATCGTATTGATACACAAGGATTCTATCAAACACTTATGCAAATGCCACGATTTGCCACTCATTGGTTGCATCCATTGGTTGACTTTCTCGTACAGCATGATCGTTTAAATCAAGCATTAACTACGGCCATTAATATGAATATGATGGGTGTGGCACGAGCTGCTGTGAAACTATACTACACACATCATAGTATAGAGAAGGATCAACAAGCCTACTTGTCATCATTGACCATCGATGCTGATAATATGACATTAGATCCATTGATCCATTGGAAGTAAGTTGAATCTAGTAACAAGTGTAGAGTAATGAGATTGTACACTTTATTAATATGTCAATCTATTACATAGATATATCTGTATGCAAAGAATATAACATTCTAATATGTATGTTAGACATGATTACTATTACTATTAAATGATCTTTAATAATAGTGATATGATGATTTTTATTAATTGTTTAACCGCGTTTGCGTACATAAAATTCATGAGCCAATTGATGGACATGTGGTGGATACGGTGATGGTATTTCCGATTTACCTGGTCGTGCCACCGGTTCACGTAGAAAGATGGCAGAACATGTAGCGTAGTCCACTTCAAGGTAATCCGGTATAAAATGGAATGGTTGACTATAATCACGCGGTGTATAAGTATGTGGATCTTTGGGTGATTCACCGCGTTTAAGCATTGGAATAGCATCAGGGTCTACGGTAATCATGTCACCATCTTTAAGTTTATAGGACGGATATAACATCTATTAGTAGTAAACATATTGTATAAGTATAATGATTCTATAATACATTAGTCAATATAGTGTACTTGCCTTTTTCTCATTAACTTGTACGGCACCATGACGAATCATTTGATGAGCGGTCATCACACTAGGTGCGAATAAACAACGGAACACGGCTACTTCTAGTCGACGTTCTAGTTCCGCAAAGGTAAGTGATGGAATAGTGAGCCACTACCAGTTAAACTTGACGTGTAATTATCCGTTGAATTACGCATATTACTCGATGATGATGATGATGATGATGGTAGACGTGCCTTACTACTACCAACCATGGTGGGTGAGTTGGCATCACCTGCATAACCAGTGGGTAACCAGCGACCACCTGCATTGAATAAGCGTTGCCATTGACGCTCTGTAATATGATCACCGTGATAGCCACGCGTTAAACGTTTCGCCTCCCATCGTTGTTGGTAGAGTGTTTTACGTCCAGTTTGTGGTGGTAATTCGCGTTGTGCCAAGTTATAAAGATTAAACTTATTCCATGACATACGGACTAAACCGCGAGCTACACTAAATGGAGCACGATGTCGCATGATTGTCGTTTCTCTCTCTTTGTTTACGCGTGATTATTCCTTGATTGATTCGTATATTGTATACTACAATGGAATGCTGACTAAATAACGTAATAATTACGCGTAAAACGTCAATAAACAATAATAAATGCGACGATCTACGAAAAGAAAGAAAGAAAGAAGTGAGAGAGAGCAAGCGCGTTAATATAGTATGGACAAGCTAAAAAGAGAAACTACATAAATCATCATTCTATACTTGTGATTTTTAATAAACACATATCGCTCATATTATGAGTAGTCATTATTTCAATTTATTAGTAAAGAATCGATTAAGAAGACTCTAGTTGTATAATGTAACAGTATGAATCTTGTATATATATTGTTTGTATGATGTATAATATTTATTGATGAGTAGATGATAGAGCATTGAATATTCGTTGAGTGAGTGATTAATAGCGGAGATATCACAGAAAGAGAAAGGAAAAAAAAGAAAAAAAAGGTTGTTCTTCTTTCACTCTTCCTACTACATCTCACATTACTAAGATGCATACACCTATTGCCGTTGAATCAGTCCAGGATCCCACAACATTAGTGGAAGGATTCGAGCGACTCGACAACAATGCCGCTGTACTTACAGCACCATGTGCCTATGAAATCGAACCAGTTGGTACTACCTTCTTGCAAATGTTGCAAAGACGTGCATTTGGTATGGCACTCGAGGAGGCTCTACTTCAAGTGGCCGATCAAGACACGTTGAACGACGACGCCAACGAGGATATCGATGAAGTCGATGCATCTCTCTCGGATGACGACGAGGTTACACCCGACTTGATGAAACTCGATTTGTCCGAGTGGAAGAAACACGACCATTATGCCATTATTGGTCTACGCAAGCAACGATCGCATGCCACGGAGGCGCAGCTACGTAATGCGTATCGTCGTCGTGTACTCAAGTATCATCCGGATAAAAAGGCGCAAAGTAACACTCAATCCAAGAAGGGTAGCAAGAGTTCGAAGGAGGATGACCATTTCTTCAAATGTGTACAGAAATCCTACGAATTATTATCGGATCCAGTACGTCGTCGTCAGTATGACTCGGTTGACGCGGCCTATTCCGATGAGATTCCCGAGAAGAGCGACAAGACCAACTTCTATCAATTGTAGGACCGGTATTCGAACGTGAAGCGCGTTCTCCAAAATACTCCCCGTGCCAAAGCTTGGCAATGCGGATAGTACGCAGAAGGAAGTGGAAGCTTTCTACGCCTTTGGTATAGTTTCGATTCATGGCGATCATTCGAATTCCTAGACAAGGAGGACGTTGAATCGGCCGAGAATCGTGACGAGAAACGATGGCTAGACCGACAGAATCGTGAAGAGCGCACCAAGTTGAAACGAGAAGATACGGCACGCGTTCGTCGCTTAGTGGATCAAGCGTTCAAGAAGGATCCTCGTATTAAGAATTCAAAGAGGCGAAGAAGCAAGAGCAGGAGGCCAAGAAGAACGCTAAAGAGGCAGCTGTCCGTGAAGCGAAGGAAGCCGAAGAGCAAGCACGTGAAGCAGAACGATTGGCCAAGGAGCGTGCGGAGGCCGATGAGAAGGAGCGTTTAGTGCAGCAGAAGAAGCAACGTGAAGCGTTGAAAAACAAACTACGTAAGGGACGTAAGGCAGTGCGTACACTATTAAAGGTAAGCTTATTGTTGTAATAAAAGAGAGAGCATGTATATACTAACATGCTTTATTATTAGGACGACCATTTGGTATTGCCATGCTTAATGGTGAAACAATGTCGGAAACGGCCGTTGCACTACGAGATGTACAACTGGATACGGTCATCGAGAAACTAGATGTAGATGCATTGATGGCATTAAAGAGTCGACTAGAGAGTGAGACAACAGATACAGCATTGTCGCAGCAAGTCATTGAAGAACTAGTAAGTGATAGTAGTGATTATTGACTATATGCTATCTATTACTAATTTATTATTATGTAGGCTTGTCAATTTGTAGCTAATAATGAACTAACGGCGGAATCCGTTAATCTTCTCGTTTCACGTAAGTATATCTACATGTATGCATGTATATATATATACTGTGATGACTAACATGTTACATTATGAATAGCTGAAGTACTTAGTGGTCAACAACCAAAACATCCTCTGTTAATGTGTCACCTAAGAAGAGGAAACAAAAACGACGACCACGACAACAGCTGAATCTACAAAGAAATCCACTGAATGGTCGACCGAGGAGATTGCCATTCTTATCAAGGCTGTCAATAAGTTCCCCGGTGGTACACGTAAACGGTAATTATTACACATTATTATGAGTATCATACATGAATACTTACTGTTATTTGTGGTTATTACTAGTTGGGAGACCATTAGTGACTATGTTGCATTGCATAGTGGACAAGCAGCTCGTAGTAATGAGGAACTAATTGCTAAATCAAAGGAATTACAGAAAGGTAAGTATAGTCAAGTAATAGTTAAAGTATTGAACAATTCATTGATTGATTTATCTGTTTATTATAGGTGCTAATGTACTACAAAACGATGCTATTCAAAAGTTACAACATATAAAGAAACACACGGACACACGTATTAATGATGAGCCATCACAACGTTACGAAGATACTGCTTCTGATGCAGCAACAGCAACATCGGCCACTACTGCTGATACTGCTACTGATGCTGTTGCACCTGCAGAACAATCGCAGTCACTTGGTCACCCGAGGAACAACAAAGTTAGAGGCTGCCCTTAAGAAATATCCAGCTAGCTGGAAAGGTGAAGGAGATCGTTGGGATATGATTACAGCGGAAGTAACCGGACGTACAAAGCGTGAGATCAAACTACGCGTCAAGTTCTTGATGGATCAGATTAAGGCCAAGAAAGCTGCACAATAAATAAAGAATAATGCAGGATTTAATAGAATAATGGTATAGATCTATGATGTAGCAGTGGTAGTAGTCGATTTCTTTTGTTTCTTTCGTTTCTTCTGGCCTAGATAAAAGTTGAGCATATCATGACTATTACTGGGCATGACACGTTTGTTATTGTTGTTACTATGATTATTGTTACTCATATGCTTTGTTGTATTTGAAGTGCCTCTTTGCTCTTCCTCTTCATCTTCACTATCATTATTATTGCTGTTATTAGTAGATGCACGCTTACTATTGTTGGTGGATCCGTTATTCGTCGTATTTGTTGAACGTTGATTTCCCGTCAATTTACGTCGTAATTTATCCTCTGATAGCATGCCTTTACCATTAGATGTATTAATCGATTGAATAGCCTGTCGATGTGGTAGATATTTGGCACCTAATCCCAATCTATAATTTATACATTTGCTTATTATTAGTATTCGATTAATTGTACGTGTAGTATTATCATGATGATGATACTTGCCTAGGTGGTCGTGCAGTCATACCACCAATTGTTATTTGCTCCTGCTTATTACTTTTGCTATTATTGTTACTCTTGATGGATTGAGTGGTGATAGTGGTAGTCGTCGTCGTGGTTTCTTTATCGTCGTCATCTTCAGGTGGCAACCACGATGCCACTAGAGTACGAGTCATACCAACTGACACTTCTAGACGTGTACGTAACATGTCGAGATCAACTGGCGCGCCATTTGAGGCAGCATCTTTATGCGAAGTAGTTGGTGCTGTCATTTGGTTCAATTAGTAAAAGTTGAATAAGAAAAAAAAGAAAAATGGCATAAATATAGCAGAGAGAAACGGATGTCGTGTCTACAGTGTTTTTTCCTCCAACTTGCGGATTTATCATTTAACATTTGCAGTTATTAATAGATAGATTACACAATTGTTAACACCATTATCACCATAGAAATGCCAATTGATATAGCATGATAATAATAACAATTCAGTATTCAGTAATGGATCATTATTGATAGCAATAACTATCATCATCAATTCTATAAGGTAGATGATACAAGTGTACAGAATAGTTGGATATTGCCATGTCATATACTTACAAGTAGCTATTGATTATCGTGTATGGAATCGGGATATGGCTGCATGTCTGAACTTATTCAGATTATCCACAGTGTTCGTAGGACAACCTATTCCAACACAATTCAACGAGGTGCCGTTCCTTCCAAACGTTCAAGCAATGAGCAAGATCAAGAGGGAACCAAACAACAAAAACATTCATCCGGATAGTTATCGCTATCTACACCCGAAGATACTTGTAAGTGTTGGCTATTGTTTATTCGTGAAACAAAAGGTAACTGCGCAAATTGGATGGAAATAGCCTGCATTGACCAATCGATAACATCATCGTAGCATCATTATCAGCATCATCATCATCACTATTTAATGACGTATATTAGAGTAGCGTACTCATTCTACTTTTTTCATTCTCTATAACTTGTTCCTTTTTGTTGCACTCGTTTACTTTGTGATTATCTGTTGTCTAGCTCATTGATTCACGTCTACTACTATGACACTCTACTACACCATTATATTTGGCCTGTTGGTCGGTGAGGTAAGTGGTTCTAGTTACATGAGTATTTGAATAGTAATAATGGTATTGTATTAGATGGCCACACTACTGCTCTATATTGTAAGTAGACAAGCAATATCGTCTATAGATTGATAGTAAACATGTTGTGCTTATTCGTCTTGTAGGCACCCTTACCCCTAGGCTTCCGTAAACGAATGTTTACCATATTATCACGCTCTGATGTGGTAAGTACACACACACTAGCACATGATGCTCTTATCCATTAAACCATACTAAGCCGAAGTATATTTTATCTAATATATGTAGGTGGCACGACTCGAATACTCGCTCAAGATTATATTCATGTAAGTGGAAGAAACTAGTATTCGTCATACGTCTAACGATGTTCGTTTCAGTTTTGTATTTGTCCTATTCCTTGATGCTTTGAACCGTATGTGGAGGACACAAGCTGACCTGGAGAAGCGTGACAGTCTACCGGATGCACGTACCGATACCAATCTTCACTTGAAGATGTTCTACAATCAGCGTAACATGTAAGTGCTTACTATACGTAGTATCATGTATAGCATCGACTCATAACATGATGACTTTATATGTAGGTATTTGACTGGCTTTACCCTGTTCCTCTCACTGGTCGTTGCTCGTCTTCACACTATCATGGTAAAGATGACGGAGCGTGAAGAAGAGTTTGACCGTATTAAGCGTAGTGTAAGTCCATTGGTGCAATGCTACTCTATAAATAATATATATATATATGGTCATTTACACTTGATACTAATCGTGATTCTTTTATTAGACGGCAGTTCAATCTACCGATCAATTGAAGTTACAAGAGGTGAACGAACATCAAGCACGTGAAATTACCGAATTACAAGATAAATTGAAGGAGACCGAGCGACGTGCTCGTGATGCAGACACCCTGAAGAAACAGGCGGATCAACAGCACCAGGAGTACATGCGATTGACCGATAGGTACAACGAGCTGGAGGCAAGTATCAAATAAACTATGAGCATGTTAATCGCAAATACTTACCTATACCTCTACGTGCCTACCATTCATATAATATAACATATATAGAAACGCCTAGAAGGTCGAGAGGATGAGGTCCGTAAAGATGCGTAAATGGCAACCATTCACTTCAGTTCATGAGTTGTTTCTAACCTTACCATTGACCGCGGTATGAAAGTAACGCGTTCTATCGTAGTTTCATTGATTAATAAAGATAAATATCCATTATTTCATGAATAGTAATTACAGTACAACGAGTAATACTGCTTTATTAAGATAATACTAGAGCGAGAGAAGGAGAAGAAGAAAGAAAAGTAAATAATAACGCATAGCAAACGCTGATTAGACTAAACTAGGAATAATAATAATGAAACAGACGGAGACTTGATTAATGTTGACGCTATGTCATGGCGAACTAGTGAGATTTCCGATAACTGATTTGTTGACAAGTACTACGAGATTATGTATTTCGTTTGTAATGCTATTACTACTCTGCTTGCAAACCGATGCACATACCGGATGACAACTGAAGTAAGAAGACTTCATGATGCAAACAAATTAAGCAATAACACTTTTTAGCATGAGTCGAGAAATTAAAATGTATTTCTATGTCGATTAAGATGCAATTGTATGATCTACCTTTCTCTATCTTTTAGCAGTATGCTAGTAATGCTAATGGTACTAATGATGTTGGTGATGTTAATGCTGATACTGGTGATTGATGTGATATGTTCATACATGAATGAAACGATTGTCTTTCGCTTTCTCTCTCTCTCTCTCTCTTTGTCATTGTCAATGATTGTAACCAATTAATTAGTTAAGATAGATTTCAAATTGTTGTCTTTGTAATAATAGTAATAGTAATAATAAAAATCTCATAAAGTGAGATAGTAATGATTACAATGATACAATTGTATATACCAATTGAGAAACAATGTAACTATAATGACAGCGACAACAACAACAACAATGATAATAATAATAGTAATAGTAGCAGTAATTAGCAACTTTTAACAAAACTGAAATCTTTTTCTTTGCTTGTGTGCATAAAAATAATGCTGTATGGTTAGGCTATCAAGAAAACAAACAAAGATATAATGAACTTTACGTTCAAAGAGAAATGCTAATACGACAAAATGCTAGGAATGATGTGTTCATCAGTGACGTTGTACGCATAAGAAATAGAAGTTGAATGCCGCCAATAATAATTATAATGTGGTGTATAGGTAAGCGTGTATATATATATATCGAATAGAGCGAGTCCATAGGAAAAAAGGGTCCATGAGGGAAAGCAAGATGGGCTTACAATGGTTGCACATCATTCATACGTGCATGTCCAATCTAGTTGTCGTATCTCGATTAGACAATAGTATGGATACTGATTATTACAATAATGAAACTATTCAGGAGTAGTAATGCGCAAAGGACATTACTACTACTTTTAATTTACGTAATATCAAAACAAATACAATTATCTATTAGGTATTGCTTTCTCCTTTTCTTTTTCCTTTACCTGATACAATTCAATAGATAGGGAGTGTGTTGGGAAAGACAACAACAATAAACAATTGCTTTGTTGAATGAATGAATGAATGAATGAATGTTCAATAACCATATACAATCACACCAATGCTTAAATGATAATTAGTTGTGCTTTTATAGGCCATTATTTCCTCGGCGTGATATATATATATATATGCATGTATGTATATAAGTATATGTATATGTATATGTATACGTATGTATGTATGTGTATATATGTATGTGTATATAGGCGGCAAACTTTTGCGGTAATACAATGCAGGTATGGGATGATATCAATAATAATAATAAAAATGGATCGTTGTCGTGAAGCAATGGCTGATGGCCATAAATACCGAAGTCGGCGTGTTCCCAACAAGAAAAAGACCGAAGGCGCGTACACTATTCGTAGTGTTGATTGGCCACGGATCGACGCAGCATCCGCATGGCAGCCTTGAATGTTGATTGGGAAAGTAGAAATGATGCAACATTTAATGGATGCATCTCTGTGTGTATATGCGTATATCGATGTGGTTGGATGTATGTGCTATTACAATGATCATGCTATAAAACACAGTGTCATAATGGTTTTCAGCCCGAAATATGCCGGAAAACAACAATCACCAGTGTAAATGTAAATGTAAAAATGAAAATGAAAAGTAAACGAACCGATTGGGATGAAATAGTAGAAAAGAAAGCAAGAAAGAGCGAAAGATTAAAACAAAAGAATAATGGAAATATGCTAGCGATGGCAGTGTAAATGAAGAATGAAAGCAAGAAAGCAAGAAAGCAAGAAAATAAAACTGATAAAACGACTAAACAATTGAAAAGAGAAGAAGAGAAGGAAGCGAAGGACGACGACGGCGAGAAGAAACGAGGAAATGTATAATGCTGATATTGGATATTAACGATGATAATAATGGTGATGATGATGGTGTTGTAATTAGAAAAGGGACATCGAGTCAAGCTCGGCCAAAGAGAGATCTTTGCCGTTGACTGGACTGAAAGTCGACAACTGCGCCAGGGTTACGGGTGTGTTAGCGGGCCAGGTCATCCAGGATGCTTCCGCCGTGTGATTCTCGGCCGGCATAGAAGTCATTAGTAGATGTGGTGTAGCTTCGGATTTAGCCACTACAGCTGCTAATGCTTGTAGTACATCAGGTTTGAAGCAGCTATCGGTGGGAGTCAACTCGGGATAGCTGGTCGACAAATCGCTCGTATTGTTCATCGACACTGGTAGAGCAAGTGGAGATGGTGATGACGCCATGGACGATACGGTGAACGTGGCGGTATGTGGTGGTGGCGGTGGCGGTGTAGGCGTAGGCGAGAGCACACCCGCTCTATCGGCGGCCATCGTAGGTGGCAATGAACCATCACGCGATGCTGCCGTATTAGCATAAGAGTCGACTACTGAGACTGCCGCAACGAACGCCGCAGCTTCCATGCTATCGGAGGCATCACCCATAGACAATGGCTGTGCACTAGTTGCATGCTGATGCTGATGATGGTGATGATGATGATGATTGAAAAGCATGACCGAGGTGGCACTAGTGGGACTCGTCATGGATGTGGGTGCCGTTGCTAACGTCCGAGGTGGCGTTAACTGAAAAACCGATGCCACAGGTGAGTGATTACTATGAGGTGATGCCATCGGCATGGATGGCATGGCAAAGTGTGCAGCCATTACAGCGGCCGCTGCTTCGGGACTAGAGAACGCGTGGTGTTGAAAGTTGTTCGGCGAGTGGATATGCGAGGCCATTGCCACCGTATGAGCAGGCAGTTGGTATGGATGCGACGACACTTGCTCGCACATTCTAGCCGCGAGGGTCGAGTGTGTAGCGGCGTGACTACCACCAATACCAGCAGCACCTATCGCGAGACCCGATAAGCGTCGAGATGCATTGCCACGCTGCGTTTGACGACGTAGTTCAACACTGCCAGATAGTCGGAATGAACGAGCATGTCGTCGAATGTGCTTTTTCAAATCATGAGAGCGTTTGAACGTTCCACCGCAGAGCTAAAAAAGGTGATCATCATAGTAATAGTTAGCAAGAATTCAAGTTAATTAGTGTGTGTGTGTTATTTGCGCTGCACCAATCATCAATAAACAAGCATTGGGACTGGCATATACATGTGCGTGTCTGTATGTCTGCGCGTTTGTCTGTATATATGTGTGCGTGCGTCTGTATGTGTACGAGTGTCTGTGTGCCCATTCACGTTTACCCTATCAAACTTGCTTGTTTACTTTCTCTCTCCCCTTGCACACACGCACACACACGCACACACACACATACACACAAACAAGCACGTTATTTTACAGTGACGTAATAGTCGATGCGACTTTCCATAAGGGCGCATTCGTGTGCATTAAAAATAAAGTGTCCGAATCATCACGCGAATCGTCACACGTGTAAAAGCTTACCTCACACTCGAATGGTCTAAATGGAACATGCACCTTAAGATGAGAGGTGATGTGATCACGTTTAAGTGTACGTACACCGCACTGAGCCCAACGACATTCGAGGCAGCGATTACCCTGTCGAAAACGACCAATGTGCTCGTCGCATAAATGACGATAGAGCGCGGTGGGATTCGGGTACACTTGCTGGCAGTTGTCCCATTGACAGCGTAGACTTCCCTCTGTCCTGTTGTCGTTGTTGTCGTTGTTGCCGTTGCATTGTTGTTGTTAGCGTCATTGATATTGCTAACTGGCATGATCATGGCAGATGTCGTGGTATCGGATGCAGGCGAGTAGTTCTGCGATGGTACCATGGGTGGTTCCGGCACCATGGTATTGGGTGAACCACCACTATCTGCGACACTAGCTGATGGAAGGCTCGTTTGCCATGAAAAAAAGTCTTGGAATTGTTGATCCATGGTATTAAGATGTGTTGGCCTTACAATGCAACTAAGCTTTACGAGAAAGAAACTAAACTAATAAGTTAAATGACCCTGAAGTGAAGCATCAATACCTACCAATGGTGATAAACAGGGTTCCTGAGAGAGCACCAATAATTATTGAGATCCAAGTGGGAATAAAAGGAAAATACTTGTTCAATAGCCGGTTAAGGGGCTCGAGAACTATCGATAGATGAATGGTACGGACCGAGCTGGTAATGGCAATAGAGAGATAACAATAAAGTAACAATAACAATGGTGACGATGATGTACTACTGATGCTGTATAACGAGGGGAAAGGAGAAGTTAGCTTGAACTGTGGTTCCAATTCGCGCGGGGACAAGTCAACAGGCTAAGAAGTGTCAAGGTAGTAGTGTTAAGGTCGAGGATCACGGCAAGAGCAATAACAACAATAGAAACGACAATAACAACAACTGCAATAATAATAATAATGAGATATGCTAGTAGTATTAGTAGTAATAGTAGTGATTACAATGATATAACTGCAACTACGATAACTACGATAATAATACGATCAATAGACTAGTCAGCGTATAGAGTAGCTAATAGATCTACAATCAATAGTAAATAATAGATATCAAATGTATATCTGCTAATAATAATGATGATGATGATGATTAGAAAGGGGAAGCCAACGGAACAGGGGTGATGTCAATAAGGAGTTAGCCAACAGTATACGAGAGCACGATCGAGATCAACGCACGTTGCGCAACGCAGCACAGACGTTTAATTATCGGGACTGTAATGAACTACCAAAAATAGGAGTGATGCTCATTAAAGTCCGCCCGATAAAGTTGGTGGACAGGAAATGAAGGGAAACGGAGGGAAAGAAAGGGAACAGGGTTCAACTTTAGTAAGTGGTAACAGACCAGACTATGATGTCAATGCGTGGAGTGCGTCCGCTAGAATTCTATTCTGCGATGCTTTCCCCGTTCAATAATCACCTTGCTTG
The DNA here is from genome assembly GCA_025201365.1 of Syncephalis plumigaleata. NCBI lineage: Eukaryota > Fungi > Zoopagomycota > Zoopagomycetes > Zoopagales > Piptocephalidaceae > Syncephalis > Syncephalis plumigaleata. Next base: position 1,993,356 of record JAIXMF010000001.1, read on the forward strand.
CAGAGTGAATTAAGAGTCAGGGGATATGGTTACGACAGAAATAGAGTGTGGTATTTGTAATATGGACAGTAGCTGCAATAGCGTAAATAGCAGTAGTAGCGACAATAACCACAACAATAGCAAAAGTAGCAGCAGCAAGGAGAACAGATAATCTGGCGGGGACGGGAAAAAGGAGATGTTACTGGATTGGAGGGAAATAAAACAAATGAATCAATGACGGATAATAGGAAAAAGGGATTGCTTTCGATGAAGAAAATGAAGAAGAAGAAGGTGAAGGCAATAACAACAACAACAACAAGGTTATTGATGATAGTATCTACACACGTAGATCAATGTGTATAGAAATGAAAGTGAGAAAGAGAGAGAACGAGAGAAAGTGCGCACAGACAAATAGGAAAGATGAAGAGAGAGAGAGGGAGGGAGGGAGAGAGGAATGGAAGAATAAAACTTAAAATTGACAATGGTGTAAATAGATTGGAACGCGCGCGCGTATCCGTGAAAAACAAAGGGAATCAAGAAAGTGTCACTAAAGTGCGGCACGAAAAAAAGTAAAAATGGAAATGATATCGATGCAGCGATGGATTGCGGAACTTTTTAAAAGTGCGAGCTAAAGAAACAAGCAACGAGCAATGGCCGCGGAAGGAATATAAGCAACGATGTACCGCGTGGAAACGATGCACCGCGTGCGTACGGAGAACTAGGGAGCGTGAAGGTCAGGCGGACAAATGAGCGAAAGTTATAGATAGATAGATGGGTAGATAGATAGATAGAGTCGAAGCAAGCGCGAGTGAATGGAAAAGCGAGTGACAGATGGACGGAGGGACTGTCAAACACAGAGGAGAGCGAACGAACGAGCAAGCGAGCGAGCGAGACTGACAGAATGTTCAATGGTGAACTGCACAGGTCAACCGGTCAAGACACGCAGCTTGACGACACATTCAAGCGCACACACACACGCGCGTACACACACACACTTACAAAGTGGTGGGAGTAATATGGTAATAATGGTATCGATAGGGAAGCTATATTAGCACACGCCTGTGTACATACACCAATGTATGACGGTGAGTTTGCAACACTATTGATATATATATATATATATATATTACCAATAAAGACGAATGTAAAGGTAAACAAACGAATGGATACGATGTAAATGTAAATGTACGTATGTATGCTGTTATCTATGTTAGAGCGTATGTACGTGTGTGTATGTATGCCTACAAGATATTAATAGAGTAGCACGACAACACGACGATCAAACAGCTGGCAACAGATACAGACGATGGAGACAAGGGGTATGTGTAATAATGAAGAGTGGAATCGATGATGATGATGATAATGATGATAATGATAATGATGAAGGAGCAGGAGAGGTAATAATAATAATAGGAGTAAGAGTAGGAGACAGCGATGGCGATGATAGGTTAGAAAATGTATGGATAAAACCACAATACTTTCGGGAATTATATCGTGCGTATGTGTATCACATAAACAGTGCACAATATAATAATGAAATGTAGGAGTGGTAGATAGGGAAAGGGAAAAGTATGTACGTAGAGAAAGAGAGAGAGAGAGAGAAAGAGAGAAAGTAATGATTACCAATAGAGTGATAATATGAGACAGCGGATAATGAATGGAATAAAGATGTAGAAGATGTAGAAGATGGAGAAGAGATATGTTGTTATTTGATGTTGTTATTGTTGAGCGGAATGTACAAATGTACGATTTAATTTATAAACAGCGCTTCATGGCATGTCGCGTATGTGTACACGTACCTTTTTGTCCATAGGATTACACTAATGTCTACGATCACTTGCAAGCAGTACTATCAGTGTGTTACCATTAATGATAATAGTGATAATAGGTGCACACAGGCGAGTGGACAAGTGTTGGATCGGCAGCTTGAACCGTTCGAAAAAAACAAGTAGAACCACGCTCAACTAGACCAATATCGGTAACCTCCCTGCGCCTGTACGATTCTGCGTGCTTGGTGCACAATTGCCAGTAAATGAGCTGCCAAGCGTTCTCGCTCGTTGCATTTGGTTGTCAAATAGTTGCCTTGGCATAGGAAACTGGACGTGAGGATGACCTTGCTTGTTCGCTTGCTCGTTCGCCTTCATCGCCCCGCTACTTGCAACTCGTGGTGGCCATAATCGTCAAAAATCTGACTTTTCTAAGCCATGACATCATAGCTGGTTAGGCACAAAGTCATCGTTTATTGCATTCCTTTTCAGTGTAATCTAGTAAAAAAACAAAACAAAACAAAACAAAATACCAACCATTCTAGAACATGAGTATTGATTCAATTTAATGAAGACAATAAGGTTCATCAAATCGGAATTTTACTAATGGTTATTCCGTTAAATTAGCCGAATAATTGTAATCCGGCAAATTAACATTAACTATCAGATACTAGGAGGGTGAGGAGGTGAGAGGATTCTACGCTCGTCTTCGCTCTTCCGTTTCCAATAGACTCGCATCAATACCATCGAATGTGCCTATTCCGACATTCATGCTTCGCGTTCACTGAATCGCACGTGTCGCGAATGATTTGCACGTAGCGTGAGGGAGGAGGAGGAAGGAGGAAGTACGAGGACAGTCCATCATGAATTCACCTATCCGTAATGGTTGTTATTGCTGTACTGGCAATAGCAATAATAGCAGCAATAGATGCTAATGACGATAGTGATCATAATGATGGTCGCATTGAATACATGCAAATGTATTATGTGCAATGTTACCTGCACGGCAAAGACCGAGCGGCGGTTGTACCGGCCGAGTAGAGTGCACATAGACTGTTCCACTTCTTAACCAGTTTATCAGTAGTAGCGCACGCACCTACATGCACATGATTGATATATTCTCCTATGCGCTTACGCGTACACAAATGGTTCTAAGCAATACGCCGAGCAAGTCTTGTAGCATCAATTAGGGAGAAATAATAAACCAACGATGCAGTCAAATTCTCCGTCATTTGACGCCGATGAGTCAAACTGTAGAAACGCAAGGAAAATAACATGCCATTCAATGACTGATAACAGTGATGGCAGTGATAGCATCTCAACATCGCTAGAGTTTTGTCAAGCAGGTCTAGCCATGCTATTGCCAAACCGTATACACTGAGCTGCACATGTCTACTACTAAACCAAATGCATTCCATGACATCATGATGTAAAGGAAAAGAACGAGCAACCCATCATTGCTACTAGTGGACACATGTCCTACCTCTGTCTGTGTGCGTGTAGCGAAAGAGGGAGAGGGAGAGAGAGCATCATTCGTTCATGCACGCATCCATACTCACGCACAAGTACACATGCTAATTTCTATAACTAGCTAACTGGCTAGCTAACTGATAGAGTGGCTGGCTGACCAGCTAGTTGACTATCACGCCACATTTAGCATTGACAGAACCAGAAATAGTCAAGTAATACTGATCAATGAAGTCATTGCACCAGTGTTTACTGGTTGATTGATACACACACGCACTCATACACTCATACACACCCATCACCATCATCATCACTATCATCACCATTTACTCAAGTCTGTACACTTCCAATTGAACGAATGGACAAGTAAGCAGCAGCCTATCATTCTACACGAGCTCCTCGCTAGTCCTATCCATACTAGTTTGCCAGTTAAACCAAGTATAGAAATTAAAGCCTGCTTTTACCGCTTGGCTATCTGTAAAAATTAGTCATTATCATAGGCAATAAGGTAGGATAGCCTCTTATTGTCCAACATTGACTAGCACGTAATGTCAAATAGGACAGCATGCTGAATATCAATTGGCAATCCATGCATATCGAACGACAATCTGTAACGATATCGCTCATACCTGTTAGATGGACAAGCGAGATGACTCAATTAACTTGATACAAGTAACATGACGACAAACTCTTTTTAGATTACTTGTTTTTGTTTTTCTGGCTTATCATCATGCTCGGCGATTTCTCGTAACTTAAACGCAACACGCGATGACTACATCCAGTTATTGATATTGTTGTTTACTTTTTTAATTAACATATGTAGCAGCCAAGCGTATCGCCATGTCTAGCATCGCCATCACTATCGATGACTATTCTTCTTCTTATCAGCGTCACCATAATTATGACGCAAAACACATCAACCATATCCTTGCATTCGACATGCCATGCAGCCAGTTCATCGATATTAGTCGTGACTGCACTCAATATTAGATTTTTTTTAATGCTTGGCCTCTCACTCCCCCCGCTACTTTCACTTTTTTCATTTTATCCAATATTCATTCTCAGTATAAAATAAACTTACATGAAGATGATGCGGCCATTATAAGCACACGTAGACTTGAATCCTATTTGATACACGATAATAGTTGCCATATCATGGATTAAAATCAATAAAGAATGTGAGAGAGAGAGAGCGAGAGAGGATGAAAAAGAGAAAGAGAGAAAGAGCAGTAGTTGTACCGATTGTAGTAGGGTTCCCCCTCTTGTGGAAGGTGTAAACTGCAAGCCGCGATCCGAGTATCATCGATTATCCCTTGGAGTTACGGCTCATTTTTCCCTTCAAAGGATGCACTCATATTCGCAACACTCGTGGTTGGTATTATTCTCTTGTAAAACGTCACTTTCCAAGCAATGCCCAGCCACATATGCATGTCTGTGTAACATTGCGGTCATTATGGTCCAATCAGATGGATTGGGTTCTATCTACACAAAAAAGTATAGACCAATTAGCGTGCCGTGTAGCAAACATTAAAACATCACAAAGATAAAGCAACACACACATCTACATGTATTTCAACGGATAATAACACTAATGTTTATTAACATTGTCATAAGGCAACTAAATGATTGACATTGTTTAATCTAGTTGTAACAACAAATAATAATGCATATCCAATTCCTTATATCGATGATTGATAGTGATAGTGATAGTGATATATATATTTAGATGTATATAAATAATTCTCCACATTCATATGCATGTGCATATGCATAATAGCATGACTGCAGCTAATGAATGGTCAAGTATGAACGTATGTATGAATGAATGTATGTATGAATGAATGGGGATAGTATTAACCATTGTATTGACTGCTCTTATTCTTTTTTTTACTTGTATACAAGTTATAACTATTAACAACACGTAAATATATGTATAAACGAAGGTAGTTTCATTATTTATAATGCCTACTACTATTCATTGTTGACAATAAACAATAGATTGAGGAATGAAAAAAAGATAATAAAATATAATTAGAAAAGAAAGTAAAATGGCAAGTAGAACACACACAAATGTTTGTGCATAGGCGTGACTAATCAGAAAGTAACAAATTCAATAAGGATAAGAGAACGTGAGTGTACCCACACAAACACATACATGTCAGTATAGGAGCATGTTAGTGCGTGCAATCAATGGAATGATGACTGTATTCTTCTTTAATTAACTTCCTGCGAAGTACTCGATCCACCATGCGAGTCGAGTAATTGCCAATGTGAACTTGTATCGTCTTGTCTTCTTGCTCTGGATGAATTGGTTTTCTCCTCTTGTTTCTGGAATAATACACTGATTCTCTTTAGAAGCGTTTCAATCAATGCCTTATGTTCCTCCCTTGTCTTGTAGTCAACTACCGTCTTCCTAACGGATGTGGCTGCTGCTGCTGTTGAAGATGCACGCGCACCATACGAAGACGCTTCGTTGCCTCGATAGATTTGTGGTTCAGGCATGCTAACCGAGTGGTGTGTAACCGCGGATGCGGACGAAGAGGCTGGGCGTGGTGCACTCGGCTGCACACCATTATCAGCGACAGATAAACCGCTCAATTGGTCGGCAATATGGTCAACGTTCACATCCACAAATCCGCCCTCATCAATATAGTTCATTCGTATGTTGCATGGTTCAGCCTCTGGTTTGCCTGGTAGATTACTACTACTACTGCCACATCTGCTACTACTACCCTTATTGTTTGACACCGACGAGTAGTATTTACTTGTTTTTTCATGAGAGTTCATGCTCGTCGATTGAACTGAAGCTGATCGTTGTCCGGTGTTGGCCCTTGGCATTGCTACAGATACTGAGGTTGAAACGACCGAAGCTACTCCCGCTACTGTCGACATTGATTGTAGCGAGGATTTCCTCGTTGGCTGTGGCATGGATGTGGCATGGCCAGCCTGATATGGAACCTGATAATGCTCTCTTCTTACATCGTTTGACGCCGTTGACGATGCTTGGTGGTACGCGGCTTCACGCTGCGGTAGTAGCATATGCCGTTGCACTTGCATGGGATGATAGCCCGTAATATTTGGCTGTGGATAAATTGGCATGCGAACCATTGTAGGTGCCGCCTGAGTCATTAACGCTTGACCCGGCATAATAATCGGGACAGTTCGTACATTCGGCTCTACCCGTTGTTCACGTGAGATTGAGGAATTTACTCCTTGTGGATTCGCATTGATTTCTATTCTTCCCATATTCGTAGGTTGAACCATGTTGGACGACGATGTCAAGTAAGTGTTCGTCGTCATATTGACGGGTGCATTGTACATTGGCGTAGTGGTTTGAGATGCTGCGGTAACTAACAAATTGTTATACACGCTAGCTGGTGATGATGCTTGCGCTTGCGAGTTGCCCAAATCCGGGAATAGCGACTGTCCCGGTAGTGATGTGGAAGACGACCAGTCGGGCACGTAGCTCTCATTAATAGATCCCGGCGAGACTGCATAGCCATTGATGGTTGGCACGGGCATCGGTGATTTACTCGGTGTACGATACGAGATTAGTGCTGGATCGGTCGATTGGCTATTCATAGGAATGGTAGGCGATGGATACAACTCGGATGGAGTGGTGGAGGTTAGCGAGAGTTTCTCCATTGTAGCCTGATCGATTCGGAATGCACTCTCGGTAGTTGGCGTATTACCCATTGCTAGTTGACTACGATTTTGCAATGCCTCATCGGAACACATGTCCAAGTTGACATATTGATTGACCTCTTGTCCTTGTTCCTGATCGATGTTGTCAGTAAGTGAAAGGCAAAACTGCTCCAATAACATCTGATCGTGTTCCGTCTTGATCGTTTGCGGTAGCTCATTCAATTCCGAGATCATTGGAGCCATTTCATTTAGTAGAGCCATCATAGCTATTCAACGTAGTATAAACACCAGAATGAAACCAGTTATTAATAAATTCGAGATTATTCGATGATGATGATGCATGTCATCTAGTATGATGGTTCATTATTTATATATATTTATATATATAGCCTACCTAGATTATAGTCTGGTTCCATACGCTGTTTCTTAATCGAATCGACGAAATGTTCAATAGGATCGATACTACGCTTGCCCGTGCCACTATTACTATTGCCATTATTATTGTTATTATTGTTATTAACAATTTGTGGCATATCAAATGCCGCGACATTGCCCGTGTTCAACGAGGATGTATACATCATGGGGTTAATGGTAGGAGCCGTTGTCGCAACAGTTGCAGCTAGATTTGTTGATGCCAACATACCTATAGGCAAGTCATCATCATTTAGTTCCAACGGTTGGTACATTGGTTCTACAATTATTATAAATGGTTAGGCATCGTTATTCTATATATAGATCTTTACTTTACCTAATGGTGATGACGCATACTGCAATTCAGATGTCGAACTACAAGGTGATGCCACGCCCAATTGCGGGAACATCGAATGCGGATAATCCATCGATGCCGTCGTTGTCATCATCGTGGTAGTGTAAGGTCCAGGTGACGGTGATAGATTAGACGTCATGGTGGATGGTGTCAATGATCCCATAGACGCCGGGGATTGCGGCAAGGTATGAACATTCGGCGCTAATGGAGATGACGCTAATGTGGCACCAGTAATACTAGCATCAGTAGTAGTAGTGGTAGTAGTACCATCCTGATCCGTTTGATGCACTTTATCATGCTTCTTCAAATCTTGTGGTCGTTTAAAGAACTTATCACAATGCTGGTTATCGTATAGCGGGTGGTTAGCTGAACAAGTTACTCTAAGCAGCGGGTTACGTAACACTTACTGGGCATTTATAAGGTGTGAAAGGAATATGACGACGAATATGCGAGGTTATGTGATCACGCTTACTTGTCTTTATAGTGCAGTCGCCCCAATAGCAGTCAAGACATAGGTTGTTGGTGGCTTTGCGTCCAATATGATCATTGCAAACATGCACAAATAGTTGTTCACCATCTGTAGTGTTAAAGGTACAACCGCGCCACTTGCACTCTAAAACACGAGTTACGAATTGGTCCATTACGGTATTCTTGGCAACTTCTTCTTGGGCAAAGAGTAAAAAGTATGCGTATGCGTATGTGTGTGTGTATATCGGACTATATACCAAAGGAATCGGTATAGACAAAGTATGCTCGGAGGATACAAAAGAAAGAGAAGAAAGAAGAAATAGCAGTAGCAGTAGTAGCAGTCGTGGCAGTAGTAGAAAGTTAAAGCTACTTATTGTCACTCCTACTATTATCGTTATTATCCGTGTAGCAAATACAGCAGTTGCGTTGCTATAACGATAAGCATAAACTACAAACTAGCTGTAGTGGTAGCGATAGAAGAAGAGGAAATCAGGAATGCAGTAGAAGCAGCAATGACAACGTAGGTTATAGTAGTGGCGGTAATGACGGCAGCAAGATAGATAAAGAGAAAGAGAAAGTGCTAGCGAGATAAATGGGAAATAAATCGCACTCTGGGTCCGAACGAATAATGATGATGGGAGAGCGCATAAATTTGAAGCGCATCCTTTAAAGCCAAGAAATACTGCTCTGGCTAATCTTGGCCAACTCCCATCATCATTATCATCATCATCACCATCATCGTTGTTAGAGGTATTATTATTATAACTGCTATTCTATATTATTAACTATTTGGATAATAGACAAGCTAGCTTAACTTACTACTCCTACGGCATACATGTCATATGATAATTGAAAGCAGGTATTGTTGAACTTGTTACGTCTAATAGTGCATGCATATACCAATGGACTACTTGATACTAATAGTAGAATATTGGATGCATTCTATTGTTAGCTCAAATTAATTGCATAAATGTGAGAATAGGAATGATGCCGATGATAACGGTGATGATAGCAATGCTTATCAAAGGGCAAATATACGTGTCATTCCAATAGTAATGGCAAATCTACGTTGACACACCAAGGATTGACAATATCAGTGTTACTGTTAATCGACAGCTTACTACCTTAAGAAGTAAATAGATCTGTACTAGTAATGTGAGTATGGAATATTTCCATGAATGGACGAGGTGAACTGTTTTTGATCATTTCTTGGCAAAAAGAAACAGCAGTCGATTTAGTAGACATCCCGTAGATATCAAGGAGGGTGAGAACACCATGGGTCATCCGAGGTGAGGTGATGTAAGGCACGAGATCTTCTTAGTCATGGCATAATACGCAGTTAATGATGCAACATTTACCTACACCGGCAAAGGTTGCCATCGCCGACCTCGTACTGTTAAAGTTATCGAATGTGGCGTTGGCAATGCCACTACTATTTTTACGAATAATTAGCGTTACATCAACACGTCACATGAATGAAGGTAAGACGGTACACAAAGGATAGTAAAAATAAAACGGATATGTTGAATGATTGGCATACGCTATAGCAACTATACTAGTTACATCAATACTACATTCGATTATTATCCTAGAAACATGTATAGTGTATAACGTACACATTATTAGATATGAAGTAACTACTAGCTTTATTTGTTATAAATATCGCATGCGTTGCTTAATATGATAACAACATGTCAGTTCTATTTTTATCCATCGTATGAGGTATTGTTACACGAACAGCCTTGTCCATCCATAGTAGACGTAACCCCGTTGTAGTTGACTGATATCCTTTATTATTATCGTTGTTCACTATTGTTATTATTATTATTATTTTGCTTACGTCGTCATCTCTCGTTTCACTGCGTATATTAATTTACATATAGCCACTTTATCAAATATTACTGGACAGAACAATAGTCTGTGTGTGTGCGTGTGTATGTATAGTAAACATGAATTCGTTGGTACCAAAGTTAAAGCGTTTGTCTGTAAAAGTTTTACACAAGCCAACAAAGTCAGCGGAGAAAGACCAGCATAGCCAGTTGACGGCTTCTTCCTCTTCCTTCTCTTCCGATAGAGTGGTAGTGGACACCGATGTGAATGTTATACCACCTGCTATCGACGAGATAAATGAACATGACCATGAGGAATCCGAGTCAGACTTTCACGAGTTGGACTTGTCCCAATTTACGTTGGTAGGCGATGGAATTAAAGCCAGCGACATCGACAACGACAATGGTACGTTTAGCGGTGTGGATATCGCATCAATTGAGACAATGTACAAGCAGGACAATGTACTTGGATTAGTTCAGGTAATAATATAATAATATACATAGACGCATACATGCATACCAATAGCAATGCTAATATATATATATATATATGATGGTACATATGCCTAGACATTAACCTTACTGGTGAATCAACGTCATGAGGGCGGAATCGGTAAGGAGAAATGCGTTATGCTTATTGATTCCTTCAACCGATAGCTGACACGAGTGCGAATGTAAACATATGTGCACAGTGAATGATGGTATATTGGCCAATGATGAATTGCAGCACAAAGGCGACGTTGAATCCGGTCTACTGTCTAGTTTCACGCTGCAACCATGGTATGAACGTATCCTGGGATATCTACCATTACCAAGTGGTATTGCTAGGAAATTTGGCGTATATATCATTGATCGTAAGGTATTAACAGAAAGAGCGAGAAAGAAATACGCATATACGTGTGTAATACCATATGAAATAACCAGTATATGCCTACATTTACTTGATCGATTAGACTTTTGAGAAACGCTATGAAGCGATGCCGCTCTATGTGCGTATCGGTTTAAATCTACTTTACGTTGGACATCTCAAGGAGAAATGTGAGTTTGTCCGTTGAATCACCAATATATATATACCATGCTAACCCTTCTCTCCTTCTCCCTCTCCTTCTCTCCCTCCTATTAGTACTGGAAACGGGCATTCTCGACAAGATCCTGGAGCATGAAACGATTAGACAGGGTCGCTACTTTGATTCACCCAAATCAGTAACGCAGATAGCATCCTTTATCAAAACGTACAACATACCAACAGATGAACTGTTGACCCCCGATATTGCATCGTTTAATACGTTCAACGAATTCTTCTATCGTAAATTAAAACCGAATGCCCGTCCAATTGCCAGTCCATCGGACGAAGTAAGCTACAACTGCAATTGCTATAACTACCATTACTACGAGTATTTACACATTTCAGTATAAGGTTGTTTCAACAAGCGATAGTAGACTCATTGTGTTTCCAAAAGTAAATGAAGCGACGAGATTCTGGTAATTAAGAAGATATGTGAACAGCATCTATTGCATTCTGTCTAATTCTGTTGATGCAGGGTCAAGGGAAGCAACTTTAGCCTGGCGAATCTTCTTCAAGACGATGTATTGGCAAGTAATTGATACCATAACGATGATGATGATAACGCGTATTTATTACATTGGCATTAATGTATTGTAATATCAAAACTAATAGGCCAAGCAGTTCGAAGGTGCGCCTATGGCTATATTCCGATTGGCCCCGCAGGATTATCATCGTTTCCACGCACCCATTACCGCCAAATGTACCGGTTGTCGGGAAATACCCGGTAAATATTATACAGGTAAGCGTTGTAAGAGAGGCAAAGATAGTTATTACCGAGAAACTAGTCGACTAATCAATTCGTATATCATGCCATTCACCTCATCCACTTAGTCAATCCATTGGCAGTTAATACTAGTGTTAATGTGCTAACTGAGAATGCGCGTGTCGTGCTCACCTTTTCCACCGTGTCGGATGAGAGTGTCGTCAATAAGCTGAAGCAAACCTATGATTTCGTCCTAATTCCTATAGGAGCCATGCTTGTCGGTAGCATTGGCCTGACGGGTGCTCAACCAGAAGTGGAGACTAAGAAGGGCGATGAGTTGGGATATTTCGCATTTGGCGGCAGTACCGTGGTGGTCATCTTTCCACCAAATGCAAACATGCAGTTCGACGCCGATCTATTGAATAACTCGGCTAAAGGACTTGAGACCTTGGTTAAGATGGGAGAATCCATCGGTACTTTCAAGCAAGATCCTTAGATTTATTTATATGATCCGATGGAAGTAGATCCTTTTCACTTTAACTAGTATATTTGCTACTACTACTACTAATAATAATAATGCTCATTTAATATGATATTAATAAACTGGTTTATATTGTTCGTATATCAATATCATTGGGTACAATAGATAGTAAATTACTCGTTATAAGCTTTCTCTTGCTTGCTTACATGCTGATATCATTATGTTCAAAATGAGCATTATAAATAGGTTGATGCGATCAAGAAGTATCATTTTAATGAATGAATGAATACTCGTATAGTTGCCATAGAGTGGCGAGACTTTTGCTTCCAAAGCAAAAACAATGCAAGATACCATAATCTATCAAAAAAAGTATTACATAAAGTTGTAAATTTACCGGTGCTGCCTATGCATAGAACAATTATACGCGTATAAATGTTTGTCATCATAGTCCAGCTAGTATTTAAACCACGAATGCAAAAAGGCAATGCAGTTAAATAGACAAGGTCAAAAATGAAAATATCCATTGATGTACTAATAAAAATCATAGTGATGAATATCTTCTAGTGTGTATCTCTTTCTCATCTATAGCGTAAGGAAATAGGAAAATTAAATGTAAGTAAGGAAAACGGAAAAAAGCAACTAAATGAATAGGTGAGTATGCGTGTGCGAATGAATACGTAAAATAATACAGCAAAATTGAATTGTGGATAGTCCTACAAGAAGGTGGGAGATACCAATGTATGTCGCGCGTGTAACGGCCAGGTCAGGGTTGACCCGAAGTTAAACGGGATATAAAGCCATGTATAGTGTTATAATATTGGAAAACCAGCACCAATAAAATGATCTAATCGCGTAATCAATCAATGTGATGTACTCAATACAACAAATGATGACGACGACGACGACGATGATGATAATTAAATTGCGTATGGCTTTTCCATGTGACGTCGTAGATGCCGTTTCAATGCAGGATTACGTTTAAACATGCGACCACAAAGCTAGAAAGGACGATTAAATGTTAGCATCTATGATAAGGAGTCTCGTTCAGAGAGAGAGAGAGAGAAAAGCTTACCTTGCAGGCCAATGGCCAATACGGGATATGTAGGCGAATATGGGAGATGATATGATCCCGCTTACGGGCTGTCACCTCACAGTCATCCCATTCGCAGCGTAGATTAAGATGGCCCAAGGCACGACGACCGATGTGTTCCTCGCTAGCGTGGTGCATAAGCAAGGCGGGATCAGGGAATATCTTCGTGCATCCACGCCATTTACAATGATAAGTTGGTGCCTCACCGGCCGATGCATCAATAGGAATGGCATGGATATGCGCGATAAAGTTATCCAACGAGCTCGAGTCTTCCAATGACACCGGGGTCATGGCGGATGCTGATCTAGACTGTAGGGAATCAAGGTTGGAATGTCCAATTTCAACCTGATTACCATACGAGTAAGCCGAGCTATACGTGCTGTGCGGATTACCAAAGTAGTTGATTGCTCCTTGATTGTCCTGTCTAGTGCCAGTCGATGCGGTTAAAGCATCAAACAACTGACCATGCTGATACGCCCCATTTACGTCATGAGAGGACATTTCAGAATTGGAGTAGGACTGCTGACTCGATGTTAGCGTCATAGACATTGGCAGCAGCTGTGGAATTGCGCTGTTGGAGCTCAATGAAGACGAAAAAGAGGATGATGATGAAGAGGATGATGATGGCATCATGGTGCTGGTTTTATACTGCATAGGATACAGCGACAATTGAGTATAATCATAATGCATCGGTGTCGTTTGCATCGGTAGCGTTTGGTGATAACCATCTGGCATTGAACGATTCAGCTCGTTCATCGATGAGACAATATCAATTTGTGGCAAGCTAGCCGCCATTGAATTCATCGGCGTAGCATGGCCTTGACTACTCTTCTTCAATAGACTATACGCCTGCATCGGAATAGGAGCAGGAGTAGTGGCAGCGGTGGTAGGAGGGTGAGGATGAGGATGAGGATGAGGGGACATGAGCTGGTGTTGAGGCGATGTAACAGCTACATTCTTGGTTGGTAGGTGGAAAGATGCAGAGACCTGTGGCCAGTGTTGTCCCTCGGCTGTCGTAGTCGCAATCGGGGTCGTATTTTGCGATGGCAATCCATGTAGATTCACGTAATCCGAAGAGTGAGGATTAGTTGATGGCATACCGGAGGTATACACAACGGATGTGTTGTGTTTAATCGGCATGGGCGCACTATGCGACATTAATTGTTGTTGCTGTGCGGTAGGTGCATACGACAAGGTTGATGTGATTAGTGCAGCCTGAGTGACGGTCAACTCTGTCAATGCATTATCTATATGCGGGGTATCCTTGCATTGGAACGAGAGTACACCAGCGTTTGGTGGCGAGTAGGTTGACCGGGCGCTTTGTACTAGTTCCGGAATAGGGGACGAGGATGACAGCGCGCTTGGTAAATCCAAGTAAGTGGCGGTAGTAATAGTAGGTGTAGCATTATCGTTGGATGATGCCATTGCCATAGCTAATGGAGATCCGTTCTCGGCAGATGCAGGAGTTACTGTGTTCTCTCGGAAACTACTCGCCAGTTCAGATATACCGACAATACGATCCGGAATAGATAGATTCGGAATGTTTTTTTGAGTTGTACAAATTGTCGATGAACGAGAAGGGTATGAAGGGAATACGGTATTATTCGGGGAAGGTGGAATAGTTATGAAAGAGTGCTGGTTAGCAAAAGTCTCGTCCATAGCAATACACGCTTGATTTCAATTACTGATGAAATTGCACGCAAATCTAACGGTACTAAAAGTAATAGTGATCAAAAATTAAGTTAATATAATGCAGTATATAGGATGTATCGAAGTGAACAGGAAATGTTGGCAAACAACAAAAGGGAAAGCGGAATGAAAGTGGAAGTTACGTAAACGGATATAAACGGATATATCCAAAATAACCTTGGACCAAATATAGGTTCGCGAGTTCACTGATTAACGCTAAAAAAGAACTTACGTTTACTTGCCGGTTAGGTACCTCAAGTAAGAAGGAAATGAGTGAATAGTCGAGAACGGAATATAAGGAAGCCGATACAGGTTTGGTTGGAGAAACAACAAAAAAGAAATCAACGATCGGCAAATAAGTTAAGGGAGAGGAAGGGAAGGAATAATCTGACAAGGAAGTTCAAAAACACTTGCAATAAACGAATAAAATGGTAACGACCGCTGCAGTATACGAATAGCGCGTAATTTTAGTAACGCAACGCTCTAGCAGTGATGATGATAATAACGACAATAACAATAGTATACTTAGCCAGACGCAATAACAAGAACTTATGTTATAAAGTTAGGCAGGTGTACATGCGCTATTAAAGGTGGGGAAACTGCCTTGTCAACAACTGCAGTTTATATGCGAGGCAATAGGAACTATAACGGTAACAATAGAAAAAACTGGATAACGAATCGTGTTAGACCGGATAACACGCTGTACGTCTTTGTTATCACCGTTGAAGTATTGATATCTCAAGGATTGATAGCAGGATATATATATGTGTGAGTGTGTTTGTGAGTGAGTGCAAGTGTAAGTGCGAAAGAGAGAGTGTGTGTGTGTATTTCTGGGTGTGTCAGAGTGTGTTTGCGTGTGCGTAGTAGATATGGAGGAAGTGTAGTGACAACAAGAAGTTATAAAAGAGCTCAGACAGCTAGCGATTTAGCTGATATTGGCGCTGTATAAAAGTGTAAACGATCTGTGGATAGCTTAGGCCACAATGAGATGCTTAGAGAATAATCCTTAATACTTATACCACCTTTGAAGCTAGGAAAAGCGCTGGGCGGTAATTAACAAACCGAGGCGGCAATGCCAAACACGGAATTAAACGCAAGCACAAGGGAAGAAAAAGGGACTAATCTATCGCGTTGGATTTGTGTCTCGCAATAGGAGGCAACCTGGAACCGATAATATGGCGTCGTAATAAAGCCAGGAATGAACTTGAACTTCAAGTGTAGTACCACGTGTGCAACTAGTTGCTCTTGAGTTTATAGCGAAACCAACTAAAAGAAAGATTGTAAATTGAAGAATCGCAATGGGGTAGCACAAGTGGAAGTTGGATTACGAGCCTATACTAATAAAAAAAGAAGATAATTGTGCTGTATTCTTTCTACGTGCTGATCTGTGAATCGGACAACACCTAACTAGCGGTGCATTTTTGTAGCCTCCTGGTTGGAGAGGACAGCCAAGCAAACAGAAATACGCTTGATTAAAGAAGCGTACTAAAGGGTAGAATTCCATACTGCAGGGTAGGCACACGTATAAGCTTACAGTGGTGATCAATAAGGCAACTGGGAGACCGATGCAAGTACCGTTTCGCTAATTGGACTGTGTACAAGGATTTCACCGATGTAGTAGAAGTTTCGTGATATTCGCTCAATAACAATCGCCACCTTGTCCTGTATTGACACAATGGTTTTTGTTTTTTTCTTCCTATAGATCGCGTGGAGGATCATGATGCGATGCATAGAAAGGTAGAAAGGTAAACATGTAGACACACAGAGAGAGACAGAGAGAGAGAGAGAGATAAAAAGAACAACGTGGTATTCATGTTGAGCACACTTTGTTAACAATCATCAATAGCTCCAGAAATAGCATTAGCGACTACACTGCGTTGTGCATAGAACTATCTAGAATGCATCGCTGAAACAATTGGTATACACTAAGAAAGCGCAAACAAGGACTCCAAGCGTGTAAATCTATATTATTACTTCGGTCTGAATCATGGGACAAACATGAATTACGTAGAACAATGCCAACATCTTAGTTGAAAACAAACAGATTATCATCCCTTGATTGACCATATATCGGCCTTTCTCTCCCTTCAGCGTAATAACTATCTTCTAACAATGCCAACACTAGCGCTACCATTAACATTGTCATTATAATCACCACCTTCCTCGTTTTCTTCTTTAATATTGGCATCCAAGCTAACCGTTATTGATGGATATCATGCAGGGAACACTAATGACATTATTATACATCATATACATGCTATTTTTACTGTTTGATTTTGAAGATGGCAAAATAAACCACATGTGCTTTATTGCCGTGTATATTCATGATTATCAATTACAAGTATGACTGGTAATGCTATCACACTAATCCTCCATGGTTACGTTCGTTAATTATCGGTGAAACGACGTCTATAACAGGGTTCCAGGACTCGTGTCGAAAGTTCATAACATGTCGAATGATCGTGACGTTCGGATCTAAAAGAGGGATGGTTGCCAAGGCGTTTAAAAATACCCAATTGCACGCTGTGATCGTGTTGCTATCAAACGAGCGAATAAACAAGTAAACGCTATGAGCATTTTTATCACATATATATATATGATCAATTATAGAAATTTCAACAAGATGGATCGCATGACCTGGAAAGCGCGCTACTCTAAATCTACCGGGAGATCCTTGTATCAGCACTAGTTGCAAGCCCTATAACTGTCTTGCCATGCACACGTTGTAATATGTGTTCATTTCACCATTCGACTGTTATCGCCAATGCTCTCCATCACTGTCGTCGTTACCATGCGCAACATCTACTTAGTCATGCATAATTCGAGGCGTGACTTGCTTAGCATATTTTATTACCCGAAAACGTTGCAATGAACACACATACACATACACACATACACACACGCGCGCGCATACGCGCTAGTGATTGACGGAATAAACGGTAATTCAACTATGCTAAATTTTGCCATGGTTTATCCGATTAGCCGTATGACGATGTTTTAGAACCATTTGTTAGTTCAGTACAAGGTGTCCACGAGGAGACGAAACGACAAGAATGATCTTGCGCTAATGGTAGCTTTTGCCTTATCGGCGACCATGAAGCCGGCTCTGACAACTATCGTAGATTGCGCGTACAAATATATATTTGTATATTTTCATGTTTATATTACTACACGTTAATTATTATAAAAGGTAAACAACAATGTATACGAGTTCATTTACGTTGTAGCGTTACGTATATATCAATCGCTATAGCGAATGCAGTAAATTTGGTCAGAAGATGTCATTGAGTACGCTGATAACGCATTGTTTTAGGCGTGGGTTGGCAAGCATCTACAAGTTGAATGCAACCAGTTTGCTAATGATGTCAAGCCCCTTGGTTGCGACACTAGTATACTAGAACTTTTCGTAACTGTGGTACACACACATTTTCTCTCTCTCTCTCTCTCTTCCTATGTATCACCATCTATCTATCCCCGTCGTGATGTAAGTCTCAACCAGCATTGGCGAGTTGCACCTCGGCGTAAACCAAGGTGTACAGCTACCATTCCTACCATTCCTACCATTACCACTAAGGTTTGCTCGGTATAGTTTGCGATCTGGCAATCCTTTGGCATCGACACTAAATGAATCGTGTACGTGTAGCAACTGGATGCACATCTACCAACAGTGGTAATAGGGGACTATTTTTAGCCATTCATGTCATTCTCATACTGGTTATGTCGCCTTGATTTCAGTGCAACGTGAAATGATACCAAGCGACAGCGCTAATAGTCAACAAGTCTTGTCAATCTCGTTTCTCCCTTTTTTTCACGCTCACTCATTCACTCACTCACTCGCTCGCATTCGCCATTTTGACCTTTTCTTTCTCATTATTACAACTATTGAAAGTAGTCTTTTGTCGCTTGCATTGGCCGTAAAATTCTACTCTTCTTAAAATATATCTATCATAATCATCTATCTAACACTGCCAACCACCTTTCTTAATATCTTCATAAAACACTTTTCTTGATATATCCATCAAAAGATGAAGCATCAATTATCGCTGACTATTGCCCTGGTGGCTATGGTATCGCTAGCTAATGCTGATCCCCGCCCAGCTAGCGATTTAATCTCCTTAGCGCTTAACCTATCATCCGAGTGTCGTTCCTACTTGATGTCGAAGATGAAGGATAACGAACTTACTCGTTGTTTACCCATTCAATCGCTAATGAAGCTGGCGGGCGATGAACTCCCAGATCCCGAGGATTTCTCCGCCGCCGTCAAGGGTATCTGTCGCGTTCCGCCATGTCGTGACACACTCGTTCAAAGCTTACAACGGGACGTGCGAGCCAAGTGTAGCAGCAACATTGAATCAGGTGAATTTGCCGAAACATTCCGTTCAGCCCTGTATGTATTGGATAACTACACGCCATTAAGAAACGCTACGTGTGTCAAGTCCAAGGATGACGGTCTGTGTGCGGTCGAGACCTATGCTAAAGTCTATCCGTCAGCCAAAAACACGCCACATAATCAACTATTGGAGAAGATTCCTCAGAGTGATCTTTGCTCCGAATGCAACAAAGGTATGGTAACCGTCCTGTTACAAGCTGACAAGGCGGAGCCAGGCAAATTACTAAGCGAGTCTACCGCCAAGAACGTATCCGCTCGTATTACCAATACGTGTGGCAAGGACTACTTGGATGGTAAGACGGACACCGTTTCCGGCGATCAAGTTCATACGGCATCCACTGGCACGACGAGCCTAGTCTATTCGTCGTACACCATTGCACTATCATTAATGTCTGTCGTTTTAATGTCCACTTTACTTTAGCATTATTTAATTAATAAACTAGCAGTGCACTATATACAATAGTTGTTGTTCTATTTAACTGATTATTTATTTATTTACTTAGTATCTAGTATAGTCATGCGGTGTTACAATCTATAATAGCCGGTGGCATATCCACACTAGTCAGTCCACGATGGCAATTACACTTGACTGTCATCATCTTTCATTGATGCCGAACTAGCGGCAATTGGATGAATGCCTAAACAACGCAATAAATGTCGCATAAGATCCCGGTTGCGCCAATAGCTGAAATGAGCACGAATACCGATAACATATTCATTTAGAGTTCGTAGTCGCGGCTCATACAACATGAAATCTATACGCTGATCCAACGGCTTCGGATCATCTGTCGCGTAGCGTACGGCCATATCCCCGTCAATATGCACGTAATCCTGCTCGATCGTGTCCGGTCCACCAATGGTTGTCGTCTCTATAATCTCTACAGATAAGCCGGTGTTGCTAACTAGTAACTCTGATGTTTCCGCCATATTCGTGATTGTATTAATCGACGTTGTAGCAGTTGTTATTACTTCATTTTTGTGTACAAGATGTTCCTGCTCCTCTTCTTCTTCATCGTCATCGCTTACAATAATTACTTTATCATTACATTGGTTATCAATTATAGTTGTAGCTGTAGTTGTAGCTGTAGTTGACGATATAGCATCAGTGTCATCAAGTAGTTGTGTTGTATCCTTGGGCCATAATGATTCCTCACTACTTTCCGATACACGACGTCGTTTTCTATAGTGCCGAACTGGCTCATCGTCATGTTTCTTACGACTACCATGAAGGCTGCCGTTATCATACTCGCTATCATTGTCGTCATCCCCCTTGATTGATCCACCCTCCGAACCGCCGTACATGTAGCCTGCAAATGCCGATAGGAATCGGTAGGCATAACCAACACCGGGAAAGAACGAGCCAGGTGTACGTGGTGACATCCAATCCAACAATGCTTGTCGACGTGATCGAGGTGGCAAATGATCTATTTGTACCGGTGGGATATCCGTGTACTTCTCCATAATCAACGGTTCAATACGATAAGCCTATGCGAAGGTCAGTCTTACTATATTATTATTACTATTATAATAAACGCGTAAAACCAATGCTCTCTACGCGTTAATTACCAGTGGATCACACGGATGCGTAATATTCTGATGACGACACCAGGGCGGCAGTTGCAAGTCGCACATTTCCCAGCCTCGCATCACCATTACGCCGGCTATCGGGGAACCGAATGTGAACAGCCATGGTGGCTGGAACTTGAGCTGCGCCACACTACGATAATCGGTGGTGTCCGGGTTAACGATACCACCTGGTTGGCGTGTCAGTATATCGTAGCAACAAACGCCGCCTAGACTAAATCCCACTATGACTACACTACCGGTAAAACCGGGATATTTATCGATAAACTCATCGTATCGCATGTTCAATTGATCCACTACCACGTCAATAATCATTTGACCATGATTATGAGTGAAATAATGCAGTGAATCCGCTAGATACTCGTTACAAAGTACACGCATTGCTGAACAATGAGTTAACGCCGCTTTAGCCATCCGACTATAAATGTGAACACGATTAGCGTGTGTGCGCGCGTGCGTGTGTGCTAATGTATCATTGTTTGCACTCTATACTACTTGCCTGTCAACTTTTTCATGTAGTATCGAGTGCCATTCTATCGATATATCCATTAGTTGATTAGTTAGTTAGTTAGTTAGTTAGTTAGTCAGCTAGTTAGCGATCAAGTCGTATTATAATCATTTCATTGTAGATAGACATACCTATGGGAATGACAGCAATAGCTTCGTCGGGTCGTTGGAATTCGTCGTTTAGCACTTCGCGTAAAGTAGTTCGCATGTCACGGACTATCGACACAATGTCAAATAGACGACATTTCCATTATCGATTCCACTTACTGTTATCGCGATATTTACCGCGTTCCTCTAGTTGACGACCCATACCGTGCACGACAAATACGAGATGACGAATATCTATTGGATGAGCACATATTCATTGGTTTATTATGAGTACGTGTCAACACTATTCATACGATATAGCTAGACATTATTTACCGTGTCCCTCTAGAGCCGGGTCATGCCAGAACGATGGTTCAGTATTGTCAATAAGCGCTGATAGACCGATAGTCATGATTTATTAAGCAAAGTGATAGCGGATAATGAGAAAGAATAATGTAGCGACCCTGTATCTTCAAAGTGCAATTATTGGTTACTAGCAAATACTATTTTTAGAATAATCATTGAAACAATCTATGTAGCTGATGAATAGTAGATGAAATCCTTTAGGAAACTTTTTTGTTTTTAGCATTTCATTATTGACTACATACATACATACATGCATGTATGTATACATGGATACATATGAATCTATTGTATAACTAGGAAAGCACAGATTTTATATACATAATACACATTATAAAGGGTAGTACTAGTAGTAGGTAGTGTGTGTGTGTATGATTAGATGAGGAAAAATAACACAAATGCATATATTATTTACAATTGTAATTATTATATTAAAACAAAAGTAATGTGTAAATTCACTGGGTTAATATAGCTGTGTTTAAAAAGGAGAGCGGACGTTTGTAGCGATGAAGGAAAGCGAAAGAAAGCAAACACGCTTCCTATTCAAAAGATAGTGGCATATCCACGTGGTGTGTCCTTTGTACCGCTCACAGCAATAGCGATGATGTTTACATGTATATGTGTGTATACGTACGTGTCATCATAGAGACAAATGAAAACAAGTAACTATTAGTTAGTTAGTTAGTTAGTTGATTGGTTGGTTGGTTAAATAAGTAAGCACAAGTAAGCAAGCAAGTATGCGGTAATGGATGAGAGCATGAATGCGTGAAGAAGTATGGCACAAGCCCCAAAGAAAACTACAACGAATAACAAGCAATAGTATATGCCTGGTGAGGGTAGCTTAAAAAAGAAAGAGAAAGCTACTCATATTACACTTCAGGAATAATATATATATTATATGCCTGAAGTTAGTAGTAGTAGTAGTAGTAGTAGTAGTACCAGACGGGGAAACCAACGAGTGAGTTGAATATGCTTTAAATGGATGATAAATGCCAATATGAATTAACTATATACAATAGAGTAGTAGCCTGGATGGAACAATTAGAGGGAGAGAGAGGAAAGGAAAGGAAAGGAGAGAAGAAGAAGAGGGAACGGAATGCTATGTAACAATGATGATGAATGATGCTTATGTATAGTAAGATGCGAAATAAATAGTGCATACATATGTCCACAATCATGTCGAGTAATATAATCAATAATAGGAGAGTGTCATTATGGTTTAGAGAAAACCCCCTATACCATCATCAATACCAACATCGTTAGTAAATGATGATGATGATGATAACGAATCCTATAATGCTGAGATGGAAAGATAAAATACGACAAATAGTGTATACATGTACATATACATATACATATATATATATATGCAGATAGATATATGGATGTTTACGGATGATTGTGGCTATAGTGCACCATATTGTGTGCTGCAGTTAGCGAAGCCACCTGCCATGTCGACGAGTCCAATGCCTGATCTGTAATACCGAAAAGCAACGGTAGTTCCGGGGTCATGTGGTCGGCCGTCAATGAACTTAGCATTGCTTTGGAGGTGAGCAAGTCATTATTATGCTCGGCCCAGAGGTCATTGACATCACTGTGATACTGATGTTGATATTGATGATGCTGACTACCGCCAATATAAGGTGTTGCGGCCAATGAGTAAGTAGGGCTCGTTGGTGACAATGGCTGCTGCTGCTGCTGCTGCTGCTGTGATAATGGTGGTGATAATTGTAGTCCCAGGCTAAGAGGACTGGTGCTACCATTTGTACTGCCGTGTGGAGCATGCATACCCGAGAGTAACTCATTGGTGAGTAGCGTGTGTGGATCAGCAGTAGATGACACGCCAAGTAGCATGTTCGTATCGAGTGCGGCGTACATGTCAGGCACCGGTGGCAATGAGTTTAGCATGAATGTGCTATGATCATGAACAGGAATATCGGAAAGATCTACCACACCTAATTATTATTATAATAATAGACATCCACAATACGTTCCACAATGTATATGTTAGTGCTACAGCATTCATTATTATTATTATTATTGTTATGGTACTTACCCGTGGAGATATTACGATGATGACCGCTACCATTATGCTGATGAGAATGATGATGAGAATGATGATGATGATGATGATGAGGACTGGTAGACATGTTCAATGATGCCTCAAAGGAGGTTAGACTCTGGAATGGCGTGGTATCTTGTCCACCTGAAAGGGTCGGGCTTAGAATAGCCGGGATCAGTGTGGGACTACCGATTAACGGGCTCATTAGAGTTGGTGACGTGGATGGCAGCATGTTGATGGTGGCGGGAGTAGTGGTGGCACTTTCCGTATCTTCACCGGCAGTAGTATCAATCGATGTCAATGCTGACGACACATTTGAAGGACGAGCATGTGGGTGTTTCTTCTTGAAATGAGCGGTCAAATCAGGTCGACGTGTAAAGTGAACGTGACACAACTAATTCATTTTTGGACAACAGGACACAATAGAACAGTACAAATACGAATGGTTAATTCACCAATCAAATACATACACACGCACACACACACAAATATACACATACGTATACACATATACATAGAAATACCCTCACACATAGGATGATCATTACTGCATTGTTTTGGACGCGTCATCGTTATCGTCCATCAATAGCAATAGCAATATTCCCTAGTGTACCCTTCACTGCCCTTCTCGCTCTCATGCTCTCACTCACTCTCATGCTCTTACTTACCTCACAGGCGAATTCCTTCCAACCTAGTTCGCGGGCCAAATGACCACGGATATGAGCTTCGGTGCTATAGGAACCAGGGCGGAATCGTTTAGCGCAGGTGCCCCAATGACACTCTACGGTAATATTGGGATTGGTAGTGGTGGCACGGTAGTAGAGGCCGTGATCTTTACGCCAATGATCAAGTAGCACTTTACCCGCGTGATGTGGGTTGAAATTGTTGCCATGTCGATGTTGAGGTTGCTGCTGCTGTTGGTCGATGGTAAACGAGCAGCCCTCCCATTTACAGCGTAGGGATGATTGACCTCGTTGCACCGTTCGGTTACGTGGTGTAGTTGCTTGCTTCATGATAGGATGCCGTAGAAAAAGTTGCTATTTGCTTGTGCTTGTGCTTGTGCTTGCGTATGTGGTTATTGTTGTTGTTGTTGGTTTTTTTGTTGTTCAAAGAATGCAAAAATACGAAGAGTACGGATCGATATTTTGATAGATATGATAATGAAAATGAAAAATGAAATGAATCGAACCGACTCGGACGGTGAAGACCGAATAGGATAAAGAGAAAGAAAAAAAATGACAAAGCGTACGAATGGCGTAGAGAGAGAAGGGACGAAGCCAGGATGGGTCAGCCTTTGCGAGTCTACTGTATTTATTCTATTTGGGATGGAGGAATAGCACATTACACACACACATACACGCATGCCGCTCTATTCAGCTAAAGAAAAAAAAGGACAATAGTATCATCACACTAAAATGGATGTGTGGTAGATTGTGCTGTAATGTGCCGTGTGATGTCGGCGTTTGTTCCGTGGTTCTCTTGTGTATGTGCGATTGATTGATGAAGGGAAGGAAAACACGACACGACACGACACGACATAGTACAGTATAGTACAGTATGGTACACCTCACATCCAGCAATTGCATCATTTACATCCATATTTGACATTAGTTATCCGTACCCGCATCTATTGATGTGGTCGCATGAGGAGCGTGTCATTTGTCCGTACGGTTTATTGTTGTTTGTTTCTTTCTTTCTTCTGCGATACCTACTGGATTGTGAAGCAACAACGAAAAAAAAACAGGCCACTCACTATCATATGCTCATACTCTTCTAGTAACGGTGATAGCAATGATAACAGTATAGTATGAGCAATTGTCCGCCATACGTCGCCTGTGGTGCTGCGATGTACAATAAAATTCCTATTCTTATCCGCAAAACACATGGTGTGTCATCCCAAACGGCTCTTCATTATGTCTAAATATCAACGCTTTTTTGGTTGTACTAACCAATCAGCCTGCTATGCTCGTGTCACACATGCACGGCATGAATTCTTGTAACGCAGCTGTGTCTGGCTATTCTTAACCATGTTCGCATACACGTATTCACGCGGACGACAATGATGTCTAGATCAATGCATACTATCTGCTTGTATATTTCTTTCTTCTGTTCTAATCTGCTCTAGCAGCAACACCAATAAAACACATCAATTAACGTGGCACAAAGACTTTTTTACACATCTATTCTTGGCACTTGACCAAAAAATGAACATGGCTGCATTTATGACAACTTAGCAATGAAGTAGCATTGGCGTAGACATTAGACAAGAATAAAGAAGAGAAATGACACAATGACAACGCCGATAACTTGATCATTATTAGAGAGAGAGAGAGAGGGAGAGAGAGAGAGAGAGCTAAGAGAAATTACGTCTACAATCACCGGAACCGTCTCTTCTATTCATCCGATTGACTAATTTCCGATGAATTGAATGTTCAACTAACTGAGAATGGTGGTGGTGGTGGTGACTCATTAAACAAAATAAATGAATAAATGAGATGAAACGATAGATAACTAGGAAGATAAAGAGATAAAGAGACGAGGCGAATGATAGATGAAGGTAGGGACAATTAAATACGCATACTAAACATCATATGATAATATATGTATATATATATATATATATGAATATGAGACAACTATTACTACTATTACTAATGTGCTATTACGATGAAAAAGACATTCACCGAACAATACAAACAAAACTAGCGAACAAACAAACTAGCGAACAAAACGAACGGATAAACAAACAACCAAAAATGAAGAAAAGTAGAAATGGCGTTAAATGGTCTTAATTAGACGGTAGAAGAAAGTGGTAAAGCTCACTCGCGTGCAATGGACATATACTAGCTTACTCCTACTACAATCCAAGTACAAATGATAACTGCCTTTTCTACTTCTCTACTTGTATACTTGTATAATAGAAAAAAAGTGACAATTAATTAAGCACACAGAGATGATGACACACGCGTGAGTGCAAGAACAATAATGCTACATGGTTATTCTGGCACGCTAAAGATCGACTCGATGGAATCAATGTTCAAGTCGAGCCATGGATGATCTATGGATATATCACTTGAAGGTAGTGTCAATGGTCCGGATGAGTGTGACGACTCATTGCTATGTTGTTGTTGTTGCTGCTGTTGCTGTTGTTGCTGTTGTTGTTCGCTTGATCCAAATCCCGTATAGGTCATGGTATCTGTGATGTCATAGTTGGCGGAGATTGAATTAGCATTTGTTTTTAGACAATAATAAATTTATTTTTATTTTTATTTTTAACTACATAGAATAAATCCATTCTTTTTCACTCGTGCTTACCTCTCACGTTATCTTGTGCTGACCAACCGATAAATGGTTGATTTTGCCCTGTTAATACGCACGACCTCATGGCTGCTGCATTTGAAGCATGACTTGCCGAATTAGAGGCAGATGAACATCCTTTGGATTCGGCTACATTAGCATAATATGCAAGGTTGTTATGGTTAGTTAACAGTAACAGTAATAGTAACAGTAATAGTAATAGTAATAGTAATGAAAATATTACCTTGCTTGTTAAGGTCATCATGAACGGATAGCGAACAGGCCAATGAATTATCTTGACTTATACCATCCATGATAGAGGCCTGCGAGTATAGGAATAGGTTAAACAGATCATCGGCAAGATTGGGTACTTGGTTGAACGAGCCAATATCCGGAGCAGTAGTGTTTTCCAACGAGACAAGTAGTGGCTCATCGAATTGGGGCGCCACTCCACTCGTTGCTTCCTGGTAGAATGACTGGAATACACTATTGACCGAGGGTTCTGGCACGCTTGGCTGCATCTCGATTCCTACTAGTGGTACCGATACTGGTTGTGGTTGTGGCTGTGGCACCACCGTTTCAGCTTGTGGTAGTGTGCACGACACGGGCATCGAGTCTGATATCGATATTATTAATGGCATATTCAATGGTCCAGTTGGTGATGAAGATGACGAAGAAGAAGAAGAAGATACCATGGCAAATTCGCTAGGATCACGGGGTTCAACTCGTCCAGCGCCATTCAAAACTGCAAGCGAATGTTTGCACTTCTTCTGATGACGAAGCATTTCAGAGCGTCGTGGTGTCCTCATATTGCAACCCTAAAGACGAAGGAGGAGGGAGAACAATGTAATATGTTATAAGTGAGTAATTTGATTTTTTGTAGGTAAACACAGATTGACTCATATCTACGCAATACATTTTACAAGCACAAGTGCATTACACACACAATCTTACCGGATTTTCGCAGGCAAACGGTTTCAAATTGATACGCTTGCAAATCTTACGCCATAAATGCGATTTTATACAAAACTTCTTCTTCGTGCTATACTGGCAGTCGGGATAGGAACACCGATAGATATCGATTGATTGTTGCTCGCTATGGCTTAATAGATGCTCCACGAATAATGTCACCGCTTCCTTTTGAGACGCAGTAGGATACGAGCATGTCTCCACACAGCCGGGATAGGGACAGGGTAGTACGCAAAAGCTTGAGCTAGAGCTTGAGCTTGAACTAAAGGCTAGATCCATGATATTGCTCTATCGATTAGTACGGACAGCGATAAGCAAAAGAACAAGGAGGAAATGGAGAATAAGGAGAAGTAGAAGAAGGAGATGATATCGATCGCGGTAAGTGACGGAGTGTAGTAATAGGTTGGCAAGTTGAAAAGCGTTAACGTGTGTGTGGTGTGTATGAAATACCAGAGGAAAGGATGAAGACAACTAAAGGAAATCGACAAATAGCGTAATAAAAGAAGATGTCAATATCGCGATAATTGAGAGTCGATATATGGTGGAATGGTTGTGGTTGTGGTGTAAAGTGAGTGGCCGAATGGACGAGCGAGCGAGTAGGTGAGTGAGTGAGTGAACAAGCAAGTATGGTTATGGTGACTACAACGACTGACAAATGAAATGCGGTACAGTTTAAGGCCGACGAAAGGGTTGAAAGAGAAGGCGGCCACCCCCGTGTAGCTTTCCCTCCGGATTTATGTGGTTACTCGGGCGTTGCAAAAGAGCAAGCACATCACCAAAGGCAGCCCTAACATTTCATTCCATTCGTTCAGTCAGTCAGTCAGTCAGTCAGCCAGCCACTCCTTCACTCACTCACTCACTCACTCACTCATACATACATACGCACATACGCACGCGCACATACATACATACAGAGAAATAAAATGTAATTGAGGCGTTTTTCCATTCGATACAAATGACGATGCTACGCTCATTGGCATGCTGCATCTGTCCAAAAAGATTCTAACACGGACCAGTTGATGAACGGCGTAGCTACTGTCCTACCCGAAGTTAAAGCTTAACCACCACCACCGGTTTCCCTCTTTTATCAGCATCATTGTTGTATGTTGTTCATTGTCGCGCTACCTTACTTGATATGTGATGTGCGTGCCCATAACTTTCTTACCAAATACCGTCTAGTGTCACAATTGCGGTTAATTCTCTGGAGAGTATTTTTAGACAGATATATCCCACAAAGCCGTTACATCTTTTCCTTGCAATACATGATGCTTCTTTCCTGATCCTATTCGTAGAGCAACAGCAGCAATTACCAGTTTTCTTGGTAAAAATAACACTAATGACGACTTGATAGATTGTCAATTGGCACTTGATGCTATTAGGTCGGCAATACCACGACAACACCATCTTTTCTCCTAGTAACTATCATGTGGCCGTCGGTATGTTATACGCTAAGGCGAAACGGCGAATCTGCTTCTAAATACTTTGATTGGTTCCATTGGTTTCCTTTGTTCGCAGAAGGAATGCTTCAAGATATCAATCCCTTTTTTGTACAAAACATTATTATAGCAAAGATGCGCAAATTTCATACATCCTGTAACAAGTATAATAAAATAATCACATGTGCCTACACACAAAAACACACATACACATACACATATACGTACACGTACACATAAGCAAATAAACAAGTGCTCATTGGTCTGCCTTTTAGATTAGTTGTATTTATTTTTAACGATTTCAACAAAGAAAACCATGTAGTATAATGAAGGCAAGAGAGGAAGAGAGGAAGGGGAAATCAAACGGAACTATATGGATAAGAGTTGCTGCGCATTGTCAAAATAGTAGTAAATGTTGCGCGTGTCTGCATTACACCCTGTAAAGATGAGCACATTAATATTGCTAGGAATGAAGAAAGCAATAATAACACGATGACCTGATAATGCGAATGATGATGATAATGATGATGGTATTGAAACATCTAAATAATTAGCAATAAATAAAAATACGATGTTTATATACGAGGGTATTCCCTATGAGATACGACAGTATGAAGACGATGAAGACGGTGCTATGTCGAGGTGTACACTCGGGTTTTCTCCATTCATGAAATATCCATCATACTATGTGTACACACAATATAATAAATATTGAAAGAGAAAATGGCATATACCGACGACAGGAACCATTCATCATCATGCATCCTATCTCGTGTCTGTATCTTTTTTTCACGGAAATACGTCATTATTTCATCAGTCCCATTTGGAACCATTCAAGATCATGGTTTAGACGTATTAATAGTAAGAAAGGGGGTAATAGTAGTAGTAGTAGTAACAACAACAGCAGCAGCAGGATGAGGAAAAGGAAGATGCGCACGTGTGACGACAGCCAACTATATTACTATTACTGCTACTATTACACTACTACTACTACTACTACAATTACTATTATAATGACGACTATTGGGCAAGCAAACTCATTCCATCGGCATGATACGGCCGATACTTTTGTTCGTAATAGTGTTGCTAAGCTCTATTGGGAACAAAAAGAAAATAGTGCAAATAAAAAGGAGATAAAGGAAAGAATACAGAAATATGCTAGATAAAATGGTGGACACATATGCAACGTCAAAGGTGTAGATGAGTGGAAGTGGGAGAGGAGCATAGGTATCTTTTGACGAAAAACACACGGGACACGGGAACAAGCGGGGAAGAGGAAGGAAGGAAGGGGCGAAGCGGATAAAACACAAAACAACGCACAACTGGAAACAAAATAGGGAACAATTAAAGATGTAAAGCTGTCGTAGCACAGGTTAATAGCTAGTTGGTTGGCACGAGCGATAAAAGTAGTAAGAAATAACTAGGAGAAAAATGAACGACGCAAGACAAAAAAGAATAATAAGGCGATGGTGCGTAAAGGCACACAGCAGCTGATCAACACATCAACCCATACTATACTAAAGAGATAGAAAGGAAGCATGATTGTTCATCATTGATATATATATATATAGCGATATCAATATCATAAAAAGAAGGAATAACCTACGGGTACAATAGGTTTGTATAGGTATATGTATATCCTAAATATCCAATAGATTATTATAGTTGGGCGATGACAGGGTTGAAGTCAGTTGAAGTGAATGTGGTTGCGGCATTATCATTGATGCTGCTGTTGTAGTTGTTGCTATTGAAGTTGACGTTGTTGCAATTGTTGTTGTTGTTGATATTCGAAACGGATGGAAGGGCGGCTGGTGCAGTTACCGTGGTTGTAATGGGATGTAGCATATTCGCCATTTTACGTGCACTACCGGACATGATGGGGAAGTTGACGTGCGCCAATGGACTGTAGGCTGGATCGCACTTGCCGTACATTACAGGTGATGGTAGGTTGTGATGAGAGAAGATCGGGTGGTCGAAACTATGAGCGGAAACAGCGCTACCTAGACTTCTAACGCTGACGGCATCACTGTCATCAGAGTCGGAAGTAGCGAGTTTCCCCTCCAACAATGGCAACCAGTTGGAGGCGTTGTCAAAAGAGTTGTCGGCCTGTACGAGTTCGGAGAAACTGGCACTGCCACTCATTGCCAAGGGGCGTGGCAATGAAGATGGTTGATA
Organism: Syncephalis plumigaleata; assembly: GCA_025201365.1. NCBI lineage: Eukaryota > Fungi > Zoopagomycota > Zoopagomycetes > Zoopagales > Piptocephalidaceae > Syncephalis > Syncephalis plumigaleata. Next base: position 2,025,175 of record JAIXMF010000001.1, read on the forward strand.
ATGTTGAATCGTTGGACTTTCTGACTTGTAGTTTGAGGAATCTATTATGAATCAATTGAATAGATACAAAAGAAGCACAATGTAATGATTAGTTAAATGTAAAGTAACTCATACATACACACAGCCAAATATACATATACATATACATAGAATATATTGTACATGAAAAGTCCACTCAATAGGAACGCGTGTAATCCGCATGCATTACCTACACTCTCTCATAATACACATATATACACGCTCAAGTATTCACATCAAAAGGTAAAGACACGTACGGAAATGAAAGCGGCCGTGTCCTAGCTAGCGGGACAGACGAGCATACTTGCCTTGCGGATTGACCAATATATGAGCCATTGGATCCGTTGGACAAGGTACTGGTGCACTAACGGGCGTGTCGTTCAAGTTGTGATAGTGGAATGTCAATGGTCCCGGATGATTCACTAATTGCTGATAGCCATGCGTGGGCTGTTGACTAATCGATGAAAAGTCGGGCGACATGGAAAAATGACCGGCTGCCTCCATCATACTCATTAACGAGTTGCGATGGTCACCGAGACCGTTCTGCACGAGTGGTGCACCCATGGGTGAAGCAGCCGATACGGCCGTGAAGGCATAATCCGACAATGCTGGTGGAGGAGCAATGGGACCAGAGAATGTAGGTGGTGCCGAATGTGTGAACGGATATTCCGGCATCGTGTCGCAAGATTGTGGTGGTGGTGGTGGTGGTGACATCATACCGTTGAATTCTTCTTCAGGTGCGCTCAATCGACGTTCGCGTTCCTCCTTGGTGCGAGAAGCAGCCGTGGCGCGGGAGGCACGTGGACGAAGCGGAGTGGCATCAGGGTGCTTACGCGCCAAATGCTTCTTTTGGTCGCCGCGGTGTTTGAATCGTTCGTCGCAATGCTAAATTGGCAATGAAAACAATTCACGTGTATTAGTATTACTATTTCTTAGTGTACATGCGCGTGTATATGATGTATGTATAGAAAGAGAAGAGAAAGAGAAAAGAGAAAGCACATGTTGATGATGATGATGGAAAAGAAACGGATGCACTTACTACCGAGAATGCACCCTACCAATGTGATCACACCTACGTATACGTATACGTAGATAGAGAGAGAGAGAGAGAGAGAGAGACTCGGTATTTACCATAATGCTATAGCAATTCATATACCAGCTCCAAAAAAGACAAGCGAAAGAAAGATGAAACTAAGTGGACAAAAACTTACCTCGCAGCCAAATGGACGCCAATCCAAGTGTTTCTTCATGTGCGACTTGAGCCGGAACAGACTGGGGCGCACTTCGTCACAGCCAACCCAACGACATGTAAGCCCTCCAGTGTTTGGTTCGGCTGAGCCCACCGCCTGCAAACGAGACGATAGATGCTCCGTTTCGATGTGTCGCCAGATGGCATCACCAGTGGGAAAGGCGTGCTCGCATAGCATACAATCCTCCCAGCGGCAGAAGAATGGACCAAGCAAACGAGCGTTATTGCCGTTACGACTCGTGGTGATACTGCCACGACGAATGGGGCCGGTGATACGACCGTTGATGGCGGGTGAAGTAGCGGGAGATAACGAGGGACTGCCGTGGAACGGCAACATGTTACCTTCAGCTACGGAGGATAGAGAGAAGTGAGCGAAATTGTCCATATTAACAGCTATTAATTTAGAAACACCGCTGTATTAATCAAGTGGAGCTATTAAACCAATGAAGAAAGAAAAGAAGAGGTTCACCGTAAAGGAAAAAATGAAACAAAGAACAAAGACGAGTGTGCGTTTGTTTGTGTGTTTGCGTTTGTGTGTGTGTGTGTGCGTGTTTGTGTGTGTGGTATGCAAATGGCGATAATGAGATAGAGATAGAAAGAGAGAAAGAGAGAGAGAATAACAAGATGGTTCCCACGAATCCTAAGATTTGTTATTAAAATAAATGTGGTGTGATGGATGATGATAGTGGTAACAGTACCAACTGTTATATGATAATAATGTTATTGATATAAATGGCGAGGATATGACTAATATACTTCAAGTATAATAGAGAAGAAGCAAATCACAACTCGAGATTATATCACACCGTAAAAACGTTAAGAAGGGAAGAGACACCCAAATAAACTAAAATAAGAACTAGACTAGACTAAACTAAACTAACTAAAAGACTGGGGAGAGAGAGAGAGTGAGAGAGTGAGAGAGGTGAGGGGAATGGAAAAAACGAGAGTATCGATCGTAGGAAGCAGCGAGCGTAGAGGAAATAATAACGTAACGTTATTGGCAAGAATGTGACCAGCAACGCAGGACGAATAGAGAAAGAGACGTGACTCAATAATAATGGTAATAGTAGTAATAGGAATAATAAGGGTAGTAAGTAGGATTCAATCAATTGATAAACAACAAAGATAGCACAATAACCACCACCAAGTCGTAATAGACAATTAAAGTGACGACGGCTAATCAATGATGAAAATCAAACAGGAACGTAAGAAGAAAATAATAATTGAATCGACGTAGAAGTAAAAGTCGGAAGAAGTTCGTATGGACGTAGAAATAGAGAGAGAAAGAAATAGAGAGGGAGAGAGAGAACAAGAAAACGAGAATAAAAGAGTAGCGATGGAGTAACGTAAGGTGCAAGTGCAAAAAGTGTGTGGATGTTATAATGATAAAATGATGTGCTGTGTGCGAATGGAAAGCGTTAAAAGGAAGAAATGAGCGCTAATGAAAAACGGATGAGGCGGCAAAAAACTAAGGCGACAAGCACGAATGGTGCAGCGTGACTGTACGACTTGCTGGTAAAAATAGTAAACGCCGAAGTGTAGTAATAACCGGGGTGGCTATTTAAAAGAGAGAGAGAGAGAAAGCGGAAGGAGAGTGGTGGAAGCGTAGCAATGTTTCAAAGAAGCGCTGATTTAGTAATAAGTAAAAGTGGTAGTAGAAGTAGTAGAAGAGTGAGGAGTTAGTAACGGACGTAGACCAGCAATGAAAAGAGAAAATCAAGTTGATGTGTAATAGGAATGAAACGGTAACAAAGAGACGATTTAGTTGCGAGAAATAAACGCGAAAGTAACCGTGTTTGATGTTGGCGTGGATGGATAGTAAAGATAGCTGTACTTGTACTTGTAGTTGTAGTGGTTGTAGTTGTAGTTACTAGTTATAATTTAATAGTAATCAGATGAATAATGTGTACGTGTGGATAAAAGATTGTGTGTGTGTTTGTTTGTTAAGATAACTAAAAAGTCCTCAGCAATGCTGCAGTAAACGGATGTATAAAAGCGATACCGTCCGAAAAGGTGTTTAATGAAGTCAAATAAATAGTATGTTTCGGATTCATTAGTAGCCGTAAATATGTGTGTGTACAAAAGAGAGGGAGAGAGAGAAAGGAAGAGGGCAGAGTAATGGTACCGCAACTAAACATGCCAATGCTACTCTATCATTGATGCTGCAGCTGTTGTCATTATTGATGATGATGATGATAACAACGATGATGATGCGGTAGTAGTGCTAATTACCACAACCGATGTATGATAACGGATGGCGCACAACCGGTTATGCTTTCATGGTCTGCCACATCTCACACACATCCACACACATCCATCTTCATTAGTATCATCATCACATTCCATTACAGAACTCCGTAGGGACGGAGTGAGTGAGTGAGGGGGGAATGAGACTGAGGAGGACAAGAAAACGAGTGCCATTTGGTGTTACCATGTCGAGGAGAGAGAGAAAGCTTGCGTCAGTAATAATGGACCCGGATGAAAATGTCCGTTGGTCTCGAACTTGGTTGCACCACCAATCAGGGTGGTCCTAACGAGGGCGAGAATGTACGGATGGTTGGTGTACGCGGGTATGTATGCGTGTGTATGTACGAGTGCACACGCAAGATGCTCGATGTAAAGCAAAACTTTGAAGTAAGGCTGAAAGGCCAGCCCATTGTTCGATTACGATGTAACAATAACAAAATCGCTATATTTGTTGTTACTGTTATTGTTGTTGTTGTTGTTAATGTCATAAATATCGTATTGTTAAACATGTCAATTACTTGTGTGTACATGTGCATGAGAATTCATACATGTGCTTGTTTGTTTGTGTAGGATGTGTGCCATAACAACAAAAGAAAAAATGTCGTACTAGTGGTGGCACACACACCTGCACACAAATACACAAGTTGCTTTATTTTTTCATGGTACTAGAACGCTCAACAAGAATGCGCGCGTGTGTGTGTGTGCACCATGGATAAAAATGGACATGGCACTAGGCATTTACCAATCAAAATAATCGTGATGATGAAATGGTTATCGCTATTGCCGTTGTTATTGCCGTTGCCGTTAATTACCATTGAAGCACCGGCACTTCGCTCGTACATTCGAAAAGAGAAAAAACGAGAATACATCGATATGACTGGTAGACCTGTAACGAAACAAAACTGGCTACCCCTTGTTTCGTAAAAATGTGCTACATCAAGTCGGTATACGTTCTCTGCTACGTGACCTCCGACTATTTTGTACGGCAGATCATGCAGAAAAATGGCATACTGGACCCTTACGGCCTAGTAATTAATGGAACACATACACACGTACATATACACACGTACAGAACCATAGGCGATCTGAGAAAGATGACATGAACTCAAGTCTATAAGAAATGAATATAATCTCTGTATGTACTAGGCGCAACAACCATATAATGATAACAGTTATTGTTTTGTTTGTCTAAAAATAATGCTGACCATTTCGTTCGAGCACTAGAAACAAACAGATCCCGCATATTCGTTACAGTTTATCAAGTCACCCGCATGATCATCGCCATTGGTTACGATGATATCGAAAGAAACACGGTGACAGACTGTGTGCATCATGGTATGTGACCTGTGGTGTCTGCACTGCTATTTGCGCGTTTAATTGAAACACAAATAATAAAGTGCTAAATAGATGGGTACTACCGGAAAGAGATGATGCATAGCCAGTTTACGCGTGGTCTAACACCAACAAGGATTCGTCAATCAAATTGAATAAGGAACGGAAAAACAAGTGAACCTTGTATTCCATGCTATCTTTCCGTTTGTCTGTTCTCCTTCTTCGCCGTTAACACGACTCACCAGTGATATGTATGTAATGTCTATTTTTGTTACAACATGTTGAACGAATGACCAGTTCACTAATCTCAATCATGCATAGGAAGAGAAGTGACATATCCCACGGGCGAGAGCCAGGAACACGACATGAAATGAAACTGGCCAACATGTCACCGTTCAGGAATGGATGAACCAGGAAAGAGAAGAGATAAACTTGTGATAGAGGAATAGCATCCATGAGCAATTATCGTGGTTCCTTGTTTTTCCTGATAGATCACCCTGATGTGAAATAAATATGTGAGTCATGTATAATATCCCTTATAGAGCATGTTAACCATAACAATAATAATAGAAGGGAATTGACCATAGTTCACCTATTTCATGACAAGCAGCACTACTACTACTACTACTTGCGATAAACTTACAAGCCATGAGGCTACACACAAACATGCACAAGTATCGTATAGACTATAATACACGCACATACATACATGCCTCATGTTCGTAATACACAAGTCTTGGCTGTTTTATTTTACTCATAAGCACCTGCCCGGTTATTACACCTAATCACGAAAGACATTGAGTAATATATATTTTCCTGGGTAGACTTTACCTCAACCCTGTAAAACGAAGGAAACAGGACAGCAATAAGGATGGTCCACGGAATATTATCTATCCATCTAGTATTTGGGCCTATGCTCATCTAGAACATGGTCCTTGGTCCTGTTACATTGCCTCACTCTACTCACCCTCAGATGTATCTTGACGACTGTGTCTGTGTCTATATTGTTTTTACAATGCATTAATGAACAAACAAACAAGCAAGCAAACACATAGAAATGATCTAACTACCCTTGTCTTGTACATGTGTACTAATACTTGTATCATCCATTCTACATTAATGCGTTAACGAGCAGTATCATCGTGTAGCACACACGCTATTTCTCACTGACTATTAAAGATCGTCGTTGTTCTATGATTAGACATGGATTGAGGATTGATCATGGTTACTCTTGCCCTGTCTATAATAACGGTGATACAACGACAAGTAGTTACTAATGATGAATACTATTGAATAAATGTCAGGGATGCTATACTACCACCTTATCTTTCTCTCTCTTTCTCTCTCCCTATCTCGCTCAATCTCGTCTAGTTTAACAGCGTCATTCTACCTACTAATTATCTCGTTTGCTTGCTAGTCAATCCATATGCAATACTCTCCAATAATCGTCTAAATTTGGCATAACAATGTTGAAGTCCATTGAATGGTGGTGTCTTTACAAGAATTTGCACAAATAACTTGCCAAGCGTTTTCCACGTGCGCTATATCCATTTTAAGTCGCTATCATTTTGTACCATGTACGAAATTTGTCGGCGAATCAAATCCCGAAATCAGCATGAATGATTTCCTGTTTCTCTTCCTTTCTACCTCATCTGCTTGTCTCTCTCTCTCTCTCTCTATGCGTGTGTGCCTATCTGTCTACCTCGCTTTTCCTCGCTCGTTCATTCGTCGTTTGTCCCTGTAGTTCTATACTTGATGTTGATTGGACAAGAATCACACTCGCTCATTCGTCCATTCATTTTCGTTCAACTCTCCATACCATTTCCATTCACGCGTGTCTCTCATCTGTATGGTGTATTTTCCACTTATTGTCGTTACTCGTTGTTACCTGTCTAACACCACTATCTGTGCTTCATTCAACATGCAATAAACCGTACATTCCCGTCATACGTACATTGTTCGGAATTAGAAAACAGAAAACAAGAATATTGAATAAATGTCGGCTTTCTATGACTGTTCCATTGCTTTGCAGATTGCTTTACCCAAAATAGATGCAATTAACCGACAAGTAAAAGTATAGCTGCATTGGCAACCATTGGCATCACCATCATCATCATCATTAGTCAAGTAAACAGCAATACGCTATAATATGTCAATAGATTAATAATAGCAATAATAATAGGAATAGCAATAATTACTGACAAATGCTGATTTTACCGATGGATGCCATTTTGCTTGGCGGATATGTACCCAGACATACCACGCGACAACTAGTACATTGTACATCAATGAACGGAATTAGCTCATATCCGTACATATGCTGATGATATTGATGTATGTGTATATGTATGTGGAGATAATTATCGTCATTAGTGCCATTGTCATCATCGTCATCGTCATCGGCATCAGCATCAGCAGCATCATTGTCATTATTGTCGTTATTATCATCATTATTATTGTCATTTTCATCATCACTGATGCTGTTCTTGTTACTGCTGCTTATCCACATGTCACTTGATTACTACATCTGTAGTATGAGATGTTTCATGTAAAGTGCGTACATATGTACATACACCCGTGTGTGTGTGTGTGTGTGTGTGTGTGTGTGTGTGGTATGTTTATGTGAATGGATAAATGGGTAAATGGGTAAACGAATGAGTGGAATGAGGCGAGCATTCTTTGTAGTGCTTTATCAGGTCACGAGAACAGTCATGATATGGTGAGCATTGTAGAGTAGCAGTAAAAGGTAGAGAGAGAGAGAGAGAGAAAGGGAGAGGGAGAGAGAGAAAGGGAGAGGAAGAGAAGGCCACGTCTTATGACACTATAATTTACTTTTGTAACTTGTGCAATTCTCACCCACACGCTTGGCTAATAAAGCTGCACACACAATTCCTGTTTGTCGTAGATGTATCGCGACTTATTGCTTGTCAGTATAGTTATTTTCTATGAAATATTTACATCGCCAAGCGACACTTGTCTTATTTCGACACTAAATTCGTGATAGTGAGGATTGACAACAGGTCAGCACGGTTTCACCGTGACAGCATTAACATCAGTAACTTGCCGTCGATCTTCAATACAACGCGTGTATGTGTGTGTATGTGTGCTACCATTGTCGGATATTGAATTTATTTTGTATAAAAAAGCCGCCACATAAAAAAGCACGTTGTTGTCCGTTATTATTTATTAACAGACTACCATCACTTGTTATCCATTGATCAATTTGTTATAACCGACGTTTCATTTCTTTGTATCCGCTTCTATTACCGTGTGCCGTATTCGTATCTCTCCATTGCTATTACGGTATCTCACTTGTTAACACCTTTTATTCGTAAACACGTATTATCATCACTATCTCGGTTTATTCCCGCGGTCCTCTATATACCTGCCATACTATTAACTAGCTATCTAGCTATCTATCTACGTACGTACGTCTCTCTATTCCACCCAGTAATTATTAGTATTACTTTTTTGTTTCAACCTACTACATTGATCTCTCACTCTATTACTTCTCTCTCACACTCTATTATCTCACTTTCTCTTATTCTTTTGTTACTCGGTAGTGTGTTATCCGCAATAGCAACACGCGGCTGTTTCATTACTAAAATATTCCCAAAAACAGACCTATCGATCTGTGCATCAATCGGCATTGCGTAAACCTCGACGCAATACAGAAAGAAACAGAAAGAAACAGAAAGAGAAAGCTGCGTGCTGCGTGTTATTAACTGGTTGCAGTATTCTCGGCTTTTCCTTCAGTGCTTGGCTTGCATCCACACACACTCATCCACACACCACACACATACTCGCACCTATTATCACTTGCTTTTTACACTCCTTTTTTCTCCGATTCAATACCATTGCGCTATTTTTATCCTTACGTTTCTTCCTAAATACCAACGACATACCTTTCTTCGAATCTATTTATATCCGTTGAATCACTATTTATAGTAATCTATTCCACACTCGCTGGCGACTACATAACCTTTGACAAAAAGTGTAACCCACAACTCCACTTGCACCTTATCGCAAAACACACTCATCCACACCACACACCTCTCTCTCACACCTATCCTTACTCGTTTACTCATACTTGCAACACACTTGCAACACACACACACACACACTTACAACGTAAATCACATTTATTGTACACGCTAACCAACTACACTCTCATTCCTATTCTTCATCATTATCATCATTATTGTCAAGTAGTGTTTCACCCTGTACACACACGCTTACTTGTCTATCCCGTTTGTTTGTTAGTTTGTTATTTGTTTGTTGTTTTTACATTGCTATCGCTTACGTATTGTGTACGTGGCGTGTATCTAACTCTTTTTGATTTTGTCAGTTCGTGTAGCTGGCCTGCCATCCACGCTTCCTTTACCCAATCTCGTTTCTTTTTTAGTTATAATAACTTGCAGTAGCGCTGCAGTTATCGGATTGGACACTACTACTTGGCAAAGTCGCCATTGTGTTATATCACGCCATTACCCGAGTGGGATATTATTCAGCTTTGCCCTTATTTGCCCTTATTTGTCCTACCTATCCTCAAAGCAATCATTGCAGTGTGTACTATTAGTATTAGTATTATTAGTATTATTAGTATTATTAGTAGCACTAATCCCTATTGCTATAGTCAATCTCTTTCGCTTCCGCTTTTTGTGTATGTGTGTGGGTGATTCATCAATTTTGTAACACACTCTTCCTCATTCGTTTATTCCCTTAACTTTCCTCCGTTGATCATCCCGTTGCCCTCTGTTGACTTTGCCATCTTTGCCGAGAGACCGAGACACACGGACAGACAAAATTAACCTTTCATTTTTATTTCTTTTTCCTTATAATTAATTGATTGATTCCCATCTCATTCTCCTACTCACCTCATCCTCATCCTCATCCTCCTTGGGTTATCATTGATATTAATTATACTTGTACGTGTACGTGTACGTGTGTAGCAGGCAGCAGCCATTAATTAACCATTGGCATTGTTAAGAATATCATTCATCTACATCCACATCCACATCTCGACTGTTTATTGTTTATTAGTTCCGACACGTTCACACATACACCGCTTAAAGTAATCAATTATGAATAGCGAAATGTCTGGTGCAATGATGCAAAAGCCATTCGATCCAGCTACGGACTCGGTCGATTCCATCCTAAACAACGTGCTCTACCTGTGCGCTGTCGGCTACTTTCCAACACAATTGGGTGGATTAGCACCAACAGTAGAAACTAGTGGTAGTGCTAGCACTGCCAATACTGCCAGTACTGCTACTATTGCTAATGACAATCTCCATCCCGTTGGACTTGTTTCACCGAATGACTCGCCACTTTTAGCGCAGCAACATCTCCATTATTACTCGCATCCACACCAATCGTTTGACATGCAACATCGAGGCTCGTGCGAGCAATTAACGCCCGAACTATCGCCGGTCATATCACACTCGTCTATCTCGCTATCATCGGCATCATCACCCTTGGCTGTCGATCCCGCCTATATTAGCATGCCAGTAGGTAAACCCATTATGAATGGTATGCTACCCAGTCCGCAATCACCGATTTGCATGGAGCAGTCGTGCTATCCGATGGAACACTTTATGCCGCAATCAGTCGAGATGAAACCCTCGCTTAGCTTCGAGACTGTATCGTCAACTGCCTCTTCGAGATCATCTTCCTCTTCAAGATTATTGCCATCATTACCATCCTCCTCTTCTTCCTCTTCTTCCTCTTCCTCTTCTAGTGGATATAGCATGTCAAAATCCACACTAACCTCGCCACATCGCTGTCTATGGGATGGTTGTGGTCGCGAATTTCCCGTGCAAACTGATCTGCTTCGCCATTTGAGCGAGATCACGTAGGTCGTAGTCTACGCGGCAACCTGTGTCTCACCTGTCGTTGGCCGGGGTGCTCACGTGTGGCGAAGAAGCGTGATCACATGGTGTCCCACCTAAAGAGCCACGTCCCATTCTGGCCGTTTACTTGCAAGGTGAGAATCATTTTTACTCTATTATTTCATTCGAAATGAGCAATGCCCTATATCCATACGTGTGCACACACACACACACAAAATGCATATCATTGTTGTTGGCATCAATCATTTACGGTCATTCACCATTAGCATGACATATACACTAACGCAGATATGCATTTTTTTGTTATTTATTTAGTATTGCGGTAATCGCTTTAAGCACGCCACCGGATTAAATCGTCATATTAACCGTCATGAAATGCGTGGAGAAACGCAATAAGCAAGAGATAGCAGCGCCAAATCGTGTACATACTGGTGCTGTTGTAGTCAAGCGTGAAGAGAGAGAGAGGGCAAATTGATTGCCTTATTTTTGTAGATATTGATTATGTACAACATCACCAGTATTCCGTATTTCTTCTGTTTTAAGTTCGTGTTTTGTTCGTTCATTGTCGCGCGTTCCCATTCGTATTTCCGTTTGTCGTTCCTTCCTCTTCCTCTTCCTCTTCTTCTTTCATCGAACTACTGCTACTATTTACACCTATTTCTATCTGTTCATTCAAATCACATTCCCTTAAAAACGGATGTATACATTTTGGCGCATACTCTAATGCTTTATTTGTCCATTTCATTCATTCATTCATTCGTCCATTCGTCCGTCCTTTCTTTGTTTTACTGCCGCAACTACACACAATCATACACAACTCTTCCATCACATGATCACATGATCGTCACGCCATTAATGCCTCTCCTTACTTTCCTCTCGATACTTTGTTGGCCTCCTTCAATCCTATCCCATTGCCTCCGCTGGTCGGATGGCCCTTCTATTGATCGAGGTTAACCTTCACGCTTACCATCCATACATGGCTGCTTCTCAAGATTAGTAGTTATTATTACTACGACACTTTACTACTCGACTTTTCGAGTATGTAAGAGTGTGTAGGTGTATAACTAATGATTTGCAAAAGCAGCCATGTATATCATGATTTCATCTAACGAAAGCTATATAGTCACCGATACATCCTATCGGTATATTCTAACGAATCTTTTTTTGTTTTTCTTTGCTTTTATTTGTGCACTCACATTATTGCCGTGTTATTTCTGTACACACATTCTAACAACTTAACAACTTAACAACATCCTCAACAGTATGCGATCTAACCGCATAATCTATTTAATTCGCTTTATAGTCTGCTAAAACAAAGACTCGGCGACAATGTATTTTTTCCACTTCTTCATTCTTTTTTTAATTACTACTATATGTTCTTTCAATATTTGTTCACGATCATTCATCTTAAAAAAGAAAAGAACAACATGAGTATATATCTGTTTCTTGTTTCTATAAAAAAAACCATTTGTTTATTCTCCAATGTTGTTACTGAAAGACATGTTCCAAATCCTTTGATCCATCTTTATTTTTTTCACTGCTACACTGCTACACTACCACATCAGCACTTTACATCTATTACGCTCTACTTGTCGAATAACTAGACTAGCCAACCGGCCACCTCTTCTAATACGTTGCATTCTTTTAACATCATTAATCAAAGCATAGGATGCTACTTGCTACCATATGTATGCAACATTCCCCTCCTATACCAGCGTGTTTCTCTCCTCTTTCCTTCAATGACCTCCAATGCATTCCAAATACTATTTGTTGTCCTATTGTACAATTCCTATCTATCCATCCAACATACATACATACATACGTCCCTTTCCTCTTGATTGTTTACAATAGCTTTTCTGTCGCTATGAACTATCATACTAAACGCATACCTTTATGCTATTTATTATTCTATAAAGATATAAACGAGTTACTGGCATCAAATCCATTCTTGTTCATCAGTCTAATTTGTTGACATGTTTAGTGAATTCACCTTGATAATGCATAATTTATTACTAGTAGTAATTATTAACTTAATCAATGCATGAATCTATAGGTTACAGCCATTATATAATGAGATTATCTCTCGATCCAATTGAGATTCTATCTAATATATCCCAATCATTATTCAATTGCTTTAGTCTCCGTCATTGCTCGGTGTTATTTTGTATATCTGCACGCACGGCCATTGAATTATGACATATTTCCATATTCCGCGTCGTATGCTCCGTGCTCTACGTGTTCACATATCTACATTTGCATAATTTTTTAATAAACTGACATTGAAATCGATTTGTTTCCTCATTGGTTGACTCCCATTGACTATCATCTGATCATACACATGCTACACACGTACACATACACGCGTAAATCAGTCAATATCAATTGCAACGACACTATCACTATCATATGACTGATAGTAGCATGAACATTTATCGATAGAATGCTAATTAGCACTCAATTAAACATCTCGATCATTCATCGCTATGTTCTATGCTTGTATACTCTAGTTGGAAATATACGACATTATTCACTTGATAAACACTTGTCTTGCATATTGTTTACCAATAGGAATACATTCAATGCCATTGATCTATTTCTTTCTTGTTATTAAATAGTGATGAGTATCTACATTACTATGATAATTTGATTGATAATCGACTGTTATAATATACGCAAAAGCAACGAGTACATTAATACAGACCGAACATCTGACATACACGAGCAGTTGTAACTTCTTTTAGATTCGTGCACACGTGTATATGTACGTGCGTGTGTGTATACGTGTGTATACGTGTGTGTGCGCGTGAGAGTAACTGTGCACTTGTGTATCTTTCTTTCTGTTTTTTCTACTTCTTCGACGGTCGAGCCTACTTTCATCGATGTATTGTACTATTTTAGAATCTATTCCACGATTTGCTCAACTAGTTTGCTTAATTGCTTAATTGCTTACTGACCTACACTCATTCATTCGCACTTGTGCTTGTACACGTATCATCATTGTTACCACCATTATTGCTATTGCTATTGTCGCCGCCAACACCATCCATGAAGGCGCATATGTCGTTTTAAGCACACGACCATTGAATTGATCCTTTCACCCACCTGTGTGCACAACAAGTTCTTGTCCATGGATTGTCTATTCATTGATAACAGGTTCAATCTTTACACTTTTCCTTCTTTATTTCTCTCGCTTCCACTATTTTAGTCTCTCTCTCTCTCTCTCTCTGTCTCACTTTCTCTCTTTACATACCTACCTACCTACATATCTCCATATCTACCTACCTAAAACACTACCACCTCACTTTAACTATTGGAAGTTTTCTTCTTCGTTTTTGCGTCCACTGAATAAACCAGCCTGTCGTGTCGTGCACACTGGTTACTCTCCTTACTCTCCTCCCTCCTCCCTCTCGCTCTCTCATCTTATATATTTATTGGTAAGTTATTAGTATTGTCGAGGGTGTTGGTCACCTTATTTGCACCTGCTTCACTGATTATTTACGTACTCCGCCACCTCCTGTCTTTTCTCTAGGCATCTACCGGGCTACTCACTCACTCACTTACTCACTCATTTGCTATCTCTTTGTTTCATTACGTTCTACTCCTAACTCTGCTTCGTTGATTGAGATTCTTCATCGGGTAGTCGTTTATATTGCTATTCTATTCGACTGATTTCAACGTGTTCATCTATTACACCCAGCACCATCATCACCACCGCTACTTCTACTACCGCTACTACTATCACTACTCCTACTACTAGCGGTCAATTATACAAAGGTGTGAAGCGCCAGCCTCACCTCATTCTCCGCGCTTTGAGCCATTACCATTTTCGTTAATAGGGCACACACACACACACACACAGCGTTCTGGTCTCGCTTATTCGTCTCCGCTCAAAGAAAAACGCCACGACAACTATTCTGACTATACTTCACCATCACTTTCTCGTATACGTACGCTACATCTCTTCTGTCCACTCTCGTAACATTTCTTCATACAACAACATATATTCGCGTTATATTAGCTTCTCTCTCTCTCTCTCTATTGGTGCACTTGTTTTTGTTTGGAACATTCAGCTAGTCTACTGAACCTGCACCTGCTTCAACTTTTTATTCTTTACTCGCTCGCTCGCTTGCTCACTTACAAGCTATTTCTTTCTAGTTGTATAGGTCTACTCTATTATTGCGACCAAAATAACTATACTGCATACATATTCATATAGAATAGTTGCATTGTCTACATCTACTCACCTGCTCACCTATCTCCTCCCTTCATTATTATTCTATCATTTCCTCCTCTTTCTCTTCTCTTTCTCTTTCTCCTCCTCTTCTTTTTACTCATCCCCCCTTAGTCTCATTTATAATATTTTATTTACACGTTAGCGCATAAGCGTATATGCATAGGCGATAGCGCATTTTACAAACACATACACACATACACACACATACACCCATATACATCTATCCATTTATCCATACCTATACTTATATATCTAATTGATCATTTCTTCGCTACAAACAAGCAAACAAGTAAACAAGCAAAAAATACCAGCACTATGGATAGCTCTGTTGCCGGTCCAGGTATGCTCTCGCTATCACTTCGACCACTTAATGAAGATAGCCAACAGTTAGCTTGTCGTTGGCGCGGATGTCAGGATGCAAATCGACTATTCTGTCCACAGTCACTCTATGATCATCTTTGTCAGGCTCACGCGAGCAGTTCCTATGCAGCATTGGGACTGGCCCAGGATCTATCGACTGGTGGCAGTAGTGGTAGTGCCACGGATGCTGATGGCAAATCCAGTGAAATCGGTGAGGGTGTCGCCTGTTTATGGGAGGGATGCCAATATCGATGCAAGAGTAAGAAACGACACCACATGAATAGTCATTTGCGTAGTCATGTGCCATTATCACCATTCCAGTGTCATGTAAGTAATGCGGTTATAGTACCATTCATTATAGTCTATTCACTAAGACAATACTCGTATTTTCTCTTATTGCTACTACACTATCATTGTTGTTGTTATTGTTGTTGTTGTCGTGCCATCAATTATAGATTTGTGCCGTGACATTCAAATGGAAATCAGATCTTACCAAGCATCTTCGTCGTCAGCATGATATCACAGGACCAGCTGCTAATCAGGCAATGTCAGCCGATGACAATACACTCGAGACAGGCTCGATCATGTCGGATGAAATGGAATTCAGCTCGATGGCTAATATGGGTATGCATGATGACGGACAACTTAATGCGCTACTAAATCAACAGTGTAAGTGTAGCAAATGGTAACAATACTGTAACACAATCAAAAATAGAATGGAATTCTATATAAATCATACCATACAATGATGAACTAATATATATATATATATATATATATATACGCATATATACATATATTGTAGTGCAAGCAAATATGGCTGCTGCAGTTGCCGCTAGCAATGGAGGTATCGGTATCAATGGACATGGCAATGAAATAGACGCTGCACAAATGCAGGCCAATCGAGAACGCTCCATTTCTGTATTACAACACTTTATTCAAGTTGTCCGTGAAGGTCGACTACAACCACATTCTAACGATCCTGGTAAGCATTGACTTGCTCATCTATCTATCTATCTATCTATCTATTATTTATTTATTTACTATTATCGTTATTATTATTATTAGCATTGGCAGCATGGAGTGAAGAATTATCCAAGTTAGATCTTGCTACGATTAAACCATTGCTAGAGAGTAATCCAGAAGCACTTCAAATGATTGAAAGTTTCCTAGATGTAATGAACGTAGAATCGGGTAAGTAAGCTGAATTTTTCGCCATTTTACTTTGCTTAGTGCGCCTCATCTTTATTAATGTATTTACGTATGATTCGGGTATTAGGCGGTGTAACTGTGAAAACCGAAATGTCCACATCGCCACAAGCTGTAACATCCATCGACAATATGGCATTCCTAGCGCAGAACAGCATCAGTCCACCCATCTCCACTGATGGTAAAAGTATCGCATCGTCACCTGCTGTTATGGCGGTGGATGCATTCAACGGAGGTGTACCGCTAACGGCTCCACTCGGCTCTATGGGCGGTCTATTCGCGATGGAACAGTCGCCATCCATGTACACGGGCAATAATGCTGGTATAGCCGCGTATCCCAATGTTACCTCGCCGAACGATCCAGCTGGTATTGCTAATGCTGCTGCCGCAGTAGCTGCCATGACGAGCAGTCCACACGCCGGCATATTCTCACCACCCGTTCAAGCCACACCGTTGTCATTACTTAGTGCACATCAGAATCCGCAACAGGCGTCGCCATCACCGCACATGCCTTCAATGTCACCCTCGATCGATGAAAGTTTACTATTCGGTAGTTCACTTGACAGCTCGTCGTTTGTATACTCGCCACCGGCCAAGATCGAGGAGGAACCCGTCACATCACCGGGTGGTACATCGATTGAGGCGCAAATGGCCGCTGCATCACAACTCGATGTAGCTCAGTATAACTGGCTAATGGCACAAGAGGTAAACTAAAACAACTAACATCAATTGCTATTGTTGCTATTACATTATTAACGAATATATGATACATTTATGCTTACTATTAGTATCCCATGGGTATTGAATCGGCGATGGGTGTGCAGCCCAGTGAGATATTCGGTGCCATGTCACCCACCAACACATTAGCGCAGCAAATAGCCGCCAATCCCCAGGCGCAAATGTTCAACTGGACCAGCCAGCTACGACAGACGAGCAGCGCGGATGAACGCTCACTACGCCGTGTACAATCGACACCGATGCTGGTGGAGCACGCTCAACAACGACCGACCATCCGTTCCCCGGGATCACCATCAATGCTACGACCGATGCGAAGTACAGAGTTACGCGCACGAATGGTGTCGCCATCGCGTAGCACCGAACGACCCGCACGACCCGTGCCACATCCAAGTAAAACTAGCCTGCTACGCGCTTCACAATCGGTTGACGCGCTACGTATGCATGCGGTGGCCGCGGCAGCAGTAGCAGCGGCTCAATCCAATCCCACGATACCTGAACACGGTGGTGCACCCGATTATAACGCCGCCAATGTCGCTAATGTCGGCAATATGGGCATGGTCGGAGTTAGCAGCCCCACTAGTCCTGCGATGCAGATGGATAAACGTGCCAATGGACGCGGTCGACTCGACACTGTACTACGTCGTATGCAACAATTGACACTGCGTAATCCGACGGGTGTCACGGGACAAGTCAAGTTCAAACGATCACTAGAGCGCATTCGTTGGCAAGGACAATAGAAAAGAAGTGAAGTGAGGTGAAGAGAGATGATAAGGGAAGAGAGAGGAGTCATATAATGCTATTTATCAAATTGTAGCCTGTTTTCGCGGTATTCAACTATATACATATCTATATATCTATTTATACGCCTTTTTTTACATATAGTAGGATGAGCACATATACATATAGCGACATTTATACAAAAACAGTGTCATTAATAATTACCATTAGATATAATCATGATTATTGTCATTTGTTATTATTGATATATACGATGTAATCGTAATAATAGAGAGGTTTTTTCATCAGCATCATAAATCTATGCGTCACGTATTACCATTATAACATCAACATCAACACTATCATAGTTTGCTTCTTTTATTTCATGCGACAATTACCCATTGATATACGTAATCAATATGTATATCCATCTCATTATAACATATATCTACGCAATACGTATATCTACATATGATTCAATAACCACAATATCAATGACAATAATGCACACGCACACAAGTAATCGTAATTCATTAAACAACAGAGTATATTATTAATTTCCTTTCTTGTCTTTTTTTTCTTGCGAATAAGATAATGACAATGCTAATGATGACGAGAATAAGGATTATGATAATGATGGTAATGATGATGGTAAATGCTTATGTACGATGATGGCACATGTATAGGACATGAGCGGGAAAAAAATAGAAAGAGAACTTCAATTAAAAAGAAAAGGACAACTCGTAAACTGGCATGCATACGTGTGTTATACGTGTGTTATATTATGTTATACGTGACAATAATGAATGCGTTAATTGGGAAACACAAATAAAAACAGGCAGACTGTAAAAATAATCAAAAATAGAAAAAGTATCGAACACAAGCAGAAGTAAATGATGGAATGAGGCAACTATCATATAATGATAATAATGGCAGTGGTAGTAGTAGTAAGAGGCAACGGAAAGAAAGCAGTCTTTGTAGATCAAAAATGAGTAAATAGAAATATATATATACTCGGGAAAGGAAAGGAAAGTGAATAATGCAAACAAGATAGATAACTCGATATCACATAGAATATAAGAGGTATCCTCTTCTTCTAACTATTATTATTAGTCAAAAGAGTAAGGAATAATAACAATAATAGAGATGGATGTGTATGATGTGTATACTCCTCATTAGAAGATGAAAAGAACTAGAGAGAGTGAGAGAGTGAGATATGTTAGAGTAATAAATGTAGATTGTCAAAATCTACATCTACATAAATAGATAGATGGATAGATAGATAGATAGATAGATCTCTCTAGTGTAAGTCTTTTTTGTTTTTGTTTTCTGCTTTTATCTTCTATGAATGAGAAGAGCAACAGCAACAACAGCCATTGTCATTATTATTATTATTATCCTTGCTCCTTCAACTATAACAAGATGAGAGATTGATTGATTAAGAGAAAGAGAAAGAGAGAAAGAAAAAGAAAAAAGGGATTTGTTATAGAATACTCGTATATATATATATCTACATAAGATATGTATATAGTATATACACGAGTATACAGAACAATAACCCAAGTTGTAATATGAATCATCACTGATAAACTTTGATACATACATACATACACACTTATCAACAAATAAGAAAAGAGGGAAATAAAGGGAACGAGAAGGTGAGAGACACAAGTAGGATAGAATGAGAGAGTAAGGCTGGCGTATAACATGATGATAATCTAGGGAAAAAGAAACCGTTAGGAGACTAGAGATGATGTTTAAACAAGCATGTGTGTGCGTGCGTGCGTTTGTGTGTTTGTGTATACATCTCATGACCATGGCAAGGAGCATCGCAATCCAAAAGGGCGACATGCGCGTTTCAATTACTTTTTCGATTATTGCCACTACCTCACATCTTGCACTTATCCATAGCTGACTGACAACAACACATCATCTTTAGTAATGATGACCTGGATGATGTGCCGTAATCGGGGAAGATGATGTCGATGATGCTGATGAGTAATTGTTTGCTGTACTAGTAGTAGAAGCAATAACAGCAGTAGCACCAGCAGTAGTAGTAGTAGTACTTGTTGGTTCATAGGACATCATAGTAGCGTGCTTATGATTCACACTTAACAATTGATCCGAAGCACTAGTAGACCAGTGTCGTGTATGAGTTGGTTCATAAGGATGTGGTGAGGTTATTGATGGCGATGACGATGAAGGCAATGGTGGAGGTGGTGGTAGTGAAGGGACAAATCCATGTAAAGAAGGACGATGATGAAGCATGGATTGTGGACATGAACTGGATCGTTGATGTTGAGATGATGTAGATGTAGTAGTAGTATTACTATTATTACTAGTAGCTGCTGTATTAGTAGACATTGTTACTGAGCCATTGTTGCTATTCAGTCCAGGTGATCTAGTCGATGTATGATATGGATGAAAGTGATGATGTGGATGATGATGGTGATGATGATGATGATGATGATGCGAATGGTATGAAGGGTGTGGAGATGGTAAGGTAACAGTAGGTGGTGGATACTGTGCAGATACAGGAGTGGGTACAGGAGCAGGTAGTGTATTAGGCTGACTGTTATGACTGATAGACATCAATGAAGATTGATTAGTACTCGTATTAGTAATACTATGATGACGTTGATGTTGTTGACTCATGGTCGATATGGAATGTGGACTTGTTGGCATAGCTGTAGCAGATAAAGGAGCCATCATACTGGATAGTTCAATACCTAAATGACTACTTTCTAACTCGAGACGTTCCATGTGTTTACGTTCGTGCTTCTTTAGATCCTGCCGACGTTTGTAGCGTTTATCGCATACCTAAATAATAAATGAATAAATAAACATATATAGATATATGTGTAGATCACTTACTCGACATCTTAATGGTGTCAATGGTACATGAACACGTAAATGAGATGTGATGTGATCACGCTTATTGGTAGTCGTTTGACAGTCCTCCCAGCAACAAGTTAAACAAAGATTACCGCGCGCATGTCGTCCCACATGATCATCACATAAATGTTGGTATAGCAATTCGGGTTCATAAAACTTGCGTGTGCATTGTTTCCAACGACAATGGTAAAGACGTGCTCGTTTACGTTGAGAATCATTGCTACTACCGCTATTGCTATTACTACCAGTAATAGCAGTATCATTGTTATTCCTAATACTACCACTGCTACTACTAATCGGTGAATTCATACTATTCGCATCAAGTAGGAGAGTGGGTGCGCTACCGTGATGATTATGATAGAATGAATGCTGTCTGCTGCCTATAGGTGAATTGGCAGATGAAGCGGAAAGTGGTTGCGGTGATGGATGAGCCGATGGAAAAGGTAACGATAAATGATGTTGATGTTGATGATGTGGATGCGGATGTGCAGCAGCAGTAATAGAAGTAGCACTTGTATGCGTAGTAGCAGGTAGAATATGCACGCTTAGACTTGGTGGCATAGGAAGTACTGGTGATGCGGATGCAGTACGATTAGGTGTACTATGATAGCTGAACGTATTACTATTACTACTATCTGCCGATGGATGATGTGGTTCTAGTAAACTAGACAAGGAAGGTAAAGGTGTATTATGTTGTGCGGATGATGATGATGATGATGATGCGGGTTGTTGTTGTTGTTGATGATGCGGCATTGTCGTAAAATAAGCATCTGTCTGAATAGACAATGTTGGTGCTGCAGTAGATGATGTAGATGATGATGGCGGTGGTGTAGGTGTAGGAGGTGTATGAGGTGTAGTAGGACTAGTCACCATAGACATGCTTGTATTTGATAGATTGTTATAGTAGTAATGGCTATTACTGTTATTGTGGTTAGTCATCGTAGATATAGTCATAGGTGGGGAGGCAGAGCCCATGGGTCGATCTAAAGGGCTTGGCAATGGCAATGACGACGAAGATGATGACGACGACAATGTCGAGAACACGGTCTGACTATGATTACGACGATGGTTGTGATAATATTGATAATCGGTAGCCGTTGATATGAGACCAGGTTTATACTGCTGATGACACTCAGAATTGGGCTGTTGTAGCTGTTGAGTAGCAGTACTATTACTAGTAGCAGTGGCTGTAAACGATTGATGAGGTGGCGATAATTGTCGCTTATACGGCGATGGTAAGCACTTCGAGAACGCAAGTTCTGAGACTTGCGGTTCAACAATATGTAAAAGCGACGACGACATAGTAGTTTAGAGTAAGGGGAACAAGCCGGACACACTACTGGTCAAAAGCTTTTCAATCAACGAATTCTGTTGACCAGCGCGAATACTGTATATGTATGTATGTATGTATGTATATATGTATGTAATCAATAACTCCCTATAGAAATAAGAACAACAAGAACAGTATATAAGTAACCTATTTGTTAAAACGCGATAGTTCTTTTTTCAATATGTGTAATTACGTGAGATATTTAGAAAGATACTGCCGTCATGACAGTAGTAAGGGTCATTCAATAAATAAGAGTCAATGTACTGTATGTATCTGTTATGTTTGTATATAAATATATATATATCACTATAATATCAATATATCAATATATAATATATATATATGTAAATGTAAATAGATGTATCGCTTTAACTAGAACGCTTCACTGATATGCAATTAATCAATCAATCAATCAAGATACTGGCTGTTACTGCGCTATTCAAGTGTTATCGTAGAAGGACAAAAGGAACAAACAAACAAACAAGCATACATACGCGCACACAAACGATAGTAAAGTCGATGTAGTAGTAGTAGTAGTAGTAGTAATGTGGTGCTGAACAAGGATAAGTAAGAGGTGGTGAGCGAGAAATGAGTAAGGGCGAAGGCGAGCAAGAGATGTGCAGGGACGCAAGTGATAGGTTATAAAGGAAGAAAGGAAAAAAAGAAGAGCCAAGCAAGAGAGGCAAGTATAGTGAAGCGTCACAAATCAAACAAGAAAGAAACAAGTTGAACTATTTTAAACCGTTGCTGTAAAAAAGCATGTGTCATGAATAATAGTAGTAATAATAGACACACACCCACGCACACCACAGGCTACAACAAAGTCACTATTCCACTAGTAATGAAAGATAGAGCTACTATTAGTAGTAGTAGAATAGTAATAGGAAGACAAGCAGTAGTAATCGATGAATAAATAGCAGTAGAAAAAGAAGAGAAGAGAAGCGCGCGCAGTTATATTTGTTTGTTTTTTCTTGCTATTTAACTACAAGCTTACGCTCAAGTCGTTGCAGCTCTTCTTTTATATAAGAAAAGAGTGTACAAGTGCGGAGCAACAATGCCACACACACACACACTGTGCGTATGTATCTGTGTATCTCTGTGTGAGTGTGTAAGGAGAGGAAAAAGACTACTCTTACTAGATTAAGATAATGATGATATTACTGCTGATGATGATGATGATGATAGCCAAGAAAAAAGGGTGTGCACGGTAATTTGCTCCGAGTGACCTCACACACATACGCACGCATACGCACACGACGTACACAGGGACAGCAGCACCACACACACACGTTTACATGTTACCATTTACCTTTTTTTACCTTCTACGCAGTACTTGATACGCCAATATCAATTGGATTGACACTCTCGCGTATACTCTCACACACATCTACTAGAAGATAGATGATGGATATGCGTAGAATAATAAGGTAGAAGAACAGGTAAAACTGGATTGACTATCCTTATTCACGGGGATTGGACCAGTGCAAAGGAAAGAAAGATGGAAAGAGCGATAGAATAGGCTGCATGATATGGAAGAACGTGGATGGAACAGTAACAACAACAACAACAATGATCAATGTAGCCGAATAGAGCACCTATGGAATGGCTGAGAGAACTATTTTCGCCGAGATGCCGAGCATCAAGGGTGGGAAACGAAGCTAATAAAAGGGGAGTGACCAACCAAAAATGCAAGCATCATTTAAGGACGGTGTGTGTGTATGTATATATCCATAATAGACTACAATGGTAGTAGTAGTAGTAGTAGTAATCTATTAGGCTACTATTCTATTTGTCTGTCTGTCTGTCTGTCTGTCTACGACTACTATGCTTGTCGAATACATGTGTTGCAGATTCGCCTATTCATCATTTGATCGTGTTCTGATTTCTTCTAATTTACACAGGAGAGAAAGTAACCCGAATCATCATCATCATCATCGCCAATGGTAAAAGAGAAAAGGCGATGAGCAACATTTCGCATTGGCATATGTTTCTACTATCAGCAAATATAGATAGATAGAAAGATAGATAGATGTGGTAGTAAATGATAATTATAGAATAGAATAGAATAGAATAACAAGAATAACAAGAGTAGCACACATTCGGTGGTGTGATGTACCTGCCTTTAGCTGCACTACCATACATGTACACATGTACGTAAAGAAATAGAAAAAAAAGAAAACGTACATCCTTGGCAGTGAGCTAAGCCTATACAGACAGATTTGTGCGTTGATTGATACAGATACAACATCGACAACATTGTAGTGACTCATTCAATCCATTTATAATAGTAATAGTAATAAGATATATAGATATATGTATACGTCACCATCATGATTACTACTACTACTACTCATATTATTACGAATAGATTGATGACCATGTATAGGCGTTCACATAACATAGAATATCCTACACACGTATACATTGTATTCATGACGCCGAGCAAAGAAGCTGCATCGAACTAGATGCAGTGTCACGTCGATCCCATGTTATCGCAGTAATCCATTCCGTTTTCCGTTTTCTCCTCTTTCTCCCGTTCACTATCTTTTTACTTACCTTTCATTCAGTGTTATTCGAAGATAAGCGGTGACTGCACACGACGCGGTTAAACTGTAGAGACGCGTAATCGACCGATGCGAATATACGCACGCTTGTGACTATTGCAGTGTGTTTTGCGTATCAATGACGTTACGCTACTAGTCTGACTGACTGGCTTATTGACTGGCTGACTAAAATTAAATAAAAAGTATTAGTAGTGTAGAGAGATGCAGATATGCAATACGCGAAAACTATGACGCCGTACACTCACACTAACAAAAAAAGAAAAAGTATAAAGAAGTTAAAGATGTGCGTGTGCGCGACTGCTACAAGGAGAGAGAGAGAGAGAGAGAGATACAAGAGCGGATAGGATGAGTAATCAACTGGTCAGTATTGAACGGGCAAATATTCAACCGAAAACTAAAAATGGTAGGAGAAATAGTCGTACCGGCATTCGCCGTTTAAATAAAGAAAAGTAGCAGTAAGTGAACGAGTCAACAAGTCAGTAAGTGAGTGAGCGGGTAAGTGAGTAAGCAAGTCAGTAACGGAATAACGGAATAACGGAATAAAAAGGAAAATAAGCGGGTAATAACTATTTAGCCAATCGATGGGAACTTGACTTCTTGGCAACCAACGGAGACAAGGGTTCTTACTCGAATTGCTTGGCGTAGTTTGTAAAATGGTACTGTTCCGCTAGCCAATGTAGGAAATAAGGCGTCGTCGTAGATCGGGCTACGTCGAATACTAGTGTAAAAACGATTGAATCAGTCAGCCACAGTTAATCAAACGAGATCAAATGAGAAATGAGCGAATAAAGATGAATATATGTTTGTGTAGTAGATGTGCGTATATTGTGTGGATATGTGCGAGTATGTGTGTGTAGTGTGGATGCGCATGCAGCAAGTGCAACAGAATAGGATCAAATATAGGAAGAAGGGATGAGGCAGGACAAAGATGCTATTGCAGCAACCGTGCTTATATAAAGAAAAATAAGACTAGCTATTATCACGTTGAACCAAGGCGTTTTACAATGACTGGTTTCAATGATGATGATCCTAATGACAATAATAATATGGCTTGGCGATAACACGTTCAATTACGCTGAATGTATGAGATCAATGGATAGATAATTGAATGTAATAGCAAGCAAGGTAAGAAAGGTAAGAAAGGTAAGAAAGAGAAAGATTCTTGGCTGATACAAGTATACTCGTGTACTTGTGTACAAGTGTTTATATGGTTATCGATTATAATTAGGTAAAACGATCAATTCTTCCGGAGGCCGAACCTATTAGGATCCAAAGTGTCAGATCAGCCAAGTGTATGGGCGTGTGAGAGTGTAGGGAGTAGTAAGGATGCAACGTTGATGCTGATGGCAAAGAAATAGTTAGTAATAGTAGTGATAGTAGTAGTAGACACAAGGTAAACACGAGTAGTCATGGTATACGAAAGGAAGAAAGGCGTGTATGAGCGCATGTTTAATAAAAGTACATATGTACATCTGTATGTATGTATGTGTTAAAGTGGTGTGGCGTGTTCTATGTGCTAATGGACATCATGATCATCATTGTCATCATCATCGACACACTCACGCTCGCAACTCCAATCACAATTCTTGGCAAAACAAATATCCAGCCAATATTATCGCATTATATTACCGACCGTTATTAATAATAAAAACGAAATTTTGAAACAAAGCACCCGTCACACTGTATACAATGCGATGTATATACCGTAGGCAAAAATAGAATTAATACTAATAATAAAACTAATAAAAATAACCGGAATATATATAAAAATGATAAAGAATGAATAGGCGACTTTGATGTCAAAACAAATGGAATGGTCGGTGTGGAAGGAGAGTGAATGAGTGAGTGAGTGAAAACGAGGGAAGGTGGTAAGAGGAGAGAGAGAGAACTGGATGGGACACGGTTAGAACGTTGACTATTGAACGAGACACGGAGTAGACTTTGTTGTATTTGAAATGGCGGTGGTGTATAAAATTAGTATCCACAAGGGTTGAGTCAAGGCGAAAGAGCAGTAATTAAAATAAGTGGCATGAGTCACGCGCGTGCACGTATAAATATATACACATGCCGAAAGAGAGAGGAAGAGAGACCGAGTACGAGTGCAAGCAAGGAAAGGAAAAGAGATGAACCGACACGCACACGCGCCCCCACACGCACTCACACATACATACATACATACATACATACAGATGTACGTGTGTACGTATACATCTACAAAAAGGAAGAGGAAGAGGACGAGAGAGAGAGAGAGCAAGGTACTTACTGATCTAGCACGTGTCCACTATTATGTCCGCTAAGCCAGTACTTGTTTATCGTGTTGTTAATAGCGGACAGAATGTTAGAATTTACGAAACGATGACGAGATACTGAAAGAGAAAGGAAATGGTGAATTTATCCGTATCTGTACGGATTAATATCACGTCTGCTGTTACTACTGCTGTTACTGCTATAATCACGCGTGTACATACAAGGAGAACAAAGAGATACACTAACAGGATGTCGTTTGTTTACTATACAATGATGAAACGACAACGACGACAAATGGAAATGGCAATTTATTGATCAGTAATGGTTAGACACTGGCATAAACATGTTATTATAAGAAGTTGCCAATGAATGCGGTACATTATCACAGGAGAAGAAGAATGAAATGAAAGAAGGACGTGCATCTATGTCCGCTGGTTGCATCTGTAATCGTCATTGCTAACTTGGTGGCATGCCTGCTGCAGGATTATATCGTCACTATCATCATCAGCATCATCCGTAGTAGTATAAAGTATAGTTATATGATAGCACGAGCCAAGAAGAATACTGGCATTACATGCCACATTCGATAGAAATACTGTTGGATGCAACGCCAAGACTACTACTAATGTGCACACACATGGAACGTGTATATGGTCCGGGTACTCTCTCCTAAGGGCGTGTGTGTGTGTGCATGCTTATATCCAGCTATATGTTACTACACGTCATCAAAGATCATTCATTCATTGCTTCTTGAAAGCAAATCAATACATCGACGATGACGGGAAGGGGACTCCATTTTATTTCAACAATCATAAATGATCTATGATATTATTATTATTTAGGTATCTCATTTCATCTACTAGGAAATAAGGATCATTGACGTATTTAGACATTGTTAACTGGGCACTCTTATCCGATGGATAGTTTACATTGTTAAAAGGGGGAATAGAATAGGCATTCATGCGAGTAGACTAGGCAAATGAAAAAGACGCAACTCAAATAGTAGGAGCAGTAATCATTGACTGGCAACTTTTAATGCATTACAATTGTAGTGATTTAGGGAAACTGTCATGAATGGTAATAATGACGATTATTACCAAGTAGATACAACTGCAGCATACGAGTATCGATTACATGGATGGCATTCGTGTATTCATAATAAATCCTAGTTAATTTATTATTACAAGATAAACGGAAACAAATAGGAGAAAATGCAGTGGAAATGAATGAATGTACTATCGGCCCGATCATGCAGCATTATTTCCTACTTTATACAAGAACAAACATGGCAAGGTAACCTATGATTGATAGCAATGTAATAATAATACCTTGGCATTATTACTATGATGATGCTGATTTTTTAGTTTTTGTAAACTAACCATTGTTGTTCGATATTATCTTATCATAATGGCACATAAACAAATTGTTATGACATTACTTTGCTTAGTTGTATTGTTCCGCGTTTTTTAGGTTATGCATACCTATTACTCGGATAGTTGTTATTGCCGAGAACATGTCAAGCACATCATTTAGGATTAACTATTGTGTGTATGCGTACACACACATAACGAGCATTTGAGTTATTGCATACTGCCATGCCTTGCGGAGCGTAGACATGCACAAGACTTTTAGGGAAAGCCAAGCTGATGTGTCTTCCTTCCACTCCCTTTTCTCTAGATGAGTGAAATGAAATGAATGGATTGGTATCCCTTGAATGAACGGGAATCGGCCATGTTCTAGACTGTTTGGCCAAGGCAATATGCATGCCACGAGCATGCAGATAAAGATTTCTTAATGGAAAGAGCTGGACTGTCATGCACCACTGCACTCACTCACCCATCCTTCAATTCGTAGTAGTAGTAGTGCTATTAATAATAATGTGATATCATCGTAATTCATTTCTCGGTGAATCTGGTCGTGCGTAATCGTTTTCTTATCTCGAGTTCGGACATTGACCATGCCACCCTTCTCCAGTATTAATCACCAGAATATGAATATTGTCACACGTCATACTAGGATATTCAAGTTTTATCGTATAACTGACAAGACCTATTCTACTTCTTATAGATATAATCAAATAAATAAGAAAATGTAGACAACATATAACAATTATTGTCATTAGAACATGTAGATATTACTGCTATTCATTCGAGAAACAAGATATATTAAATAGCGCATACGCACATGAACAAACAAAAAGAACATGCATATGCACAAAACTATAAGCTAAATCCTATTCAAGCAATCAGCAATGGTAGGCTACTGTGTAGCATCATGCTTATCCTTATTCATCGTAGAGGATTGCTCTATGTCACTACTACCACTACCATCATTATTATCATCGCTGTTGTTGCTATTCGATGTTACTTCTCGTGCAAGGGAGCGTGCTTCCATAATTTGATCAACATGTTGGCGTAATCGATCAAGTACTTGACGCATTTGCTCTGATTGTTCGTGTTTCGCATTGTTGTTATTGTTATTATCAGTCGATTCTTCAGGTAGTGTATCTGCATCCGATACATTTTGAGAATGATTGGTGTCGGTTGTCGTTGTTGTTGCCCCCTCTGCTTCCGGTTTACTAGATGTAGATGTAGCACGCATTCGAGCCATACTATGACTCGTTTGCGTGTCGTAGCGTTTGGCAGCACGACTTGGTTTGGCAGTGTAACGTTTAATGCCATCCTTGCCCGTCGTGGCACCAGCACTGGCACTACTAGTACTAGAGGCTGCTGTTGACGTTGTGGTTGGCTTCGCACCGGCCACCATGTCTTCCGTGGAGGGATGTCGTGCATTCTTGCCGTCCAACACGGATGATGGCACAATACGTACCTGTTTCATCTTATCGATGATCGAGGACAGTACAGAATCGGATGACGACTCCTTCTTGCTAGTGCCAGCTAGATTAAGGCCCTTATCCAGCTTGACATAATTAGAGATGGCCGGCGGTATTGACGGAATGTACGGCACGGGCGATGCAACATTCACCTCACTAGTGGGTGGCGACAACGGGGCAATAAGCATTGATCCAAGAGTGCCGCTCTGGCCTGAGTTCATCATGTCGACCGTCTGCATCTCGAGTTGTTTCGTCAAGTGAATCTGACACGTTTGCAGTTGTGCCAGCTGATCCGATGGCGTATTACGAATGAGTTCCTCCAGTAGCACCGGATTAATGAGTGACATTTGCAATAACATGGCATGTAAAACTAGTCATAAAAAGAAAGACAACAAGTTAGATGGATAGACACGAGCAGTGCACAGAAACGCTAATAATGAACTCGCATGTATATTTGAAATATGTAAAACACAGGATATATATGATAACATACAGTTTGAGTATCTATCATAGAATTAAACATGTAGTAGTAATAGTAATAAAATTAAATACATCAAGAGAGAATAAATATCAAAGAGATTACCTGTAAGAAATCAAGTAAAGACAGGCAACAGTATCATGACTCTTTGCGATGAAGGTCATCGAAGGTGCTATTGAAAACATTCAAGAAAATAGCAATGAAAATGAGCATAATAGAAATAAAATGGAAATGCAAAAGATGACTGACATTGTATGGCAAACGCATGCTTGGACAATGAAGAAATGTAGAAATAAGGGTCTACCTATTCGTAGATGAAAGGGCAGAGAGCATACCGGAGATTATTCTTCATATAGCGATTAGTGTAACCACGCTATTCGCTTAGTACATCAAAATGATACGTGATATTCAAATAGCAACAAAAGGACTAGATGAACATAGAATAGTGATGCAACATGGACAAATAGCAACTGATCGCATTACGCAGCAACACCAAAAACAATAGCAATCATTGATAAAAAGAAGAAAGAAAGAAAGAAAACGCACAAAAATGAATCATATAAAGAGCGAGAAGAATAAAAAGAAAGGAATGAACGTGAGAGCGAGCGAGCGAGCAAGGATATTGGTAATAGTAAAGAATGGCGCTACTCTTTAGATACGTCATCATCGTATAAACAACAAAAAACAAGCAATTCACCTTTCCTTCGCTTTCTACTCGTAGAAAACAAACGATTATAACGTAGTCACACACATGATATCATTCATCATTTTGACGAACTTCATGTGATGATAATGTTGACGCTAATGTACCAGCAGGGTGAGATTATACACGAGATACTGGCAAAGCAGATGCCGAAGTAGCACGACGATGCACACCATTATTAGATGTATAATAAGGATGGTAATGATGGGTATGAGAATGAGTATGCGCACCTAATTGTTTACGCATTTGCGTTCGATAAGAAGAGGAATGCAATGACTCTGATGAATCGATCAAAGGATCCAAAGAGGATGCAAATGTCGTATTCACTATACTATTGCTAGTATTAGGATGATTAGTTAACGGTAAGGAGAGACTAGGACTACTACTATTCATCATAGGTGGATTTGTTATAAAATATGAGGGTAATTGTGGATGGTATGCGCGTGCCGTAACACTTGCTACCGGATAATTAGGTACGGAATGAGGACGAACCAATGGTATGGTAGTGGTGTACATCCAATCATCTGACATTAAAGCACTATAACTGCCAGTATCACTATAAGATGTAGTAGGAGTAGTAGATGCAGTAATGGTATTAATGTTACCAATGTCGGATGTAGTCATCATGTAATGGGACGGAATCTTTGTGGATTCGACGTGATTACGATACGATAATGGAACATGCAAATGCGTCGATGAGGATGCACTCGCATTTATCATACCTGATGCCAATTCGGGATTAGTATACTGCTGGGTGGCTGCCACATGTAGGAATTGATTATAGACGTTGGATGCCGTTGGTGTTGGTAGATAACCATCGGGACCGGCTCCTAGCATGGTTGGATCAATCATGTCACCGGTAGCAGTGGTAGCAGGGAAGATAGCATGTTGTCCATCTAGTATATATAAGTGAATAAGTAAACAAGTAAATAAGTAAACAAGAGTAACGGCATTATCACGTTATAACTTACCATGGAATTCACCAGATGTCATCATTGCTAGTCCGGGTGACATGCCCGGTGCAGGCACGAAATGTTGCGATTGCATGCCCGGTGTCGACATGGGTGACGGTGGCAGACCATAAGCGGTATTCGATAATATGGCAGAATCAGGTGATCCATAGGCTAATGGCAAATGACTAGCAGGATGAAGCTGATCATAATCCGTATGAGCGGGCGATTGTAACTTGTCGCGATGCGTATTCTCGTGTCGTTTCAAGTCGGACTGATGCTTGAAACGGGCCTCGCACATACCACAAGCGTACGGCTTATAGGAGAGATGGCTTTTTATATGCGAGATGAGATGATCGCGTTTCGACTTTGAAATGTTACACTCGGCCCATTGGCATTGTAGGCAAAGATTACCGGTAGCATTACGACCGACGTGTTCCTCCGTGACATGAATAAACAATTCCTCCGCGTTTAACATTTGTCTGCCACAGTCACGCCACTGACAATTTTGTGGGCCATCACCCGTACCGCTGCTATGCATCGTGCTATCCGATAAAGCTGGACTACCGATGGATGACAATTCAAATGAAGCCATGACGATGATGATGATGATGATGATGGTAACCTAGAAATAGAGTAATGGCAATGGCAAGAGGAATGATATACGTAGGAGTATTTAAGAAAGAAATGTATACCACTAAGTAATGATATACAGTTAACAAGCAGATAAGAGAATCAAAAGTGATAAATAGATAAATAGATAAATAGGTAAATAGGTAAATAGATAGATGTACTAGACTGTAACAGTAAAGTTAGCTAATCAAGATAAACTGTAATAAGAAGGAGAGAAAGAAAGATATGTAGACGTGTGTGTGTAGAGCTATTTGTAACAAGTAAATATGCGCACACAACAACGACTACTATTAGTGAATAGATGAATGTATAGAACTGCTTAATATCGAATAGATTCCAAATTGTCACGGATTCGTCTGTATTTATAGATTTACTTTGAATATCTGTTATACGAGTTTTAAATAGATTCGTGTGTTCCATTCCTTCTGTAGGCATAGGTCTGTGTGTATGCTTATTTCATTTCCCGATTAACTCTATTTTTGTTATAGTGTACCAATATCCTTTTCTATTTGGACATCGGGCTTAGCTAGACGTGTCCAAGCAATTCAAGGCAACAGAGTAACGTCATTCCTTTTTTTAATTTCGCTCGACCTTAACATGCACACACACACATACGCATATATACATGCTACGCACCCTTTTTCATTGCTCACCTTGTGTATTAACAGAATAGTGCTCGGCTAAGTATCCATAATAGTAAATGACAACAGTTAGTAATAGATAGGTTACATAACCAGTCTCCAAGCACATGCGGTTGATAGCATGATCAATAATCGTAACAAGCATGTATGATAACATAGTTAGGGGTAAACAAGCCATGATGATACACGTACATGCATACATGCATACATATTGATAGAATGATAATAGAATCAATTAACAACCATTATCATCGTATTCACTCACTCACGTATACACTTACACGAGTAGAAAATGAAAGAATGAGCGATATACCCTACCAGTCTGATAATTTGTCAATCAAGATGGTAACAACAAGGATAGACGGCTAATAATTGATGGATGACTACGAGAGGAGTGAGAGATAACAGGAGAGAAAAGCACACACACAATTACTAGTATCAGATGATGATGATGATGATGATGATAGGACAAATCCAACGCGTGTTTATCCGGTTACTTGTAATAACAATATTAGCTATATAATGCCAACTATGCTTGCTGCTTGGCATACAATCACAAGTACATAGAAGATAGGAAATGGTCCTAGTAGTGTAAACCAATCCGCTATTCACTATAATCACTTCCCTACACAATAAACGTGATAATCCTAACCCTGCCAGGTATTAGTTATGAACAACACTATTCTTTCTTTCTTTCTCTACTATGAACAATAGTAGTAGTAGTAGTAGTAGTACACCACTTGCTATGTGTTATTTAGTTAGCAATAACAATTATATGCTTCCCTCACGCTTCACTATGCTATTCTAGTGGATAGTTCTTTCCTATACCACGGAACGAACACGAAACTTAAAAATAACTATTGTATAGCAAAGGCCCGATGAGCAAGCAAGGTGTGCTAGCGATAACGAGAAGAGCAACACCAGTGTATATCGAACAATACGCGTGGTATGGCTTAGCACGAGGTAAATCTTGAAACAGCACGCAATCAGAATCACCGCAACGATAAACGACCACTACAGTACTACAACGGTATGGTCACTAGATTGCCAAGTAATACAGTAGAGCGTGTGTGTGCTTGGTTGTATGTAATAAAAAATAGGAAGGAAATACTAGGCGATACAAAGTATCAAGTAAACATGGAAATAGTAGGAATGTTAAAGATGAAGAATGAAATATGTGAATCTAGTCTTCAATGCTGCAATTGGCGTCATCTATATCTCGCAGTAGCAGTAGTCGCAGTAGCAGTAGTCGCAGCAGCTATTACCATAACATCCAATAGAATCATTGCTTTCTCTCGCTCTCTCTGTCTTGTTCCAATCCTATACTGAGAGGAATGGTTATTGTTCTATTTTTAGAAACATAGTACTAGCCTATTTCATCATATGAGTTACAACTTTCTTCTTGTTCATTATTCGTAAATCCATAGGTGAGTGTGAGTAGATGCTAGCCACAAGTGAATACTATCCAAGGCGACAAGCATATGAAGCTCGTCATTTCCCTGTTGCTCATTCTCTTTGCTAGTATTTAGCATAACAAAGCTTGGCTTAGGATAATATCTAGCCTATACTTTTATTAATTACTATTAGGAATAAATTATCAGCATTTTATTTGCAAAGAGATAGTTAATATATGTTTATGTATTTGTATTTGTATATTAGTAGTAGTAGTAGTAGTATCAACACCATAGAGGATTCATTCATTCAGCAAATAATATTAATTAATGATTGTTGTCTTGCTCGTCATTAGTAGATGACATTTCGTGCTTTAATATATCATCTGTTGTATTGATATCACTATTAGCATGTTTAACTAGAGCTGATGTTTCATGATGGGTTGGCTTAGTATTACTATCGCTGTCCTCCTTTTCTTCTTCTTCCTCCTCTTCTTTCGATGTTTCTATTTTTATCTCGGTATTTGGTGATGCTAATGCTACTTCTAATGGTAATGCTGCAGATGAAGATGCTGATGTTGAAGATGATGATGATGAAGAGGATGAGGGTATGAGTGTCCTATTGGATGTCGTTTCTATCTCGAGTTCAGACATGGCTCGTAGTGTTATGCCGCCATTAGGTAATGATGCGACAGAGGGTGGATAAGTAAAATGTGGACCGAAATTAACCGATACTTTTCCATTCATGTAACATGAAATAGCTGGATAATAACGACCTATTGTAATAATAGTATAGGAATAATTAGTATTTCGTAAGTATATACATCACATATAAACTATATACACTTGCCTAGGAATATATCGGTAAAGGCAGTACCTACTAATACACCATTGATATAGTAGCGTAACTCGCTGCCTTTTATCCGAGGCATGACTGTCTCACCCATCGTTGTTGTTGTTGTAGTAGTAGTAGTAGTAGTAGTAGTCACATCATCTATCGTGATAGATATTCCGATTTCGGTCGAGGATATCGAAAATGCTCGTAATCTGCACCGAACTTCCAACGGCGACTCTCCAAATCGGCCTTTTCCGCATCATTAAGTGGTGGTATATACAACAGTACTCCTAGTACATCGCCCGGTTCTATCAAATACAGATTAATCCTAGTCCATTAATCCTCTTTTAACAATAATCATTACCTGCATAACCTTTATCATCGCCCATCATACGCCCCATAGATTGATGGAATACAGTGCCGGGTCGTGCACGATACGCATAACTGAAATGATCCATACCGCATGGTCCTTGTAGATCTCCGGATATTTGCGACCATCCGATACGTGCATTGCTGGTAGGCGTGTCACCCTCGAATCGTGCCTCGTAATACCATAAACCCTCGGATACACTATGGGTTGCTTTAGCCATACGATAACCCTAGCATAGGATATAACAATCATTATAGGTTAGCAAATGAACACTGCTAATATAATGGCTACATTACCTTTTCATTCGATGTTAGTGTACCATCATCTGATACGTAGACTCGTGATGCCGTATGCGTCGGTTGTTTAGATAATCTTACAGGACCACCTGGATTATCCAGATCTGGATACATCGCTATATATATATATATGTATGTAACTAGTAAATGAGTGACCCTATTCATTATACAGTATATTCATTGTTACCTATTGTCTCATTTATATCGATGGTGGTAGTAATTGTAGTAGTGGCAGTGGTAGCTGGATTAGATTTATTCGATTTCGCTTCTGATTTCATTCGTTTATACTTTGTGGCTGATTCGCCCTTCTAATGAAATATATTACAGTATATTACAGTAAGCAAATTATCATATTATATAAAGTGATCGATTGACTTACACTTTTCGTATCATCAGAATCTGCTCGTTTACGTGATGCATTTCTTTCCAGTTCAACACCAGTTACTGCACTATCTGTTGTATCGTGTACCGTCTGTCCCTCCTTCTCTTTCTCTTCCTTTGATGTAAACAATGTTAATTCACCCGATGGTAGAATATCATAGGCTGCTTCTCGTTGCGGACATCCTCTGAGGTGGGATACGTTGCAGGGAATTGATTTGTCATGTTCAATGCCCATAATCCTATACATCATATATACACACCATATATATATATATATATATATATTTGTATTTGTCAGTCTATTCCATTACATTTTATGAATGCTTCATTACCTGGACGTCCAAATGTCTCTTCACCCGAGACAAATCGCTCTTCTTTACATCCGGCTCTTAGTGCATCATACACTTTATCCTCCCATGTTTCTACTGGATCATGCTCCAACAACCAGAATTGCTCCCATCTCGAATCGATCAAGGCGCAAATATCATGCCTCGTCGTAAAGTAGACACGTCCATCTTGCATCGGATCGCGTTCCTTCCACGGTGACATGTGCGATAATGTAAATAATGCCACATGAACACCTCCACCCTACCATCACCATTATCATCATATTAGTTAATATACTAGTCATTTGATCTACACCACTTACCATGTCAGTTGTACACGCTGGAATGTTTCATGACCAGGTCCTCCACCACAATCAGCACATATGAAATAAAAGAAATTGTCACCGGGTAGAATGGCCTTCCAATAACGATGAGCAATAGGTAAACAGTCTAGATATCTATGAGTAACTAATATTACAATTACTATAATCTACTTACCAAGATGATACCGTATATGACAACGATGACAAACAACCATTGGACGTCGTAATCTACAATAACAAATAAAAATATCAATACTCGTTATTGTTATTACTAATCGTATGCTAATTACGTTTGTCGTTCACGATTACAATAACAACGACGTAGTTTATTTCGTCGTGTTCCACCCGTATTCCTTGATTCAATCGGTGTCTCCATAGGTTTATTACCATTAGATTCGGTAACTCTACTGATTGAGATACATCATGGCTCGTTGTATTATCGAGTATATTAGTAGTGGTAATCGATAATGTTGCGTCAATGACATCTGCTTCTATCTTTACTGAATGCATCATGTTATCATCCTCATCCTCATTATTCATTTGTTGTTGTTCTAGTTTTATGTGTGATGCCACTACATTCTCATTACTAGATGATTGTATATCGTAGTATTCTCCATTGACTCATTCGTTTCGATGACATCAGTTGTTGTTGCTACTATAGTTGTCTCTTCAATGTCATCGATATTCACATCAATCTCTTCTGATTCTGTATTCTTAATAGTGGTTGTAATGGTGATTGGTTCGAGTATCTTTTCGGTTGCTTCATCTACGCTAGCTTCCATTAGTTCCGCGTCTAATTCTCGTTCTAGCGTATCAATATCTACATCCATTGCTTCCGGATCTTCTGCCTGTTGATCTGTAACGTTTTCCACATCAATATTGGATTCAGCCTCACTTTCTACCGTAGTACTAATCGCTACTTTCACATGTGTGTCATCTAGTTGATTCATAGATGACTTTTGCTCCAATCAGCAATATTAGTAGTAGTAGTAGTAGTAGATGATTCAACATCAACCACATCTACCGGTGCTACTTCCTCCGTAATTATCGATGTTGTCTCTACTTTACTGGATGTTGCCGCAGTTGTTTCTGTTGGTGATGGTAATAGATCCATACCACCGGCTGCCAGTTGCAATAATAAAGATGCACCTTCATCGTCTCTTTCCCGTTCTGCTGCTGCTTTTGCCTCTGCTTCCGCTATCATGATTATTCCATTTAGTATATCTGTATTGCTACTATTATTTGTAGTCTGCCTTACCTGAATCAGGCAAATCCTCTTTGATTAGAGGAGTGGCATTCGTGCTAGCAGCTAAGGAATCCTCACTTTCATTAGTAGCGGACACGTTCCTAGACTTGTTCTCGTCAACGGTGGCCGTAGCAAGTCGATTCTCAGTCTCTTCCGTCTCATCGCTAAACGAGTAGTTGCTCTCCTCCTCACTGAGACTCGCTCTCTCTTTTGTAGGACTAATGAGCGCTGAAATGTCCATAAGAATCCTCTAGTGTATCACTTGACTATAGGACAATAACATATGAAAGAAACGATAAACGTGTACGTGTTGTGTGTGTGTGTGTGAGTGGTTGATTGAGTGATTGAGTGAATGTAAAAATCAATACACGTTCTTCATTCCACATCATCACGCAATTCTATCCGTATTCATTTGTTTATTTTCAACTAAGCATATGATATGCATATACAGCATGAAGAATGTTAGACATTATACGCACATGTTATAACCAGACTTAGTTTCAACGTATTTTTTATAGTTGAATGTGTTTGTATGTGTGAGTGATATATCGGCACGAAAAAATGAAATGGACGCGAATCATACAATCATCAAAATAAAAAGTAACAACGATGCTTGTATGAATTCTTCATATATTGACTGAATAGAAACAAGTGGGCTGTATACCGTGACAAAATAAACATAAACATGCAACATAAGCGATATATAGATTAGTGAAGAAGTAGCAGCAGTAATAGCAATAGTAATATAATCCCTTAGAAAAAGAGATTAACGATTAACTTGTACGTATATATGCTGATGACATACTACCATACCATTCCTTACTAACTTACTAGCTAGCTAACTAACTAACTATCTTCTTACTAGATCTATATAGGCCAACATTTACCGCATGTGTCAATTATCTTGTCGCAGCAGACAGTCCACTATCATCACACTTCACGCTTTCTTATTGCGCTTCTTCATTCACTAATGATCCAGAACGTAGACGGGAGCTCTTTTCAATCTCCAGCTGCTGATACAAAAGATATAGAGCCTTTTCGTTGGACTCGGCCGTACCAGTAATGGTGAACATACGGTCGTTGCTGTCGTCGGAGGTCGCCTTGGCAATACTGATACGACTGCCGCTCAGACGACGAATGTCCGAGATGCGCTTACCGTTCTTGCCAATAATGCAGCCAACGTAGTC
Organism: Syncephalis plumigaleata; assembly: GCA_025201365.1. NCBI lineage: Eukaryota > Fungi > Zoopagomycota > Zoopagomycetes > Zoopagales > Piptocephalidaceae > Syncephalis > Syncephalis plumigaleata. Next base: position 2,064,760 of record JAIXMF010000001.1, read on the forward strand.
GGATGGAATCGAGATGTGCTGCGTGCGCATCACTTGAAGGTAGGGATCGCGTTCTGGATCGTAGTGGGCCGTTTCATAAAGGGGACGGGCAGCAAAGTCAGCGCCGTGTCCGGTACGTGGTACACGTGGAAACATGATACGATCACCAAACAACATACCTCCAGCCGTCACAGAGGTGTTGACGCCAGCAGTAAGACGAGCTGCCGGATTATAATGAACGGTACCAGCACCGCGTTCGGCATCTTCAATAAGGCATTTGCCAATCTCCCAGACGGCAACGCGGATAGAGTCGACCATGCCTTGCACGTCGACGACACGCTCGGTAGATTGTGGTAGCATCTCTTTGTTGGCTACCATACGGGCGCCAGATACATCCTGGATATGCTTGATCTTCATACCCTGACGACCAATAATGGTGCCCATTAGGTTGTGCGAGATGAGTAGACGCACGGTGGCAATGGTGCCAGTAGGCGCGACACCCTCTACCGTTTGGGGTGTAATCGGGTTCTCGAGCATCGTTTGGGCAATAAGCGAGTAAGCCTAGTGTTTTCATTATTATTGTTATTGTTATGGTTATGGTTATTACATATTCTTTCATCTTAGCTAATAATCAACGTGTTTACAACGTACCTTTGCTACGCCATCAAGGGTACCTGAGACTGTAAGAACACGATCCTGTACACCGGGTACTACTTTGGAGACACCGGCTTTAACGCCGGTTTGCTCACGTAGCTCGGCCACATTACGACCTGCCTTGCCAATGATGACACCAGCCTCCTTGGTGGTGACAAGGGCACGTAGAGTCAATTCAGAGTTGCCGTCGGCTTCGACTTTGTTCTCGTCGCCGCCTTCAGCGTGAGACTCTTCACCGGCTGTTTGATCGGCTGGCGTACCATCTGGGCTGGCATTTTCAGAGCCACTAACATTGAGATTATTCAATTGGGCGGTAGCATCATCCACGGAAGCATTATTCTGTTGAGTGGCAGGCACAGCCGCAGCAGTGGTGGTGGTAGTAGTGGCGGTAGTTGTATCAGCAGTTTGTTCTGACATGATGTCTATATACGAATGAATGATCAGATCAGTTTAGTATACAGTTATAACAGTAAATATACTCTGAATCAAGTTACTTGCCTTGTTTTTTTGTAAAAAAGAATAGATCGTTCGGTCGTTCAGTTGCCGGTTAAAGGGGCAAGGAAAGATAGACACAGGAAGTGAGTAGAGAGAATCAGAGAGTTCAATACAAACCCTCACCTACACACAAAGAGAGAAAGAGAAAGAGAGAGAAAGTAAAAAAAAGATAGAAAGGAGTTGGATAGACACAAATAAGCACTGGATAATCTAAGTGCGTTTATAAGGTCAGATTGGATGAATAGCGTAGAAAAAGAAGAAAAAGACTAGTCGCTATGATAGAGAGAGAGAAAGAGAGAGAAAGAGAAAGAGAGTGTGTGTAGTAACGAAGATCCTACCGGCAGTTGATAGTAACAAGTAGCAAATAAACACAGATGCAAGCAAACAAAGGTAGTAGTAGTAGTAGTAGTAGTAGTAATTTAATAAGTGAGCGGATAGACCAAGGAACTAGTAGTTAGTTAGACGTGAAAGAACGACAAGTTCACGTATAAGTTAAACCGCAAACTAGAATCACAACGACGACGACGACGACAGCAATAGCAACTCTCACGATCACCTTCCAACAGACAGACAAATGGATGTAGCGGTTAGATGAGCAGGGTGACGAGGAGAGAAGGACGATAAGGAAACGGAAGAGAGAGAAGAGAGAGTGAAAAGAGAGTGGTGTGACGGCGGTGACGACAGCGACGACGACAAGAGTGTGAAAGCGTTGAATATGAAGCGGAAGGCAACGAGAAAGAGAGACGCGAAGAAGCGAAAAGGAAAGAGAGGAGGAGAGAGTAGCCTGTGATGGTAGAAACTGTGAGATTTGAAATGAACGAACGAGAGAATCACAACTGCGCAAGCACCCATCCACACACGCACACACACACACATTCACTCTCTCCTCATATCTAGTAGTATTGAGAAAAATAATGGGAGAATGGGAAGTGGAACTACCTCATCACATCCATCACTGCTTTGCATCTTTTTTTGCTATTGTTGTGAAGACGAGGCGAAAGGAGTGTGAAAGCAAAAGATGATGTCGTTGGCATCATTGGCATGTGCTATTGTTGCTATTGCTGTTGTCATCATCACTGTTCTAAGTGTGCGTGTGTATGTGTGTGTACGTATGGTTGTGCAGTTGTGCGCACGTTTCCTTCTCTGATGCAAGTGAGTCGAGTCAAGTGATATCGAGTATGCATGCATCTAGGTAGGATTGACCGAAATGATCTGTACCCCACATGATTGTTACGTAGAAAAGAGCGAGCAATCAGCAATCAGCCACGTAGATTAAGATGACATGATGACATGATCCTATTTAATTTATAACTGTTAAACAGTAAGATGATGAAAGGAGAATGGCATATGACATATTGTAGACATAAAGTAGATTACATTGAACATTGGAATATTGCATTCCAAGGTGACATGGTGCATGTTTATTATGCATGCAACATCATACAAACCAGTAGAAAGCATGAGGTACTGATAGATGACAAGAAGGAAGTATTGAGCAGCGTAATCCAGTTTATCATTACTAGTTTATATATCTATTTATGATCAAGTATCATATACTATAGTGATGCTTACTAAATTATTAGAGAGAGAGAGAGATACGTTAGAGCAATCAACTGAAATCAACCACGAATAACTTTGTTTTACAAAATTTATCCAGCCGATTAACACAGCTAGTCTTTTGCAGTTTATTAATAAATAGATTTATACAATTGTTAACACCATTATCGCATTGCTATTACTATTGAGTAGTTGTCATTGCCCTAGCAGTTGAGGGTTATCGCATTACACATCTAAATACGTAAGGTTTATCATCATAGCTATTATTTATTATACAAACAAATGGCCAACTGCGTTCATCAGAGGAAAAGCCTTGTATTTCACGATCACCCTTTTTACATCGATTGCTATTGACATCGCTTATGTTTGACATTTATACACAATCAATGAGCATTTGTTTGCTCTCTACCATATAAAATCATTCAAACAAATGGTTTATTTCATTTTGGTTGAATCTTAATCGTAGCAAGTAGGCTATTCTTTAGCCTTGCTTTCCACTTATTAGGTCATATTGGGTAGTAAGTACGAACTTTATCATCATACTAGATGGTTTAGTTTCGCCCATTTCTTTCATTAAATCTTTCAGGGCTTCTCGTTTCTTGTTGTATTTCGCAAGCTCATCGGGTGTAATAGTGGGACCAGGAGTAAAGTTTATGGCTAGTTTTTTTCCGTAGTAGGAAAATAGTGAGTCGATAAAAGCGCTAGTGCTTCGAACATCATTAATAAAAGAGTTATAGATTGCTGTTAATCTAGATGTTGGAGAAAAATCGGGATTGAACTGCAGTTCTATGATATCCTCGTTGACAGTTGCACGATCAAAGTGGAGCAGTTTGATGCCATACACCTGCCCCATACCATCCTCAGCAATCATAATATCTGTTATGACAGTGGTTAGTTTCATTCATATAATAAAAGCAATGACTTACTTCTTACTATAATACTGCTGGACATGACTCCTACTTCATTAAGAGATACAATAGCTAAACATTGTTATGATTAGCGCTATTATTCAAATCGTTGCTTCTACTGATATACGTACCATCCATGATTCGAGCAACTATGCTCGGTAGTTGTTTAGTCGAAGCAAATGTAGACATTCGTCCAAGGAAAGATTCCATGTTTTCATATTTACGGGGCTGCTCAAATACAAAGCATCCAATTTCCTTATCTGCCGTTTGGCCATTAGCTATACGCTTAAATAAAATAGCGTCTAATTTCTGTTTATTATACGGAGCGTTTATTCTATCGACATACTAGATAACAATAATAACAATGATAGTGTAAGTCAATGATATCAAATATTATAGCTGTAACTTACATCATAGAATCTCTTTGCATTTGCATATAGCCCGCTTCCCTTGTAACAAGCTACAAGGGCATCTTTATTGCCCCACCTCATTTCCTTGTGATGTCGGACAATTCCAAGACCATGTGGCCATTGGATCGGTTCAAGATTATACTTCTTGGGAACAACTATATATAAACGCTCAGCCCCTTGATTTACAGTCGTACCTAGAGTTATCTCCTCTGGTGGTTGAGGGTTACTTGGAAGTACCGGAAGCGTTGATCCAACTACATTATTCCAGTTATTGCTTCCAAGTTGCATATTTGTATTTGGTTGCTGATTCCATTGTTGTCCTGCCATTGGCATTTGATTCAGGTTGTTATTGATGAATGATGGTGGTGTACCCCGCATATCCATGCCATTCGTGTGATGAGGTAACATCATACAACACAGAGTGTGATTGCAGATAATGAAGTCGTGTTGTATTTCATGGTTATCCCGGTCGAGTAACTTGTGATATGTCGTCAATAAACTTGGTTCTTGTAGCCACACTTGTGCTGATCTATATCGATGACTAGTGCAGTGTATTGCGTATACTAAATGGAATGGCTCAAACGCGTAGTTCTATGAGGAGACTTGACTACGGCAAACTGAAGAGGAGAAGGCGTACACTACTATCAATAGCTAACGGTTGACATTTTCGATAGCCTACTTATAGCTATAGATGCAATGATAAAATTCTAAGCTTCTTACAGTGACACATGCAGCCCATAAGGTACGCGTGTCATCCGCCATATTTGAACTGAACCATGATTGCAAATATTTGTTTTTGGATGCCATGCTAAAATTTGCCGATAAAGTACTCATTAAGAATGCTCCATGGACCATTTGGAAAATAAAAATGGATACCATCTATAAATAAATGCAGCGTGCAACATAAGCAATCCATAACTAGCGGTCCAGTATCTGTTGTGAGCAGTACCCTATGCGCCCTATAAGAGTACTTTACGCCCTCGCCATGCTCGCTAAGAAGTACCTCATATGCCCAGCATGAATATCGAATACCTTACGCGTCATGTACGATCCAAACCACTCGCTATGCTCTATCCACTTCCTTCCTATATTGAGTAATGCCAACCATATGAACAATGACTTCCTATGAAATTGAACTATGTTTATTTTTTACGCTTCACAATGATAACTGCATTCCGGCAGTTGTGTAAGCAAATTCAATTTTTAATTGTTTCCTAATAAACTACAGGATAAACAATGTAATAAACAAGCAATAACTAGTAGACTGACTGATTTGACACGAACGAGCAAGGAATGAGCAAGGAAGGTGCATGAACATGTATGCCAGTTTATTGAAGAAGTAGTGTGTGTTTGCAGGTAGATAGAGTATGTAAATGGCAGTAAACAAATAAAAATACAAATAAAAGCATGACGTAATGGTGGCATGCAAACAGATGACGGAAAAGAGTGGTAAAAGTAAAGGTGCATATACAACGAGAGCAGTAACGCTTAAACATTGATAAATAAGCAGGACAGTGATAGAAACAAAGACTAGAACGAGCAATAAACAAGCTTATTGGAATAGTAATAATAACGACAAGTGAGCATGTAGATAGTTTAGAGGAAGAGGAAAACAAAGAGATAATAAAAGTCATAGAGATAGTATGACAGAATAGCTGCTATTGGGAATGTGTATGCTAAAGTGAAAAAGTAAGTGGAATGTGAATGACATGAAGAAGACGCGTATTACTGAGAAAGTAAAAGAAATAAATAGCATATAGTAAGAGGAGGTAGACATGTGTCGTTTACTGACAAGTGGGATGCAGTTGACACAAAGAGGGCACTTACTATTTAATGGTAAGGAAAATGACAATAGTAGAAGTAACTAGAATGAGATTGACACGAAGAAGACGCGTGCTGTGTAAAGAAGTAAATAACAAGGGGAATGAGCAATAGGTGGAATAGTGAATACACGCAGTGTGAAATGATAATAGTGGCAAGCCCGTACGTGTAGTGGAGTAAGATAGAATGACATGAATAAATTAGTAAATGGTATGAAGCAATGGATAGCTCGTCTTTGTTGATGAATGCCACCTACTAGGTAGTAATGGATAGCGATACAAACAACGAGTAACTATTAATGTTTGAAGGAACAACTTTATTATGTTCACTAAAGTAGAACTCAATTCATGAGTTTACATCTCCCAGAGGGAGAGAGACTTGTTGGGTGCACTGGTGGCAAACACATTGCCATCTGGCGAGGTGGCCAGATATGAGACACCATTGTCGTGTCCAGTTGCCATGCTGATTAAGTCCAGATCAGCATGGCGTCCAATACGGTCACCCATCTCAGTGACAACGTCCGGTTGCATCAGCTCTGGATACTCCCAAAGCCGTATATTCCCCTCCTCACATATATGTGTTGATAAGATGCCGCGGTTATGCGGTAACCAGGCCAAGTTGCTAACTTTAGATTTTGTTTCAAGTCTACTATATATATAGCTATTTGTTACGTCCCATAGTCTAATTTTACCAGCTTTCGAATCATCACCGACTACTAGTAAGTCATCACGATGTGGTGACCAAGCGGCAGCTTTGATTGCATCACAACCATTATTCAAGTGACGAAAAGGAAACGTCGAATATTTGTCCCAAAGCAATAAGTGGCCATTCATACTACCGCTAACTTGATAGGTATTTGCACGATTCCAGTGCAAACAACATACATCAGACGTATGCTCGAAGTACCGTTCTTCCTCAATATCGGGAGCTCTTATATCCCGCCGCATGATTCTTCCGCCATTTTGCCACGTTCGCCGAGTCTAACACTGAGCCACACCATGTCATAGCGTATATTGGGTGCCCTGATCTGCCGTATGTACGCAGCACTCGCTCGTGACGTACGTCCATACGTTAATAGTACCATTGGCTGTTGCAACAGCCAAGTATGGTCTCTACATAAAAGGAAAATAAATGGATTAATAAATTTTGGTACAATTGACTAGAAGTGATTCCCACTTACTTCCTTCATCCAGCTTACACATGTAATTGGATTGTTTGCGCCTATTTCATCCAATTTTATATCAGCACCGGTGGTAGTGTTTACTACGGTTAAGTGATCCCTAGTTCCAACCGCTAATAAATTGGTTGATGACCAACTTATAGGGTTGGTATAAAAACCCTGAATTCTGCGTGAGCCGTATTTTGGTGTAGCAAGTTCCAATAATACGTGCTCCACTGATCCATGTATTTGAGTTTGTATATCAAATCTATACGGTCTAATTATACTAGATGTTGTCGCCAACATTCTAGAGAAGTCACTTCGGTGGAATTGTGGTGGTGGTGATGACGATGCCGCTATATGTTGAAAATCATTATCTTCTAATAACGTCGTTTCGTCGAATGTTGGCTCTGTGTTGGTGGTAGTACTGGTAGTAGTGGTGGTAGTAGTAGTGCCAGTGCTGGTAGTGGTAGCAGTAGTGGTGGTAGTGGTAGTGCCAGCGGTAGCAGTAGTGGTAATAGTAGTGGTAGATGTTGCTGCTCTGTCACTCCGTAATCGGCGTGCCATAGCTCGGGTGACTACTCCACTATGGCTGCTAAGATTTGAAGTAGTCATATTGTTTGCCGCTAATATGAAATATACAGTGTATAAACAGGAAGATTTAAGGACGCAAAGCTTAAAACTTGAGAGAACTGCGACTTCTAGACCGATAGCAAACAACGCGTGTCTCGATCAGCGGTAGCAAGTACAAACTGCTATTGCAGTAGTAGTAGCAGTAGAAACACGTAATCGCTAAGATATAAAGCGAACAGAGGTTATTGACGAAGGTTATGGAGGATATACAGGAAAGGAAAAGTACTGCGCTCGTAATATTTACAAAGCGAGGAGAAGAATAGAAGAATAAACGTAATGGACAATATCGCGAGGATGTATACAAAATATACGATGTGAGGAAAGGTAATTCAAGTATATGTTTTGCAAAGCGGATAGCATTCGTATACTACACGGTATGCTTAGTATCGTATTTTTATACTTGCTTATTGCTGCTTGCAAGTACATCGCATGTGAATATGAAGCTATACTGCTACGCTTGTATCGTCACGAGTGCTATAAGGTAGACGATAACAATCCTATCACTGAAACATTTATTACCAAATACTGAAGTTTGTATAACCTAAGTGGCCAATGATGACGGCATCATAGCACTCATTACATAGTGAGCTATTCAATGACTCACTCCATTCTCTTCACACCACTTCTCTTTACTCTTCTCTTTACTTTTTGCTTCTTCTTCTCTTTACTTTTCGCTTCTCTTCTTCTTCTCTTCTTTGTCATTCAAATGAGCTATTTATTCTTTTCTTTGTTTAAACATACACATAGCGAAATAGGTCAGTGCTCTGTAAACTGTTAGCGTGTAGCGTAGCGCTGAGTGTGGTAATGAGCGTAGTTGACTTTTTCAACTCAGTGTAATGTCGGTACCTGTAACGGGTGTCGATGTTCTACGCTACTTGCTTGCGGACATTCATATATTTACGTAATATGAAGCTACTGCAAAGCAATAATGTGTATTTGCCCCATGTATAGCGGACATTAGCTATCAGTTTGAACAGATCCTGCGCATTTTAAGGCAAATACTTTGTTGTTTCTGCAGGTCATTAAGTTGTTAATGTAGCCGGGTAGCCTCTCTATTATACAAGTATTATGGAATGTATCGGTTTGCAAATGCTTGAGTACGTGTCTTTATTCTCTATTGATATGTGTTTAGGTCAATTTGCCAGCATAGTATCATTTAAACGACGCTTTGCCATGATATTTGATCATCATGTTGCTGCCTTCGCTGGGAGAAGGAAGCCTAGTTTACTTGATATTATGTGACTGCCTTATTTAATGATATGTTTTTGTGTATGTTTAATCATTCTTTATTGCGCTATCCTATCGCATTCTAATTGTACTTTATTCATATCTCCATTCCCAATCCCTTCATTTATTATGTTATGTCCCATTAGCACAAATACATTTGTATAAATGTGCTAATACACTGATCCCTTTTGTATGTGTTTCAGTTGATGTACCATGAACCGCTACGGAAGTAGTAGCATCGTCTGTGGCGGTGATGCTTAGCCAGCATCACCATCATACTGTCGATGTGATGTATGGCCATTTGCAATGAATGGACCATATGCCAGCCCCCCGTAGTTTTACTGCTCAATGTTACCATACTAACATTCGGCAGTATAGTGGTATATTGTCGCAAGGCTATCCAACTGATTCAGCATTGCACTTGCTCCCACCCAAAACGGCCGGTGGCTACGGCTGCGGATATGATGGGGACATAACATATTTATTGCTTTATTCATTCATTCATTCATAATTATCAATTACAGGTAAGTTCATTTATTACAATACACTAACAATGTTACTATTAGAATACTCAAATGTCAATGACATTGACTACATACTATTTCCATTCTATTTGGTAAGTTGACATTTCTATTCATTGCTAATGCAAGTGACAACATCCAGACAATATGTACTAATTCCCATTCTAAATGTCAATCAACTAATATTCAACAATAACAACGACAGTATACCAGGATAATCAACCATGCTCATGCTTATTGCTAACACTCATTGCCATCCATCATTGACAAGTATCCACTAGCAATATTAATAAACATGAATCATTTTGATCTATATCGACATGCACCTTTTACTTTTACCACTCTTTTCCGTCATCTGTTTGTATGCCACTATTACGTCATACTTTTATTTGTATTTTCATTTGTTTACTGCCATCTACATACTCTATTCACCTACAAGCATACACTGCTTCTTCAAATAAACTGACATACGTGTTCATGCACTCTTCCCTGCTCATTCCTTGCTCGTTCGTGACAAGTCAGTCATTTTACTAGTTACTGCTTGTTTATTACATTGTTTATCGTGTATTCTATTTGTTCACTCGTTGCTCTCTATGCAATTAACCATAAGCATTATCACCATAACTTATCTATCATACTAGTTTATTACTACTTGTAAGTACATGACATGCAATATCCAACTATACTAGTACACTTGTATCATCTATCTTATAGAATTGATGATGATAGTTATCACTATCGATAAATGATCCATTACTAAACACTGAATTGTTATTATTATGCTGTGTCAATTGGCATTTCTATGGTAATAATGGTGCTAACAATTGTGTAAATCTATTTATTAATAAACAGAAAGGATAAATGCGTTAAGTGGTTGGAAAACCACGTAGTGCACCAATCATTGATGTCGTCAATGAGTCGGCAATATAAATCCCGCGTTTACAGGCTTTTTCCATCCAATTTGCGCAGTTAGCCATTTGTCTTTACGAATAAATAATAGTTATGATAACACTTACAAGTATTTCTACCCTGTATTCTGGTGCTTGTCGCTTGGCGACAGTGCGGCGGTTGACGATACACTGGTAATTTGTATTTGTTGTTTGGTTCCTTGATGTCCTTGTCCTCCTTGTCTTGAATGATTGGAAGCAAGACACTTGGATGAGGGTGTGTTGGAACATCGGTTCCACTACGAAGGCATTTGATATTTGAATGAAATCCAGACGAGCAACCATAACCCCGACTCCACAAACGATACTCGAATCCTTTAACTTGCATGTCCTCTTTATATTTTTTGATGTGTGCATCTAATAGAATAATGAGTTAGTATATTGTAATAAATATCAAAGTGTAATGAGGTATACTTACCGTAAGGGATCATGACAAGTAGTAGGACACTTTCTCATTGATAGTGTGGGAGCTATGGTTGCTCGATTTGCTCAAGCACAATGTGTAGGCGATATACAATAAGGTAGTGTGAGTAGAGTGTAATAGGGACGATTGAACTGGAAGATGAAGATAAGTTTATTCAATTCGTACAAAATAGGACCCATATTTATAGTGGATAATGTAACATTATTCAATATTGAAACTATGGTGAGTGTTGAAGGGACATGGCTGTAATACCAGCATAGATACCAATCTCATGATGCAGGAATGGTTGGGGGTGATAATGAGCAATAAGGAGCGCATCTTAGAAAGGATTACGTATACCTCTAGATACATCTCATCAGTGGTGTTACCTTTAGATGTTCAAGAAAAGGAGGATCAATGCATCAAAGTGGCACAACTCCAAAGGTTCAAATAAATAAAGAATCAGTGCAACAACGAGGATCAAACAGCGGGAAATAACTTATCCGTAATGGTTATCGCTTTGCATCCAAGATATGTAAGTTCTATCAACATGTCTATTATTATTACCACTAATTGCAATATATGATATCGCGATCATTAACATCTCCCTCAACTGCTAGGGCCATGACAATACTCAATGATAATAGCAATGCGATAATGGTGTTAACAATTGTGTTAATCTATTTATGAATAGCAATAAAAGTTAAAGGATAAATGCGCAAATTGGATGGAAAAACACTGTATATATAACACCATCACACATGGTTTATCAGCGTAACCAACCTATTTGCTTTCTTCCTAGTCAATTACTACCAAATGTCCACTATGTCATCCTCTTATAATAGTATATTCAAGCCAGATCTCTTTAATGGCCAAGTGGCACTGATAACTGGTGGTGGTACCGGTAAGTAAATAGCCCATACGCTGTAGTCTAGCGTTGACTAAGAGATAAAAAACACTTTCTAGGTATTGGACGGTGTACCGCACACGAATTAGCAAGGTACTATTACTACCTTACCTCATCTCATTCTTGAATATAACTAAATGAATAATACTCAGTCTAGGTGCCATGGTAGTGGTTGCTGGACGTAAAGTCGATGCACTAAAGCGTGTGGTTGATGAAATTAAGCAAGCCAATGGTAAAGTAAGTACCATTTCATCGGATTACCTGCAGCTCGCTTATAATGACGATAGGCCGATTAGTGACCATTAATATACGAGATATGGAGAGTGCCGTCAAAGGAGTAGAACAAGTTGTACAAAAGTATGGACGTATCGATATTCTTGTGGTGTGTAGCTCTCTATTTGCAATTCGCTTTGACAACAATTACTCAATCAATCATTGCCATATGTCGAGTGTAGAATAATGCTGGTGGTCAGTTCTACGGCCAGCGAGCTCCATCTCGAGAATGGTTGGAACAGCGTCATTGACCTTAACTTGAATGGTACCTGGCATATGTGTCGCAGTGTCTACGATGCCTGGATGAGCGATCATGGCGGCAGTATTGTTTGTGTGACCGCCGACTGTCGTAATGGGTAAGCAACGCATATTCCAATGAAATGTACACGTCAATGATCATCACTTACTCATCGCGTTGATTACATTGATAGTATGCCATTCATGGCACATTCTGGAGCAGCTAGAGCGGGTGGTAAGTTGAACGAGCATCATGACTAGAATGACGTACAATCTAATAGATATGCATTGCAATAGTAATGAATCTAGTGAAATCGCTGGCCATTGAATGGGGTCCATCCGGTGTGCGTATCAATAGTGTGGCACCTGGTACCATTATTGGCAATGGCATGAACAATTATCCTACACCTATATTGCAAAGATATTCACAGATATTGCATGGAAGGTAGTAGTTAGTTAACGTATACGTGAATAACTCGACAATCATGATCTAAATATGTAATAGAATCCAGCTGGTCGTTTGGGAACTGAAAGTGAGATAGCAGCCGCGATCACTTTTCTAGTGTCACCGGCTGCTGCCTATATCAACGGTATAGAAATGGCGGTAGACGGTGCTAGTTCTTTGAGTAAAGGCAAGTGTACTAGAAATGATGATGGTGATGATGATGGTGGTGATGACAAGTTTTCTTGTACTAATGACGAATTGTATGTGTATTGTTGATTGAACTAGGCAATGATAATGTGTATTACAATCAGGAACCAGCGACTACACCCTACATCGGCTATACATCTGGCATTGATATCGATCTACCGGATGAGCTTAAGCCTTTGTTGGACAAGTATAAGCGAGTAGGGTCAAAGTTGTAAATGAACTACTTTTCTGTAATTGCTGATTTGATTCCATTGAAATATATATGTATGAGCATGTTATTCTTCTCATTATATTGATTCAAACAATTTGGTGATATGTAGAACTAAAGCAACTTATGCATTTGTCATTTACGTATAATAGTTCATGATGACTGTATCATTTTATTTAAGAACAATACAAGTAATCGAGTAATATCATCGCGGGATACATGTATCTACACGTGTATGCGTACTTGTGCCATTAGAATCACACATGACTACAAAACTGGTATAATACCATTCGTATGAGATAGAAGTATCATACATACATACATACATACATACACGTATAGACGTGCATGTGTCCAATGATATATGGATTCGTATGCGATGTGATGTACGCGCGTGTCTATGAACAAAATTGCCTGAACTACCAAGGCGAGCGTAACACACACACACATTATGGTAATCGCATCATCTTCGCCACCTTGTATGTAACAATCACAATCACCACACTACATGACAAGCATTGTGGTTGTTATTACTGTTATTTTGCAATCGATACTACATCTGCAATAATCACTATTGTAGCTGTTATTATTATGGTGATGATGGTGGTGGTGGTCTGTGAGCCACTTGATCATTTCTACCACATTGGTAGGCTAGAAGAATTAGCCATAGAAGCCATATGTACTCACTTTATCACGCATGAACAATGTTCTACCGATATGTTTAGATCATCATTTGATATAGCAATAATACGATAGGTCTACTATTTACAAGCATGTGTCTATATCTATAGACCAGTAAATAGATGAGCAGTTTGTTGTATTGCACGATCATGATTATCCATTTGTTCTTCATATTCGATAGTTTGTACGCTTAATATCCAATCGATTAGAGTGGCACATTGCTCCTTTTTCCCCTATTGCAATACCTTCTTTTTCCTTTAACTGACCTGCTCTTACACTTACTCTTTCTTTACACTTTTATTACTACTACTACACTACTACAGTTAGTTTACTTTTTCTTTATTATTCGCATATCCGTCGGGGTCGGTATTTCTTACAGTTCTTTTCACTTGTGATTTCTCTTTCGTTTGTCCTCGTCCTCCTCGTCGTTTATGTGGGTTACTTTTCCTTTGTTATTCTCGTTATTATCCACGTCCTACTATCACTACTACTACTACTACTACTACGCTGTCTGTCCATCACTATTGTCGTCCTTTGTCGTTCACTACTTGTCATTTATAAGCGAGTCGCTTTGAATATTCGTTATAGTAGCACTCACTCACTCACTCACTCACACATCTGATTCATACTTCAATATACAACCTATCTATATATCTATACAAAATATACAACTAGATTGCAACAACTACGGCAACCTTACTTTATTCCTCCTTGTTTTGTCGCGTTCTAGTTACTGGGTAAGTGATACATTGACGAATTCACCATAGAGTAATTGTGTACCATGCCTATCCATACTGTACGAGTTCTGCGTTCGCTTCTATGAATAGAACGATGTTGGTGTACGTGTGTGTGTGTATGGGTAGTGCGGCATTTTGCGCATGGGTGCGTGTGCGCGTGTCCTATCCTATCCATCTATTCTGTCTCTCTGTCTGTCTCTCTGTCTGTATGCTTCCTCGTCCTTGACCGCCTTTTACGCGAGGGTTGTCATTGTATGCTGCGCCACGTGTGACCTCGGTGCTATTAGACTTGTCGCCATCTCGCTTCAATACTGGCACACTTACTTGTACTATTAGTAAGCGGTATTAACGTGGAATTCATCTTAATACTGCTCTCTTCAACTTATAGTAATCATTGTCTCATATACACATACTTGCGTAACTATCTCGCTCTCTCTCTCTATCTATCTCACTTTCACCCTTTATCCCCCCTATTATACTTGACCGACCATATTGTTGTACTCACTCACTCACTCACTCACTCGCTTATACTTAACTTTGTTTAGCTTACACAAATACGTTTATGCCCAAGTGGCTTACTTTTCATAACGACGTCTCATCTATAGGTAATACGCCCCTTTTTTCTCTTTTTTTATATCAAATCGTTCTTTGTATGGTTACTACCGCTACGCTTATTGCTTATTAACACGATAGCATATACTGTTTATGCAGCAAGAGAAAGAGACTCGATACCAGGTATTGCTGTTTTATCTTTCTTCTAGTTTTTCTTTATCTGCTTCAATCGATATTATTCGCTATAGTAGTCTTGTTGCTTTGTTCCTTGTTTCCTTTGTGAGTCGCGTACACTCTCGATGATTATCGCTATTCCTTTCGAGTATCGAAGCATTTACTAATTAATTAATCCGTTCCTTTATTGTTATCTAGGGCCGACAAAAGTCACAACGATAATTCTGTATCAACACACACACACACATACGTGCATACGTGCATATAAGCACCCTTATATCATAGGCAAACCTGTTCAGTTTGTGGTTGATCATTCTATACGCAATCATAATACCAGTCTGTAGATCATTCGACGACATCATATTGGATAACTCCCTTGACAAATATCATCCAGTAATAACAGACATATTGGTATTAGGCGTATACGCAAACAAACAGACAAATTAGTTCTATTTGAGATTTATAGCAATTCGTACACTTTACACCGTATTATTATAATAGTAGTAACAACATGACGACTGTATTCAAGCCTAAGCTTAAGTCGTTTAAGTCGGCCTCGGAACTATTTGGACGTAGTCGTAATCGTGAACGAAGTCCCACCTTTGGCACCAATGAACTGTCCGAGCATGGTGAACCATTGGACGATAGTCGCTCCACCTACTCGATCCACTCGGTTACTACCCTGACTCGATTCCGTAGTCTATTACGTCTCGGCAATCACGGGCATAGCCTACACGCTGATCAAGAGCTCAAGGAGCATGACTCGGAGAAGAACTCGGATGATCAATTGTCGTGTGCACCATCCTCCTCGTCGACCTATTCATCGTCAGGTATCTACGGTCATGGTGTGTCTAGTGGTGGTATGCCACTCGCTACTGCTAATGTAGGATTTGATGGTACAGGATCTAAAAACGGTTCCGGTAAATGTAAGTCATCAGATTGGATAATCACGACTAGTATTGCTACTAATTCCAATATCTACTTGTGTGTCTGTTTTGCTGTCGCTCATTTAGATTTATCCGCTAACGAACAGAGTCGACATTTACGTCGTTGTCGATCGGAAGCCATTCATAAGATTGGTCAGAGCTCGACCATTTCACCTAGTTCGTCGCCACGTCTTAGCCCGCCTCGGCAATGACAAGTCGGCAATGTCGACGACAATACTCGTCCAATTCGATTCGTGTCACTTCCATTAGCGTTGGTCCGAGTGATTTCATGAAGATCCGTCTACTGGGTAAAGGCGATGTTGGTAAAGTTTACCTTGTTAAAAAGAAGAATAGCGATCGTCTATTTGCACTAAAAGGTAATAACTAGATTGTTTATAAATGAATAACACTAACACTAGCATACTACTTTGTAATAGTGCTGTCTAAGCAAGAAATGATTAAACGCAAGAAGATCAAACGAGCCTTGGCCGAACAAGAGATCCTGGCCAGCTCGAATCATCCCTTCATCATTACCCTTTACCATTCATTCCAAAGTGATGATTATCTATATTTATGCATGGAGTATTGTCTAGGTGGTGAATTCTTTAGAGGTAAGTGGATTAGGATACTTTATGGATTGTTTACTTACTTATTTACTAACGTGTATATGTGTATATCTGGATTACATAGTATTACAAAGTCGTCCCGGTAAATGTCTTCCGGAGAAACATGCTTTGTTCTATGCGGCAGAAGTTGTTTGTGGTGAGTAATAAGTCATTGTAATTGATTAACCTTGCATATACTAATTATTCTTATTTACATTTAGCATTGGAATACTTGCATCTTAATGGATTTATTTATCGAGATTTGAAGCCAGAGAGTAAGTGTAGTAATATATCTTTCATACATACATATATATATATATATATATATCATTATCTAATACTATATATTGAAATGATAGATATTCTACTTCATGAATCAGGTCATATTATGCTTACTGGTAAGATATATATATACATATATCATAGTGAAATGATCATATCACTAATTATGTATGTGTCTATGTATTACAAATAGATTTTGATTTGTCCAAGCAATCAGCACAAGCAGGTCTACCAGGTGTTATTAAAGGCAGTGCATCAGTAGGTTAAATATTACTATGCAAACTATCATTACTAACTATAACAATAACAATAACAATAGCAACCACCAGTGATTGATACAAAATCATGTACAAAGAATCTACGAACCAATTCATTTGTGGGAACAGAGGGTAAGTATTACTATTATTAATATTCTATAATCAATTATTAACATTACTATTATAGAATACATTGCTCCTGAAGGTAATTAGACAATCGTATAAGTCATACTAATAATACGAGTCATTAATCATACAATACTATTTATTATCATGTCACTATTCATTGCAGTAATCAAAGGATGTGGTCATACAAGGTAATTACAATTGACTAGATTAACTACTATTCCTAGTATTGTACTAACATCAATTATAGCACAGTAGATTGGTGGACATTGGGTATTCTTATCTATGAATGATGGTAAGTCATTTATCCTAATTGACATGCCATTAGCATTTGTTAATGAGGAATGATTATTAGTTTGGTACAACACCATTCAAGGGTCCTAATCGTAATGCCACCTTCTCTAATATCCTTAAGAATGAAGTGCAATACCCGAGTCATCCTAATACGCAACAGGTAAGCATTACTCATTGTAACTACACTAATTATATTGATACATGATTCCATGTCACATTAGATTCATAGCAACACAAAGAATCTTATTAAAAAGTTGCTGCACAAGGATGAGAATAAACGTCTAGGCGCGAATAGCGGTGCCTCAGATGTCAAGGCACATGTGGCATTTAAAAAGATTAACTGGGCCCTACTAAGGAATATGGAACCACCGATTATTCCACCACCCATCAATCCTATCGATCCGAATGTCATACATCATTCTATATCTGAGAGCTTGTCATTAGACTTGGATCAAGAGGACAAGAAGAAGCGAGTAGGAATGGACGTAATCCATTTGAGAACTTCAGTTCCGGTATGTGTGTGTGTGTGTGTGTACTAGTATGCGATGATGATTGTATTTTGTCTTTTGAATAGCTTGTAGTAACAATTATAACAATTATACTTGTAGTGACACTATTGCATGTGGGTGATGAAGGAGATGAAGCAGAGGAAGCATTACGTATGGCACAGGAAAGTCCACCACCCGCTTATAATGACCTGAACAATAGCTGTTCATCACCTAGGGCAGATAGCGATGTATCTACAGGACATGATATTTAAATGAATATCATATATAATAAGAAGAAGGGCAGGTTCCATTTACTATAGTCATTATTATACTCATTATTACTTATTATATTACTGACTACTTGTCATATACAATCATATACATTCATCATTCACACATATATATACATTACATATATACATTACCTATAAGATTATGATTATTTTTGTTATTGTTATTCGTTCATTTCAAGCGAACTAAACCTTTTCTTTTCTACATTTGAACGTCATTTACCATTGGATGTGTATGTATATGAAGATGTATGGTATATGAATAAGTGTTTACGTGTGTGTGATCTACTACTATTATTGTTACTGGATGATGATCATCCCATTATGAAACAAATACAAATGTGTAATAATAGTCTCTCATTTCATTTCTCTACCTTTTTAATAATGTCACTATCATTTGGATTAAACTTGAATACAGGACGTAAGAAGGGCGGTGGCAGTCTATCGTCTAACGTGCGTCGTAAACCGACCACTCAGAATAAGCAAGCCAACGTGTTTGGTGATGCATCCACTGACGATGAAGCTGCTTATTACGACGATGACGAGCAATTACAAGGTGTAAAGGGTAAAGGCGCTATTGATGAGGAGAAGGCAGCACAGCAACGTGTTAATCGTGAATTACAACGACAACGAGAGAGTCAAGCGAGTATGAATAGTAAAGCAGCAGCAGCAGCACAAGGAGAAGGGGAAGATGCATCGATATACGCTTATGACGAAGTGTACGATGATATGAAAGCGGCAGAAAATCAACAACGACAAAAGTACAAGAATGACAATGGCGAACGTAAGGTGAGAATGGAAATGATACGATACTTAACCGTAAATATATATATATATGCTTATCTCACACATGAATACGTGTGTATATAGCCACGTTACATGACTGATCTAATACGTTCAGCGGAAGTAAGGAAAAAGGACTTGATGCGAGCGGAAGAACGAAAGATACAACGAGAAAGAGAAGCAGAAGGCAATGCATTCGCTGATAAGGAGAAATTTGTAACAAGCGCGTAAGTAACCATTAATGAATGATTGGAATGACAATCGAGTATTAATGAATGATTGAATGCTATTCAGTTATAAGAAGCAACAAGAGGAGATGCGTCGATATGAGGAAGAAGTGAAACGACGTGAAGAAGGTAAGCAACTAGAATGATGATGATATACACTACTTGCAGCATTGCTAATATTAATGATATGATAGAGGAACGTGCTAAAGGTCAAGGGGATGTAGCGGGATTCTATAGGAATATCCTTAATCATACGGCAGAAGCTAGAGCTGCCGCACTTCAAGTTAGTTTAGAGGCTAAAGTGAGCAAATCCACCAATAAAATGGAAACCACCGATAAAGAAGGAGAAGGAAGGGAAAGCGATGAAGTGGCACAGGCACGAGCAGCAGGCTTACAAGTACGCGTAAATGCCGATAATGTTGTGGTGGATAAACGCGATCTATTATCAGCTGGATTAAATACGCGTATTATTGGAGGACGTGGCTCATCCTCATCATCCTCTGATAATGTACGACAACGTGTCGTGGATGCTCGTGCTAGAAATGCATCTATGCGTGCCGGTGAGGATGGTGGATTGTCCACGACACAACGTACAACAGCAGCAGCAGATCGTAAACGACGTGCTGAAGCATTGCAAGCACAGATGGAGGAGCGTGAAGCACAACAAGCAGCGGAAGCAGCAGCACAACAGGCAGCATTAGCCGAGAAATTAGCACGACGTACAACTACCGATGCAGTAAGCGATGCTAGAGCAAGATATTTAGCACGTAAAGCAGCTAAACAACAACAACAAGAAGCAAATGATGATGATGAGGATGAATAACTATTAGATATGTGTAGTAGTAGTAGTAATTGATTTAGAATTAAAATGAAATGTCCTATGACATTCTTTATTCATTATTGAATATCATTCCATAACATCATCATTACTTAGACTAGAATATTAATAATAGTATGATCAATTGATTAATATATAATGCATGACATGTCCTCTAATACTACAATGCTTACCTTCTTGGATGGTGCACTCTTTACATAGGGTAGGAAATCACGTCCACCCATGTAGGGTTGTAATACTTCGGGTACACGTACACCATCGGGTGTTGATAGTTTTCAATGACACAGCACAAGGCACGTTCAGTGGCACATAGCGTAGCATTCAAGCATGTACGTATTTCTTTTCACGATCACCCATCTAAATAAATACGATGATTAATGCTTTGTGTTATTTATAACCTAGTAGAGCAAAAAAACGCTTACCTTCTTACTACCGCAACGAATCTCTAGACGACGACTCTGATAGTCTGTACAATTGGAGCAGCTTACCAATTCCTTGTAGGCACCTATACATCAAATGTAATTTAGTTAGTCTACTCATTTCATCAGTATTAATGGTGATCTAATCTAATCACCTTGGAATGGGAACCATGCTTCCAAATCGTATTTCTTGGCTGCAGCATTGTTCAATGCACCAGATACAATGGATACAACACGATAGGATAGACCAAGCTATAGTGATTGACATATATATATATATACATATATTATTAGATGACATATTGCTATACTCATTATTATATATAGATATATATGTATTACCGATTGGTAGAATGCCTCGCTTGTTGCAATCATCTCATCAAACATCTCCCATGACTTTCCTGGTTCAGTCAAGCAGAATTGTTCAATCTTTTCAAATTGATGAACACGGAAAATACCCCATGTATCCTTGCCATGAGCACCGGCTTCTTTACGGAAGCATGTTGAGTAACCAGCATAACTATTATCATTATTGTTATTAATAATGAATATCATTTATGTCTAATACAATGATATTACTTACCGAATGGGCAAGGTTTCCGTAATCTTTTCAAACCATTCATTAGCATGGAATGCAGAGATTGGTTGTTCGATGTGGCAATAAGATACTTGTCATCACCATCACCTGTCACCTATAATATATATATATATATAAGTATAGATATAGATATATATAGATAATAGTCATAGTCATCATTACCTTGTAGAGTTCTTCATCAAATTGCTCCAATTGCGCAGTCTTGGCCATCACTTCCTTCTTCATCATGAATGGCGTTTGTAACTTTTTATAGCTACGCTTTGCCAAAAATTGTAAACCATACATGATGAGTGCGAGATTCAAGTCAACACCATCATTAGTAAGGAAGAACCACGATGACCTGCTACATTGGAGCCTATACATATACAAAGTACGTTAATTATGAATGTAGATACTGATGCTTATAGATGGCTTGCCTCGTTCCGCATCAAATCCATCCAATCGATAGAGTACTTCATGATGTGGTAGAATATCCGTACGATGTTCAGGCGTCTTATCATCAACATTCCAGGTGCGTACAATCTCGTTATTGTCTTCATCCATGCTAACTGGCACGCTATCATGTACAAGATTACCAATACCGCCTAGTTTAACCTTCCAGGCTGACTCGGATTCTGTTACACTGGCTTCAAGGGCATCCTTCTGACGTTGTAACTCGTTCTTCTTTTCCAATAGATCGCTTGCATCTTGCTTAGCCTATTATTGCAAATGATTGTCAATATTACTACTGCTATTACTGTTACTTAGTATACATGTAAGACTTGCCTTCATCTTTTGACCAATTTCCTTCTTTAATGCGTTCATATTCTTGTTGACTTGATCCAGATCAAATCGTACTATGGATATATACATATACATATATATGAGATATAAGATTGATGCATGCATATAGCAATGTATTGCTTCTTACCGCGTGTCCATGTCTTGTACAATTCGATAATCTCGTCCACTACTTCAACGGGTGCACCACGACGACGTTGAGATTCGCGTATCAACTCGGGATTACCACCCTTGTCTTCGAATAGAATATTGATATCCAACATGATAAATAAATATAAGCAAATCAGTCAGGATGAACGAGATGTTTGTTTTTTCGTCTGCTGATCAAACAACAAGAAAAGAAAGAATTGGATAGTAATCATTCAATGTCAGATGATGATTTAAGAACTAGCAAATTAATGCACACACACATCTCATTTGATAATGATGAAGATGAAGATGGATTGAATATGATGGAGAGCACTAGCAACGAGTTATACACTCTCCTTATTCCTCTTTCCTTTGATTCTATTTATCAAATCTTTACTTGAGATTCATTATTCGTAGTTATTACAGTAGTCATGGCAAGTCAGGAATTACCACGTCCTGGTGGATATCCCTCTATTCGCTACCAGCGCAATCTACCAAAGCGTGGTCCGTCGGGATTCGTACTATTGGCGGGTATTACCACACTATGCGGACTAGGTTTCTATCGTAGTATACAAGGCATCAACGAGAGAAAGTAAGTAGTCATCGTCGTGGTAGTTAATAGCTAGTTGTTGTTATCCTTCTACGTGTTATGTTAACGGTATACGTGTCTATTCTATCTCTAGTGAGATTGCACGGGAAAAGGCATGGGCTCGCATTCATCTGGTGCCACTTCTTCAAGCCGAAACGGATCGTGATCATTATCGACGTGAACAACTCTTACAAGCGGAAGAGGCGGAGATTATGCGCAACGTACCTGACTGGCAAGCGAATAACAAGGGTGGTGCCAATGCCGTCTATCATACAGATAGATATGTGCCACGCACGATTATTCCAGCTGTAGAGATAAAATAAGCAATAATAAGATGAGCGATATTGAAATATAGTATGATGTTCTACACGCGTCAAACTACTACTATAACAATCATGATAATATTCCGTATAACATAGAAAGTGAAAGAAAGTATATGTTGTTCATTAACTATTATAATAACAGTAGCAATAGTAGCAGTAGTAGTAATTCATATCAATGTATAGATTGACTATATCTATGATGATGATGATGATGATGAAAGGAAATCGCATCAAATGGTAAGAAAAAGGGTGGCAAACCCATTTTGGATAGGAAAGAAACGGTTTCACGATTCTATTGAAAGCGATAAACGTCGTTCATGTTTTTATTTCCTTACGCTTCTTTCTCTATTATTCCTTTTGCTTGTTGAACGGAATCATCATGGGTGCGGCAGAAAGTAAACTTGCCTTTCGCAAGAGTCTATTTCGGTTAGCGGAGGAACAGGTAGGATATATGCGTGGCATGACGTAGCTTATGACAAAACAAAATAGTGGAACTAACCACCAGCATAACCCATCTCATTCTACTACTTATTCACTTTGTATGCACTGTTCGTTAACCAACTAGCGTATACCTCATGATAACGAGGCATTCTGGGCTCAGGTAACTGTTTATTTGCTTGTAATGCAGGGAGGATAGTGCATTGTAACTAATGAATACGCTGTATGCTGCATATAGTTTTGGACGGTACCAGAGAATGCCGAAGATGTCTTTGCCTTGGTGACACCGGCAGATATACGACGTATACGAGATCACTCTCGTGGTAACTTTACCACTCTTATAGAAAAGGTAAGCGTATACTGACTATGCATATACGATGATAGATGTAGTAATAGGATACTATTGATGTATATAGACCGTGGATCAAATGCTACGTATCATGCATGCACCGGGTTATCCCTCGCCGGTACACTCGGTGGAAGCACTACTCAACACCATTCGTTTATTGACACGTCTACTCCCATTTCTATTTGAAATGTTGCCCGATGATACAATTGAAAACAATTTGTTTTGGACTGCACCTAATCAAAACAGTACCCCTAATGGTCGTCGTAACTCAACGGTAATTATAATTGAATAGCAGTCGATCATAATCTAGTATAGAGCTAATGTATTACAATGAATACACGAGCAGAAAGAAGGTGCATTAGCCTCGATGATGCTAGGAGAGCAGTTGATGATATCGGCCATTGATCTACTATTCTTGAAAGAGTTGACCCTACCATCGACGGAGGCTACACGACAAAGTCGAGTCAATTATTTGATATGGTAATGCGTATAATGAAGTCAAGCGTAAATACATGATGTACTAATGCTATACCATTAGGG
The DNA here is from genome assembly GCA_025201365.1 of Syncephalis plumigaleata. Classification (NCBI taxonomy): domain Eukaryota; kingdom Fungi; phylum Zoopagomycota; class Zoopagomycetes; order Zoopagales; family Piptocephalidaceae; genus Syncephalis; species Syncephalis plumigaleata. The sequence goes on from JAIXMF010000001.1 coordinate 2,089,176, forward strand.
AACAAGGTATTGCCATGAAGGGTGAAGTAACAGTATCAAAGGAGATACAACAGCATCGAATTGAGGTACTTCGATTGATTTTATGTCTTTTATCAAAGGCCATGTATATCACACCGGGTAATGAACGATGATGACAAGAGAAGGGCATACCATTTGAATATTGACTATCGTATTATTCATGCTAGATGGTCGTAAAACGAATCGTTGGTTGAATGTTGTATCAACTGGTACGGATAAGAAAGCCAAGATGGCACTACTCTGCAGTCTATTGAATACCGTAGCCAATTACGGTAGTGGTCGATGGCAGTTACCGTAAGGCATTAGCGTGATTGTAGCAATAATCATCTTACTAATTAACTTGATTGATTAGCTATCAACATGTCATGTTTAATGATAAACAACAACAATTGGCTACACTTTCTATTCAAGTATTATTGGTATTATTGGATCAACATGTTACATCAAATCATCAAATGGCATTACCATCACCGGCACAATCTCTATTCTCGTTAGTGGGTGAGGAAGATGAACAGAATGTTGATGAAGAAGTGGCAACATCAGTTGAAGGCAATGATGTACCTCTACTACCACGATCAAGACAGACATCAATAATGTCAGAGTCATCTGTAGCAACAGGGTAAGTAGAGGAATAACGAATAACGAATAACGTGTAATAACGAATAATGAATAATGAATAGATTATCGGTATCTACAAAGGTAATCTAGTATAATGTGATTGCAACAACAACAGCAGCAGTAGTAGGAGTAGTCTTAACTAATTGTGTATACGTAAAGGATAATCTATTTCAGTTTTACTTGGCACGACTACATCGACCACAGGATCTACAATACTTGTCCGATGAATTGTATCGTATTATTAGTCAGCCCATCAAGGTTGGTATACATACTCGGTTATGATTCAATAGTGCCTAACTAGAGTGACTATTGACATAGGCACGGAATAGCTATCTACCTAATTCGGCACAACCTGTTACCTTTCAACTGGAGGCCATTCTATTACTATGGCATCTATACTTAAACAATGAGGTATTTAATATGGCTTATTACCACTATCATATATATATATATATTCATAGTATGAATTCCATTTAATAATGATGCAACTATATTTGTTAGAAATTCCGACAACAAGTACTTAATACTCATGTGGCCGATTTGTCTATTGCTATTTTGTACACGGCACTAGCACATAAACTAGATCCAGGTAATTTGTTTTCCTTTCTTTCCTTTACTCATAGTCATTCATACTGATCATGTATACATATCATACTCATTGATAATAGCACAAATTGGGTTGGTACGACTATGCGTGTGTGTATTGCAATCGTTCTCGGTTGAATCTAAATTTGCCAAAGCACTTAATAAGGTGTTCGTTGATGAAACTAACTTACCAGCCGTTGCACGTATTCCTTCATTTTCTGGTACATTTGCCGACTATTTGATTATTGTAAGTGATGATATCAGTGCAGGATTAGCTATTTATTTATTGATTGATTTATTGATTTATCTAGTCGGTCAACACGCTCATCACATCAACGCGTAACACGTTGGCCAGTCTTTACGAGCCATTGCTATCCATTCTATGTAATTTATCGCCACACTTCATGAATATATCGGTGGTTGCCGCTCATAAGCTGGTACAACTGTTTACTATATTTGCTTCACCGGCCATGCTACTGGCTGATCGTCATCATCCACGTCGACTTATCCTTATTGCCGATACACTTGATCGCATTGTACAATATGGATTTAAAGGTGAATAGGATGTTAGATCGAATTAGTCATATACGTGTTATTGCCATACTCACTCGAATGATAGATAACCCGCATGTTATTTACTCGATTGTACGAGCGAATGATAAGATACGATTGTTAAAGGATTTCACATTGACACGAGTCAGCCGGAATAGCACGACGACCATCACCACCACCACCACTACACAACGTGTCACCACTCGACAGGAATCGAATAGCAGCGAGGAGCATGCTCAAGAGATGGAGGAGACCAATTTATTATCGCCATCCTCATCCACGACAACTACCGTATCGCAACGTGCCACAAGTCCATCTTATCTGCAATTATCCGAGAAAGCGATGGGTAAACTACCAGTTGGCGTGTCACCTATTAGTACACCTACCACGCCTACCACGCCTACTGTAATCTATTCTGGTAATATGGTAATAATAATAATAGTGGCAATAGTAATACATTTGTTCCTACTGAAGCATGGGTAAGTTTACAATTACGAATGAGAGACATCGTTATGGTTACAATTAATATGCGTGTGTAAACATATGCACATACATGTACAGGTATCTAGTTGGTTACCCAAGGTTAAACTAGATCAACTATTGCATATGCTGGATATTGTTGTACCACGAGTGGAAGCATTATGTTCCAGCGGTCATTTAACGAGTGATCATGAAATCTTGATATTACTACGCTCCAACGAGCTATTGAAAGAGGTGCATCCTAATGAGGAGGAAGATACGAATAATGATGACGAGGAAGAAGATAAGCTAGAGATGGAGAAGACACGTCTGCGTATGCGACCCTTCCAGTGGAATGACCGCGTAGCCTATTGGTGCCGATCCTTATTATGGGGCCATGTATACACCATGTATCGTGCACCACTCGGGTTATGGCAAGGAACGGCCATTCAATTATTCCAAGTTAAATCGGCATCAGCCACTACTGCTGCAACTACCACAACTACTAATGCCGTACAAGGTAATCAACAGCCATCACATGGCAGTCAAGACAATTCAACGAGTACTACATCGAATAGAACCACAAACAATGAACAAACGGATGGTAGTACCAATACCGAAACAACTCACTAATAAGGATGCGTATACAAATGCGTATTTACTCTTTATTATGGCTCATTACAAGATAGTAGATTATGTTTAACATGGCAGTAATAAATAAACTAATAAGTAAATGTATGTGGTATACTATAGCTATTTATTTATGAATACAAGTAAGATAATTCATTAATAATGATAATAGTGATATGTGCTTTACACATCTCTGTTATGCTGCATAGATAACTATACGATTGCTAGTTGATGTAGAAATAGGCCTTGATGAACGACATTATTGATACTGTCTAGTAAGATTAGAATTGTTGGCGTAGTTGATACACATTTAGAAATGTTACCACTAAATGAGTACCTTATCGTAATTGATGTAAAAACCATTTCATACGTATAATACACTTTATTAAACATGTGTTCTTTATTTCTCTCTCGTTACAAGTATGCTTGTGTTGCAATCAGTAGCAAGTCCATTGGATAGACAGGTAACCTAGAGCCTTACATATAACAAACATGCTATAACGGTTAAACTGCTATAGAGACAGTGTCATTATTTTGACATTAGCAATAATGACGATTGTACCTCGTGTGTCGCTTACTACATTTGTCATTCATCCATTCCAATACACGATACTATTCCCCATATTCATTGAAGAGGAACTATCGTAAAACGGAATGATAAACACGTTATCGTAGATGAGCACGTGTGATGCAGGTGAACTAGCAAGTAGACCTCCACTCGCTCGCTCGCTCTTTTCTTTGTCTTACCTTTCCCTCCCCCGCTCATTAGGAGTTGAACACAATGAACCTACCCCACCTTGTGTCAATCGAGATCAAATGGAGCGTTCTTATTATAGTAAATGAGATTATTGTTAGTCGCGTTGTAAGTAATCAATAATGGATATTGATAACGAGAAACACCACCTACCACATCTATTTAAAGCAGAATAAAAAACACGATGAATAACACACGCATCAGTATCTCTTTAGTGTTTTCTCTCTCTCTCTCTCTCTTTTTCATGATCTGTGCCTTCGTAACTCGCGATTATTGATGATTTTAACGAACTAAATCTAAGCAAAAATACGTTTAAAAAGTATAACGTAAAAATTGACGCTACCATTCAACGTGTATCACAACCACAACTACCAGTGCTGCTATTCTTCTCATTATCTCATTTTCTCTTCTTTCTCTCTCTCTATGAAGCTGTTAACGCTACTAGGCTTAGTGGCCATCGTTGCGGTAAATCAAATGATGCTCGATCAATTGATGATGTCCAATTGTACGACCATTGGATTTCTTTACCAAGTTGCAAGATGCTGGTGCTAAATACGATCACGATCAACAGCATAAAGACAATCAATCAGTACATCCGAGTAGTGGTGAACACTATAAGAATGATCATGTCCTCGTAGTGCCCACGGAATACGGTCGAGTACGTGGTCGAGCAGCACGTACTACCTTCGTTGCCCGTGTCATGGATAAAGTGCTTGGATGGACGGAACGATTCAAACTAGATGCTCGTCAATATCCACGAGCATTTGAAGGGTAAATGACAGCAGTAGACATAACAATAACAAGCACATTAACACATATATATATTTCTAGTATACCATTTGCCGCTCCACCCGTAGGCGAGAATCGATTCAAGCATCCACAAGCATTCAATGCTAGCTGGGGCGGTATCAATAAAAGTACTAATGAATCGTATGGCACGATACGCGATGCACGCACTCCATCCAACGACTGTCCTCAACCATTCCCGCCCTTCTCGCAGAGTGAAGACTGTCTCTACCTCAATGTGTACACGCCGTCCTCGAAGCGTATCAAAGAGTTGGGCGGTCGTGTGGCCGTACTATTCTGGCTATATCCTGGTGCCTATATTGCTGGCGGTTCTTATCAATACGGATTCTATGACGGTTCCTACCTCGCACAGACGAGGGATGTCATTGTGATCACGTCGAATTATCGACTGGGTCCGTTGGGATTCTTGCCGGCCGAAGAATCAGGACACGAGCATGCCAATGCCGCCATCATGGATCAAGTGAAGGCGTTGGAATGGGTGAAACGGAATATCGCCTGGTTCGGCGGTGATCCCGATAACATCACGCTATGGGGATTGAGCGCGGGTGCCTACTCCATCCTCATTCATATGACCTCGCCGATGACACCGCCCAATCTATTTCATAAGGTGATCCTGCAGAGTCCACCGATTGGACATCACGTTCGTTCGCGTGAAAATATACACGCGGTTAATGTGAAATTTGCCGAACAATTTGGTTGTCTCGACACGATTGTTGGTGAAGATAAAAAACCACGAATTAATATCAAATGTATGCAACGCCTACCATGGCCGGTGATCACGGCGTCATCAGCATTCTTTATTACGTACGGTACACCAGGTATCAAGGAAATAACCGATGAGTTCAAGGTAAGAAGAATTGATGACAACGATGATGATGAGTAAAAGCGTACATGCATGCTAATGAAGAGAAATGGTGACTGTTACAACATTAGTGGTGGCCATATCTTGATGGAAAAGTTGTTACGGGTGAACCGCGTGAGCTGATGTTATCCGGCAACTACAAGAATGTACCGATTATCATCGGATCTACCAAGTAAGTGGGAAGAGAGGGTATATTTTATTATTGTTATCATTTGTAAATGTCGAGTGAAATAGTGCTAGATTATTAATTGTTATAAATAATGAATAATGAATGTATTTTTATGTTAGGGATGAGGCTGGATTCTGGAGTATGCTACTAGGTTTGCCGGTAGTTAAGCAGGTCATCGGTTCACATGCCGACTACACGGTCAAGGGATACATAGCACGTACAGCTCGATTATTCGGCAAATTCTCGAAAGAGGTAAATCCTTGATTAATATACATGAATCACTATTGGCATACTAATAGATTGATGTCGAATGGTCGATAGTATTCTCGTTTATATCCAGTGATGAAAACACAAGATGAAATCGAAGAGCAAACCTCCCATGGTGGCACGGATATTGTTTGGCGTTGTCCGATCAATAGGGTGAGTAGACTATTTCACACAGTAACAAAGAAAGAAAGAGGGCGCTAATACAATAATGATAATGATAACAATAGGTAATGGCTAGTGTGACAAATCGTGGCACTCGTGCCTATGTCTATGAATTTAAGCAAAAGAGCAGAAATCCATGGTTTGGTAAGTAATACTGATGGATTACTGTGCTAATTGTACTTGTGCTAACGAGTAGAATGATTCATTGATTATTATTAAAAAGGCATGTGCTACAATCGTACTTGCCACATGGCGGATCTACTACAGACGTGGAAGAAAGACTCCAACATGGTAATGTGCACTAGTGCTAGTTTGTAGTTACTTTACCGTTTAACTAATATGTACAACCACGATTATAGTTCCTTGATGAATCACGTCAGCGTATTGCTACGCACATTCAAGATTATTGGACCAACTTTGCCAAGACCGGTAAATACTATAACCTTATTTATTTATGACGAATTATTAATTCATTCCCATTAGGTGATCCTAATAATAGCGGTGCTTCTGCCAAGAAGCAGGATAAACTGCCTAGATGGCCTGAATTCAATGGAAAGGACCGTCTTCATTTAAGCATCGACGACGAAGTCACTGTAACTACCAATCAACGCGAGAACTATTGTCAATTCTGGGTGAGTAAACTAATGCACAAACTAATTGCATCGACTGAAACAGAAGCACTCATGGAACATGACCATTTACAGGATAAAGCGGGAATTGATTACTGATACACGAGGATGAGGATGAGAAGAGGAAGGAAAAGAAGCTGGTAGAATATTTATATATATCCATTAGTCTACCATTGTTGTTTAGTGTAAATATTCGATGCTATTGAAGGCGGCAACGGCATGGCAATTCTATTGTAGCAAGTTGATATGAAACAACAGTGGCAACAGAGATACGGGATTAAACGAAATAAAACAATGCCTCATTTATTACACAATTCTACACACATGTATGTTCCTATGTCCTTGCGGGTGTGTGTCCGCGTGCGTTATTTAGGAGTAGGAAAAGTGAAATACAAGAAATCAAATCAAATCAAACAGAGCGATAATTGTAATTACCAAAAGCGGAGTTAGCCCTAATAACAGAGCCATATTTGTAATTAGGAACCTTACCGTTTAGCCGAACGTCGTAACCGCAAGATCGTATTTGGTAGGGCCATGTTTCGTGTTGTACGGATTTGGCAAGCGTCGTTCTTATTAGGGCTTCCGTGCAAGCCTCATATTATTTTATAAAAGTGAAGATTTTCAAGAGGTGATCTCCTCTCATACACTTACTTTTTCCGCGTTCGCTTCATCTCTTCCTGTAGAAATACGAGCTATCGTTAGTCACGTTCTTCTTCTTTCTTCTCCTTCACGTTGATCCCATTCTTTTCCCCTCGAATCATTTATCTTAATATCAATTAACGTATACTTGAAATTCTTGTCACCACATCAATATGAAACCATTACTTTGCCTTCATTATGGGCACTGACCATTCTACTCGGCGTGTCATTGTCATTATCGTTCATCCATACAATTACGGTTGATGCAGGCATTCTAACTAAGAGCACCGATGAACCTGACCTCAGCTCGCCTACCCTAGTTGCAACAGAGTACGGCATGCTTCGTGGTCTCGCCACCGACGATCGTATGTTGAAAAGAGCTGCTAAGCGTTTATTAGGACTAGGCCGTAAAAGTGTCGAAGAGGAGAATAAATTGCCAAGAAAGTTTCTAGGGTAATGCATTATGTTAATAATACCAATATAAAGCGTAATTTAGTTTAATTTATTGCAATCATGCTAATACGCAACGATGAATGGTGCTAAATAATGATGATGACAATTATCTAGCATTCCATTCGCTGCACCACCCATAGGTGATAACAGATTCAAGAAGCCACAGCCCTTAGAAGGCTGGGGTGGGATTGACGCATCATCAGGCAAACCATTCGGACCGATTCGCGATGCCGTCAAGAGTACCGATGCATGTGTGCAATTGATGCCGGTGCTAATGCAGGGCGAAGACTGCCTACACTTGGATATTTACACGCCTTCAGTGAATCGATTACGTGAACTGAACAATCGTATACCGGTCATGGTATGGATATTTCCAGGCAAGTAGTAGCGCAAGAGGAAAAGAAAAAACCAAAAGCATGACAATTATAATAATGCAAATGTACGTATGACGATATAGGTGGATTCTTCTTTAGCAATAAGAACATGTTTGACATGTATGACGGCGCTTACTTGGCAGAAACGAAGAACAAGATCATCGTCTCTATCAATCATAGATTAGGGCCGTTTGGCTTTTTGGTAAGTAGAGACAACACAAGAGGTATTACTTGTAAATGCTATAGAAAAGCTAATGATACACAATGGATTGTACGCAATAGAATGCCGAAGGTGCCGATAAGAATGTAGGACTATTCGATCAACGAGCAGCACTGGAATGGATATCGAAGAATATAGAAAAGTGAGTAGTTAAAAGGGAAAAGAATGATGAATGAATGAATGAATGAACGGTAAACGATGTACACTTTATTTATACGCTTAATGGATAAATAACAGATTCGGCGGTGATCCCAACAATATTACACTTATGGGCGAGAGTTCCGGTGCCTATTCGATACTTGCGCATATGGTATCGCCCACCACGCCGCCTAATCTTTTCCATCGAGCTATTGTGATGAGTTCGCCCACCTCGGTTAAACTTCGCAAGGAGGATCAACTCGCGGCCAGTACGTTGGCATTGGCCGAACGTATCAAGTGTACCGGTCCCAATAACACGGTGGACATTGCTTGTCTACGTAATAAATCATGGCCTAGTATTCTCACGGGTCATGGTAACATGTTGGTCACGGGGGAATCCAATGTACTGGAATTAACCGATCAATTCAAGGTAATACACCCACGTAGCAATATACCATTACATATCATTACGTAACACTAACATGTCGATTATTGCTCATACCTTCCCATCTAGTGGTGGGCAACACTCGATAATGACTTTTTCGTGGAAGAAGTGTACGATAGCTTCATTAATGGCGTTTCCTTAAGTGCCTCTATTGATTGGTATAGCCAAGTAAGTATGGAATACGTACATACACCATTATTATTATTGGTAGCAATGACAGTTTATTCATTCAATACTGGCTCATTTCTAGGGATGATGCTGGGTTTTTTTCGGATTTCTATGGCAATCGCGTAACCGGCAGATTCACTGGGTTATTCAAAGATTTCACCCCTACCGGATTTGCCGATCGATTAAGGCGTGCGTTCAAAGACAAGCTATCCGAGGTAAGTAGTGTGTACATGTGCACATACATACACGCACACGCTGTCTAGCAAGATTGTTACGCTAACTATCGTATTAATCTATTACTAGGTGACCAAATACTATCCGTTGCCTACGACTGAGGAAGCGACGGTTGCGCAGTTCTCCGATCTCATTACCGACATGTTGTTCCGTTGTCCGATCAAGTCGGTAAGTGATCGGATATTCACTACTTGATAGCATCCTTCCTATTCGTTTGCTCATTACTACCACTACCAAATAGATTGCCGATGCTATTGTCAGGCACAATAGTACCGTTTACACTTATGAATTGGCTCAGAATCCACCACGTCCTTACAAACTTACCGGTAAATATAACGATAGTAACACAGTAGTAGTAGTAGTAGTAGCTAACCAACCGATGTCCTATTCATTTAGGCTACTGTCGTACGCATACCTGTCATACATCCGATCTATTCTACTTGTGGGCACGTGGGGATACTACTTATGATAAAATAGTAAGTTGGATGTCATGGTGATACTAGATCCACCATTCGCTACACCTAGAATAGAGATGATTAACCATTTGACGGGAATGATCGCACACCAATTATCAGGTACTCAATGCTGAACAACGTCGACTAGCCGATCAGATCCAGAATTATTGGAGTAATTTTGCCACTAATGGTAAGTGATGCACAATAATAAACAGAATCACATAGGCTTACATTCATTTACCGTATGTGCTGTTCTCGTTGTAACATTATTGACAGGCAATCCCAATAGAGTAGCACTCTCTTATGAAACTAGCATGAATATCGAATCTACAAAGATATTATCATCATCACCCGTATCACCATTACCTTCATGGCCGGTTCATTCGATTAATGAGGTTTACAAGTGTCAAATGCTTAATGATAAAGTAGAATTTATGAACAATGCACGATCTCATTATTGCAAATTATGGGTAGGTATCGCTTATCGCTCTTTTCTATTACTACTTTCTAATGGTATTTATACATTTTATTTAGGACACTATCGGTTACAATTACTAGTCCTTACTTATCACTCTATTAACTAGCACGATCAACTATTAAATAAACTGCATCTCTATCTCTATTACTATTACAATTTCATGCCTATTCTTGGCATTTCTTAATTGCAATGTATGGCATGTGGCATTGTAGTGAACAAATAAGGGTGATAATGATAATGATGACAATGATGTTACTGATATGGACGGTATGAATGATACGGGTGATGATGATGATAATGATGATGATGATAATGTACCTCCATGAGAGAAGGTCACCTGAGCGTTGAGCACACAGTAAATGCGAGTAGTAATTGGCTGACGGCGCTCGTTTCGATGGTGACGCCTTTTCTATAATGACGCTTTATTAATAGAACATGAATGACACTCGGTGCTATGCGTCCGTGTTTGTTCTATCAATTTATCACTTTTAGTTCGGTTGGCACATACTCGCTCACGCTGAATCGTCGTTGTTATCGCCGTGGCATTCCATACTGACTCACTCGCTCCTCACTCACTCGCACCCTCACATTTATTCCTTCTGTATTAGTCAGAGCAACGATCAAATTGTTTCTCGATTCTTCCTATTTGCGTTTCTCTATTCTTTTTCTTCGTATTGCAACTATTCTTATTTTATCATCTTTCAATATTAGTGCAGCAGTCTAAGCAAATTCATCATATTAACCCTTTTTACAATTGATATAACCCCGCTATAAGTGATAACAACTACTGCTACTATTGCTGCTGCTGCTTCTGCTTCTGTTGTTTCATTCAACTACATATATATATACTACTTCTTTCGAGCGTTTCGTTTTAACTTGCATTCCCTTCGAGTCTTTGTATTGCTTGTTCTATCGTATACTATCTGTTGAATAGCGGGATGAAATTTTGTAATCGATGTGGCGACCCGGTTAGTGGACCTCGATGCAAATGTGGTGGCACACCCAAAGGTAAGCAACTAGTCGTAATATAATATGTATACAACAACGCTAACGTTTACGTATAACAAAGAGGCGCAAGGTAGTGGTGGCGGTGAAGGTGTCTCTACCATGAAACGAGATGTATGGTCTAGAAAGTAGGTTACAGTAGAATGAGCTAAGCTTTGTTCAACCGATAAATATGAGTATAGCTGCTTATACGTTATTTCTTTAGATATTTAACCAAGGGACTTGAACCAGCAACTGGTCGTGCTCGTTCCGCCTCTTCTGGTAGCGAGTCATCAGCACCGAAATGTACCGAATGTGGACTACGACTATCACCAGTAAGTTTGTGAATACACTTAGAAGTAATATGGAACTATAACAATAATAATAATGCTTATCATGTACACTATTACTATACGATATTATAGACGGTTGATGGTGGTCTAGCATGTAGAGTATGTATCCTAAAGCCCTCAAGTAAAGGCGTATGGTAAATAATAGGAATAAACAATGATGATCATGGATAATTACTAATTGTTGCTATGATTATAGCGCGGCCTGTGACAAGCCCGTCATTCCCTTATCAATAACTGGTCAAGCAGCCACTTGGGTGGAGTATGGTACTAAAATATGGCACAAGGTAAGGGGGAGAATACAATGGATATCATCATCATCATCATTGAGAGTAATAACTGCATTATAAACGACTAATACACAATGATAATACAGGAATGTTTCCGATGTAGAATATGCCATATACGCTTGACTGATCCTATGGTGGATTTAACGGGTCAGCCATGCTGCGAGGATTGTCTTATGGCACAGGCAGGAGCACGCACGCCAATGGATGAAGTGACACTGGAAACAGCCACAACACACAACAACAACAACTAGTAATATTCATAATGGCAATGGTAGTAATCGACAACCTATGAATACACCACCGTATGATTCACCACCAAAAGTCAAGCCTGTCGTAACGGCAGACAAGGCAATAAGCAATGGTTCACCCGTGAAAGTCAATAATAACAATAGTACAAAAGCAGTTACAACAACGACAACGACAACGACAACGACAACGACAACAAATAATAATAATGCTAAAGCAACAGCAGAACTAGCGGATAAGAAAAAGGCATCATCTAAACCGAAAACATCCACCGATCCAGTGACATCAAGTGGATTCGAGTGTAATGCATGCCAACTCCCGATTACTAATTCCGGTGTACGTTTACCAAGTGGTCGACTCTACCATCCACACTGTTTTACATGTGCGGGATGTGGTAAGGAGTTTAAGGATAGTGCATTTGTTAACTATGGTGGACGTGCCTATCATCCCAATGTAAGTATGACATGTAACACTATTCGATAGAGTATAACTAATAATACGGTGATAGTGTACACCCAAGAGTAATGTAGAACGATGCGGTGAATGTGGCAAATATATATCAGGTTTTTACGTAAAAAACAACGGTATTAGTTATCATTCAGAGGTAAGTAGACTATTATTATTATTACTATGATGTGATTATATGCTTACAAGTGTAATAACATTGCTATTGCAAACGATAGTGCTTCAAATGTACTGGCTGCAAAACACCGATTGGTCCCAAGACACCATTTGGCGAAATTGCTGAAAAACCCTATTGTGAATCATGTTTAAAATCACGTATTACAGGCGATCTTTATATACCTCCTCCACCATCAGCACCACCAGCAACAATAACCTCATCTACGGAATCACCTTCAAACATTGATACCACAACAGCAACAGCAACAGCAACAATGATGAACACCACTAGACGTGGCTCGGAAGACAAGAGTGAACGAACGAATAATACATCATTTGGCGTGCACGATGCCAGTTTAATTCAACTTGACCCGTCCATGGAACGGGATATTGGCGTGGAGCAGCAATGGCATAGTACGACAAAGGTAGCGCAGCAACATCGCCTGTTCTAGCCCCTACTGCTGTGAAAGCACAGCAAAACAAGCCATCCTCACCGTCTATGGTGGTGACTTCAACGCAAAACTTGCCATCACCTGATTCACCGCGTATTACGCCTGTTACTTCGAATGCAGCTATCGGGCGAGCAATGGGACGTGCGCAAATGTCACCTTCACCGTCATCGCCGCCTAAGAATGGCCGTATCGCTGTAGCGAGTACAGCAGCCGAACTAGCATTTAATGAAGGGGTAATGGGTGGTGCGCGTGCAGCTGCACATGCACGTTCACGTAGCGCAGCATCGCCATTACTACGTCCAACTGCTACGCAATCACCGCCATTATCGGCAGTATCGGCCATTAGTGGCGCTACTTCTAATGGCAACAATAATGGCGTATCATCTGGTACGTCAACACCGTACGCATCGAGACCGGTGAGTCCACGACTTCGATTCGAGGAGTCGCTACTATCGCCGAATGCCTCGAGTGAGATTGCCTTATCTCGATCGAGTTCGCGTTCAAGTAACACGTCCAACTGGGATTCGCGTCTACCACCGCCGATCAATGTTGCGTCGAATCCCGTTGGTCGCTCTGTTGGCACGCCCATAACCACGACATTCGCGCCGTACAACCATCAAAACAATGGCAGCAATGGCAGTGTAGGAGGTGGTCATCAACCCACGCGATTTGCACAACTAGGTGGCACATCTCGATGTTTCAAGTGCAATCAACGTCTCTACGCCATTGACGAGGTACCGGGTCCTCGTGCCACCAAATGGCATCGGAATTGTTTGGCATGCCTAGTGTGTCGCAAACCACTCGATAGTATGGCGTTGATGCGCGACGACACCGACGGTCCTTACTGTCGTATGTGCTATATCAAGAAGGGTCGACGCGTTACGGCTCTAATGTAATCTTTCTAATTTCTTCTTCATTTTTCTATCATTTAGTTTTGTTTTAAAATCCCACTATTTAATAAATGTTTTCTCTAACTTGTGGCATTTCCATCGGTTTCCTAAAAGAATTCTAACTTACCATTATTTTGCATCCTTCTTCGCCATTGCTACCTGGTTCTTTGTTCTTTATTCTTTGTTCTTTTTCTTTGTTCTTTCAAACAAGCTAGCATCCACATGAAATAGTCCATTATCATCATTTACGTCATTGTCATCACTTTGGCCGTTGCAATCACTGAAGGAGCAATTACTCCGGAAAAACTTCAATGTGTCAACTGCACTACTCTTCAGATGGCAGTCGTAACCAGTCATAATAATGACGATTGAATGATCTATCTCATAGGCTATGGCCATATTGAGCTACACTAATAGCTATAACTATCGTATCATTTACGAGTATACTTAAAGTTGTACATAAACCTGTTGTAACGCTGCGGGATTGTGTGAATTCAATGCTTACCCTCGGCATTGGCATTGACTTTGAAAGTCCAGTCTCGTGAGCTTTCCTGTACAACCACACGGATAATGTAGCACTTGAATTATACGCAAGTTATCCATTTAAATAAAGCCTAGTACTCCTATTTACTTTGCTTCTACATTATGTCACCATTGCAAACCAATACCCATTGTCTATTGTTTACTCTTTTGCATTTAGTTCATTAGTTCATTTGTATAGTTAGATATTACTATGAAGTTGTCTAAATTGTCAGCATGTATATTTTTCACAGTCGTAATGACTACTATGACCGTTGTAGATACTAATGCAACAAATAAAAAGATATCTAAAAGGGCCTTGACGCTTAGTAGACCTATCAGATTTAGTAGACCTATCAGATTAGTAGACCTCCTACACCTCGCAACCAAGTCGGGATTGGTAGTCCTCACCTACATCCCAACCGAGTTGGGCTTGGTGGCCCTAACATACAACGCAAACCAGTTATGGCTAATAAACACAATGAACCCATAAACTCAATAAAAAGCCTGTCAAACTCGACAAGCCCGATAAACCTCGTAAGCTTGAGTTACAGGACCCGCCAGATATGCCTAGTAGGTCTACGGAATCTAGGAATCTAGGGAATCTGAAGTTTTTAAGCACTTTAGTATGTTAGAGTGGTCTCACAAACTTCGCAAACTTGGAGTAATTAAGGAGTGATAATACTATACTACCATTATTTGCTTTTTATGCTAGCTTAATACTACTTGGTTATTGTTAATAAATTTAGTTATACATTTGCTTGTTATTCGTTGTTTATTCGTAATAAATAGTATTTACTATGCTAATGATCTATATACGCACTTGTTAAAGGCAAATTGTGATATTTATTAACTTCTTATGATGTGTGAATTGCTTGAACTGATATCCACACATAACAAATAATTAGATGTCGATGATTCAAGTAACATATGCACTACTCTGCCCGTTAGCAAATCTTGCACGCGGGATGGTGCTTAAGCCTTAGGCACCACCTTCCATTGCAAGAGTGTGCCATCGAGACCACCTGCAGATACGGCCCATTGATTGTCGGCGGTAAATCCGACTGCCGTTACATGGGAGGCATGGCCACGATACTTGATACTGGGCATGTTCTCCTGGTAGCACGGATAAGTGTGCAGTCCTACCTGACTAAAGTCATTGCCGCTAATCAATAGATTACGATCTGGATTGCGTGCCACCGCGTTGATATCACGTCCATGCATGCCAGGCTCCCAAATGCCTACGGTAGGCCAGGCCATGGTCAGCTCGAAGGTCTCCCAGTCGGTATCGCTCATATCCGATGACTTGGTGATCTGCTCGCATGATGGAATGGACCAGAAGAGTAACTCGTGCTCCAAACTATTGGTCTGTAGATACTTGCTATCTGACGACCAATCCAAATGAATAACATGGCTTGAATGTCCACTGCACACGCCGATCAACTTCCAGCTTGCGGTGTCGTAGATGCCAACACCGTTGTCGTCCTTCATACCGCCAACGGCGAGGTATTTACCATCAGGCGAGTACTTGAGCGGATGTTCAACGTCCGTTTGACGACCGCCTGCTTCGTGAAGTTCGCGTTGCGGTACAAGTTGCTCGGCACCCAGAATGAATACATGATCGCTAGTGGCACCCACCGCCACCTGCTTGCCCGATGGATGATAGGCACAGGTGCGTAGTTGACGATCCAGCTGAAGACTAATCATTGGGAATCGATTTTCTAGATCCCAACGGATAACTCGCATATCCTCGGACACGGTAATGCACTCGGGTGCCGTTGGATGCATGGCAAGACCCCAGACCTCGGCGTTATTCCTCGTGCTATGCGCTTCGACGAGACGACGAGCTTCGGCAGCACCTTCATTAGCGACGATGGCATCCATACCATCAATGACAAGAATACTCGAGTCGTCGTAGCCGAGTGCCACTTGGTTGCCGTCCCAGCTGATAGCACGAATGCCGGCGGCTGTACTCTCATCCTGATAGGCAAGACGAGGTGCGGCACCTGGGAGATGGAGCATGAGACGGCCGTCCTTACCGCTCGTCAAGAAGCCTACACCCTGTTGGGACGATGTGGCGTAGACGGAGCCCTCGTGTACACCGCTTGCTACACTTACGATCTCACGAGTCTCGATGTTCCAGGTGTAGACGTCGCCATTGTGGCAACCGGTAGCCACGGTGTTGTCGTCAACGAATGTGACACTTAGCAATGGTTGTAGCACGTCTTGCTTGCCGAAGATACCTTTGTTGGCGTCCAATTGATTGGTGGCCGGATCATAGGTCCAGAACTTGATGTGCTTCACACCTACGGTAACGAACTTGTTTGGATTTGTCGGGTGGAATACGAGTTCGAGCACCTTATCGGAATGTCCGGAGGTCGTGCACACTGGCTCGCCGCCCTTACGCCAATCGAATAGTGCGAGGGTATGATTGCTGTCGGAGCTTACAGCTGCGACGTATTGGCTTTCGCCGGCATCATTGACAGCGGAGAAACCAAGCGAGACGATACCGGTCATGGCGGAGGGACAGTTCAAGGTGGCAAGCGTTTCCTTCGGGTTACTGACATCCCAGACCTTGATGTACACTGCTTGCTCTTCTCCTTGCTGTAAACGGTGACTTGATCACCGGTGGCGCATATTTACCGGATGGATCGGTACCTAAGGCGAGAATTTCCGCCGATTCATGACCCGTATAGATTAGTTGTCGATTGCGCGCCATACTATGCACAATGCCCAATGATGCCGTGTGGTAGATTACATTCTTGGCAGCGCTGTTCAATCGGATGTTGTTGCGACAGTTGCGTGCACGATAGCCGTAGGCGTGAGATAGCTCGAGCTGTGCAGCAGGCTCGTTCTTGACCGATGATGGATCAAACGTGCTTGGCGGGAAGATGGCGCCAGCCCATGGACGAACAGCCTATGGGTAAGTATGTTCATTCATTAGTTCATTAATGTTATCTAGCAATGCTACATCTATGAATGTGCAACTTACACTAAAGTTAAGTCCAGCTGCTGATGCTTCACCCTTGAGCTTCTCTAATTAAAATAAAGAATACACATAGAAATGTTACAATTAGCCAATTAGTAAATGCATTGTTTGCGCATCCTACCTGGTGACTCGCGAGTTAACTTGAGCGATACACGAACTTCGCCTGCACCCTATGGTGCATGGTTAATAATAATAATAATAATAACGAACTGTCCTATTGCTAACAACTTACTGGACCATTCTCTAGTTTATACCACTCATCCTTTTCCTCATCCTCCTTCAACGATGAGAGATCAATGGCAAACTCGCCCATTGGATCATCGGGTGAATCGTAATCGCAATCGATTAGTTTAACCAAAAGCTATAATACACGCGTACAAATACGAATGGCAACATGGTTAGTCGACTGTTGCTAATGCCATTATTCTACATGGATCATTTACCTTTTCTCCTTCGATATCTTCACCCGATAGACGGAATGACTCGTTCCAGGTCGGGGTCAATGATTGCTTGATGATACGTGAACGATGAGAGCGTCTACCAAGTTCAAAGATGGCATATGGGTCCGATGAGCCTATACAGATATACATGCATACATTTACATCGAAAGAAAGAGAGAGAGACAAAAATATGCCAGTTAGCTAGACGATATGACGTGATATGCTGCGTTTCATACCGGTGTTGTCACAAGCTGGCAAATCGCGTGCCTCAATCAACTTGACATGAAGTTGCAATGGACGCTTTGAATTGTCGACGACAGTCATGGTGTTAGCGGTAGTAGTAATGATGAAGGTAAGAGCTATTGCTTATAAACAAAATAGTAGCGTGTTTTAGAAGCGTAGAAGATAGAACAGAACACGGCGTTTGACTGCAATATGATGGATACTAGACAGGTGGACGGAACGTCGTGTCCTTATATAGTAGGTCTATCTTGTTCCGCCGTAAAAGTATACTGGACGCACATGTCCATTGACATGCCCCAACGCGTTCGCCATGCATGAACAATGGTTAAACAGGGACACGTCATCAGTTGTACACTACGTCGTCGTCGTCGTCGTTGTCGTCTATTATGCAGCCGGTTTGAATGCCGTGCGAGAAATAATGTTGTAAACGTCATTGCTGATGGTATGAGCATTGCGATATTCTTGTATGTTGACAATAATGAGTAGATATTTCTTTATTGTAATGAATGTCAACGTCAATACATGATAAGCATGGATATGCCACTAGTCCATTATAATTGTAGATTACATGTAATTTCAGATAGGGATGATTAGTGACATGGCATGTGCGTAGATCATCTTGATCGTATTTGAATTTCCTTACTATTATAACATTATCATCTTTGTCATTACAATTACCTTAGGCACTAGACTAGTGTAGGCTATTCTTGCTACTGCTGATATAGTTGTGTTTAACCGTTACATTTATTTATCTAAAATAAGAGCCGAGTATTCTCAAACAACGTCATTTTATAATAAATAAGTATAACTTAAAAAGGTGGTGGTGGTAAGCGTGGCAATAAAGGCGACCAGCGTCTGCCCAGAGAGGTATGATGTAGAGGAAGAAAAAGCAAGAAACTAGAAATTCATATCTAATCCATTAACTCATTGAAAGGATTAGATTTATATCGTACGTGAACCATATCTATTATTAACTGAGTTTCACTCCTAGTTGAAGGGGTTGGCTAGTGGGTGCTGCTGTTTGTTGACTATTACCAGCAGAATTATTGCTATTGTTACTGCTGTTATTCTCGGTAGTACCGTAACCACCATATGCTGGTGGTGGTGGTTGTTGAAGTTGTAGCTGCTGCGGTGGTTGTACCGTTTCTACCGCTTGACTTGGCTGTGCCTGTGGTGGGCTCGGTGGAGTGGGTGGATTGGGAGTAACGGCGAGTGGTATGGGCCGAGCATTATTCTTCGCTGCCTCCAAGCTTTCGAGTTGCGCTTGTAAACCACCTTGAGGAAGTTGAGGGGATTGTTATTGCTGATATTGTTATTGTCGTTCGGCCCTTGAGTTGATTTTGGCGTTGTATCTACACCCTCGTAGGCGGGTCCATGCTCTATAATACCCGTTGGATTCAAGTTTAATTTAATAGGAGTACCGTCGAGAGGACGCATGGCGACAGGTGCTATGAAAGCTATCGCACATAGTAGCGTGCTCACTGCGACTGCTTTGACGTACATGGCAAAATAAACAGGAATTATAGGGAGGGGGCAGTAGTTACGCGACGAATATTGAGTGAGGAATAGAGAGAGAGAGAGAGAGGAGAGAGAGACAAAGAGAAAAAAGAAAGAGTGAGTGAGGAGCGAGCTAGCTAGCAAGCGAATGAGCGTGTATTCAACCGAATATGAAAGAATAAAGAAAAGGAATGTGCCCTTCCACAAGTAACAAATAAAGCGGAGTTTAAGCGAGGAAAATAATAAAAGGAGAATACGCACAAGCGAGAGTTGGTTAAAAAGAGAAACAGTAATAATCCTTAGGACCAGCCTATGAAAGGTGAATGTTTCAGTTGTTACTGTTGCAAAAAGGTATTACTACAGCTACTACAAGTAAATAGAAAGGATGTGGCTTAGTGAGAATAACACGAGGTAAAAGCAAGTCAACGGGGAGATAAATGCGTTTATATCATGGATTGTGGCGCATTTTATGGACATTCGCCTTGCTAGTGTTGCAAGCCATGTACACACATACACATACACACACATCATGCTGAAACTGCCGTGCAATGAATGCCGTATGATGTCCCGTCAACTAATAGTGCATGTATATGGGTACTTGTGTGTGTGTGTGTGTTAAGGGTGTATCATGTGGTGTTTGATAGCAGTTTCAAGTGGTTGCACAAACTGACAGGAACGCCACTACGCATGAACATATGATTCCTTTCCTTCATGCAAGGTGGCTGCAATTTATCCACCATACGAGTAGAATGCCAAATAAATCTGCAAAGCTATCTCCTCCCTATCCTCCTTTATTGATGCAGTAACGTATAGCAACTGTCATTCAGCGTGCGTATCTGACGTATATCATCACTATTATTATGTTTTTACACGAACGGAGAGCATTTGAGAAACCATATTATTTTACTTGAATCCTATAAAACAGTAGTATGTTTTACCTGTCTCATTGATATGCTATTACTATTATTATTATTACTAAACGTCATTATTTTTAAACATTCAGTCAGAGGGCTACACGTCAGATGGCTTAAAAGGAAAAAAGAAGGGCATCTCATTATCCAACTATCATCAACTTTACCCTTTTTTCATTGTTTTATTGTATACGAGCAAGAGCAGCATCATGCCGTCTACTAAGGCGAGTGGACTATTCAAAAGTAATAGCACGTCTCAATGGCGTTCCATGCTCGATGACTATTCACGGGCTATACAGGCACACTCGGATACGAAGAGTAAGGTACGCTTACCCGCTACTAGAAAGAAAAACGTACGAGGGAGAAGAGCTCCCAAGCATGGCCAATCCGAGGAGGAAAAGGAGCAAGCGAGTGAATCCAAAAGCGAGCTGTTGGAGTTTGATCGATGGTATCAGTATGAGCTGCCTGACACGCTGAGGGAACGAGAAACACCGTATATGAAGTATGAAGAACTGACCAAGTTGGCGGAATGGAAACAGCTGGTAAACCATATTAGCAATTGATAATACACCGAATATCCATACTTACTCGAATTTATTTGCTCATTCATTCATTCCTACTAAAAGCGAGGCATATTTAGACCCCGTCTAATGAACTTGATCGAATCCAATAGTTCATCAGATGTGGAAGCTGTAACTAAAGAAGCATTTGCCGCATTAGTCCATCCTACTAGTGCTTCAAAGAAAAGAGGAAAGACCACTCGAAAGAAAAAAGAGAATGACGAAAATGATGAAGATGATGATGATAATGACGACGACGAGAGTGACAATGATAATGATGACGACAGTGATGAAAGTGTGGAAGCAACCATAATGAAATCACTTGATATACTGTGTCGATTGCATGGAGTGGGTCTAGCCACCGCATCTGCTATACTGGCTGCTTACGACAGTGATATGAGTCGCCATGACTATGACAAGGTAAATAACATTTATCACCTTCTAGTATAATACGTATCAATACTATTCTTTTATTTAGAAAAAGAATGCGCATGTTGGATTGGGAAGAGTGCCGTTTATGGCGGATGAAGTAGTGGCTGCCGTGCCTGACTCGCCTACCGGTCGATACACTGCAAAAAACTATGCACGCTTACTTCATGCTCTACGTGCTAAAGCAGCCGAGTTAAACGAACAGAACAACAATAGCAGCAACGAGAAAAAGAAGGATGACGATACGTTCCAGTGGTCGGCGCGGAAAGTGGAGTTGGCACTTTGGACGGCAGCTATCCTAAATGGATAACTCCTTGCCATAGACGGTAGGGCACTTGATTCCTTACAAGTCAGGTCCTTTGTTTCTATCGTGCCAGGTTTGACTATTCCCCTAGGAATTCCAGGGTACGTTACCGTATACGAGTAATTGTTCAAACATGCATAAATCAGCAATTAAAAGTCCGTTTAGTCGACATTATTTGCTAAAAATAAATTTATAGTTTGTAGCATACAATGATACTGCATAAATAAGGCGAATATATTGTAACTATATGTATCTATATGTATCTATATATCAATGTCAACAGAATTCGATTAGTAATTAGCCACTACTACTATAGAATGCCACTATTTATAGAGCAATACTTATTTGGTTATCTGTTGCCTATTTACGGTATTTCCTAATGCATACATCTGAAGTATCGGAGTAATAGCATTTTAGTTTATGTTGATTATAAAAACCAGTGTTTTTTGGGTACTGGCCCATCTGATATCATCAACACATTGCTTTCTACTTCCACTACTTCTTCCACTTTTACTACTGCAAACCATCTGATATCTGCAACAATATCCACGTTTCCTAGAGTCGTCGCTGGTCATACCTATTTCTTGCCATTATCCAATCTTTATTTACGAAAGAATCAAGTACAAGTACAACGCAACACAACATGCAAGCTCTATCTGCCAAGGTCAGCCTGATTACGCTACTTGCATTAGTTGCAGTGGCCGGCATGTCGATGCACAATACGGTCGATGCTGCTCCATCCGGAAAGGAGGACTCGGACGGTATGGTTTCTAAAGTGGGCGTGTTTTCTCATGGCCTTATCGAGGACGATCAAGTGAAAAGCAACTATGAGAAGCTCGAGCTAGCAAAACGTAGCCAGTTTGATTCGAATGCCGGACGCTATGCTTTGCCTGGTAGTCTTTCACATGTGGCTATACAGAAGCGTAGTACAGAAGACTCGGAGCAAGCAGTACTTGACATGCGCCACATATCTATGCCCAAGGACAACCACATTCCGGAAGAGTTTAAGGAGCTGGATAGGGCAGCTGGCCACTAATGTATCCTAATGGCAATAAATAATATGAACATTCATATTATCTATCATTCATTAGGATGCCTCATATGAACACTATTGGAATTGTTGCCTATTGTCAGTCAGTGGATTGTTATCGTAAATTATAAATAAACAAACAAAAATGCTGGTCATTTTATTACACAAATCTTGGATTATCATCTAGAGTATCTTGTTATGTAAACAATGATTCAATATTTAATACTTGTAAACACACACATATACACATACACATGATACTAATAACAAATGAATGAGTGGACGATTAATAATCTAACGCTTTTAATCTACCAAGATGGCTGACAATGAATAAGATAAAAGAGTGACTTCATTGTACCTATAGTAGTAGTAGTAGTAGTAGTAGTAGTGATGATGATGATACTTGTGATAGTAGTGTGATGGCAGTGTAATAATAGTAATAGTAATAATAATAACGATGATAGTAATATTTATGTAGTCTTTGTCTCTTTATCTGATTCATCCTTCTTCTTCTGATCGCCATTATTACTGTTGTTGTTATTATTATTATTCTTTTGCGACATACCATCAAAGTACTCTTCATATTGAGCCCTTTCGGGGAATGGTCGTTTACCTAATAATTCAATCATGTCCTCTCGACTTAGCACCTCCTTAGATAGTAGAAGCTGTGCCACCGACTCGACATTCGCTCGCTTCTCTGTTAGTAAATCTTTTGTACGCTTATACGCGTTTGCCACCATCTGACGCACTTCCTCGTCGATCATTCGACCGGTCTCCTCCGAGTATGGCTTTTGGAATTGTGGTTCACGACCATCGTTCGGTCCTTGATAGCTAAGATTGCCAATACGCTCGTTCATACCGTAGGCGACCACTTGCGCATAAGCCATCTTGGTGACCTTTTGCAGATCATCGTGTGCACCCGTGGTAATCGTGTCGAAGAATATCTCCTCTGATACGCGACCACCTAGCGTCATACACATACGGTCGAGTAGTTGTTGGGTCGAGTACAAATACTGATCTTTAGGCAGATATTGCGCATAGCCCAACGCGCCAATACCGCGTGGAATGATCGACACCTTAAGTAGTGGGTCGGCGTAGCGTAAGAACCAGCCTGCCACCGCATGTCCCGCTTCGTGATACGCGACCGTCTTCTTCTCCTCCGGTGATAGTACGCGCGACTTCTTCTCTAGACCCGCGATAACTCGTTCGATCGCTTGTTCAAAGTGTTTCTCCTCGACTTCATCGCACAGTTGACGTGCCGCGATAAGCGCCGCTTCATTGCACACATTATGAATGTCGGCACCGCTGAAGCCTGGTGTCATTGCCGCCAGTCGATTAGCTAGGCGGGGACGATCGACTGACGTCTTAATGGGTCGCAAGTGTACAATGAAAATGGCACTACGTCCCGTGATATCCGGTCGATCAATGGCGATATGACGATCGAATCGACCTGGTCGCATTAGAGCCGAGTCCAGCACGTCGGGTCGATTAGTACCAGCCAACACGACAACGTGATCATCCGAGTTGAAGCCGTCCATCTCGACGAGTAGCTGATTCAGCGTACTCTCCCGCTCGTCATTACCGCCTCCGTATTGACCGGTATTACCGCGTGATTTACCGATAGCGTCGATTTCATCAACGAAAATAATGCAAGGCGCGTGCTTCTTTGCATTCGAGAATAGATCACGTACACGCGATGCACCAACGCCGACGAACATCTCTACGAATTCCGATCCGCTTACGCTCAAAAATGGTACACCCGCTTCACCGGCCGTTGCCTTGGCCAGTAATGTTTTACCTGTACCGGGTGGTCCGCTTAGAATGGCGCCCTTGGGTATTTTAGCACCGAGACGTTCGTAAGCACTGGGATCCTTGAGGAACTTTACGAATTCCATGATCTCCTCTTTCGCTTCATCCATTCCGGCAACATCCTTGAACTTCACCTTGATGTCGGTTTCCTGATTAAACAGTTTGGCGCGTGACTTTCCAATACCGAATATGCCCTGCTTCCCGCTAGCACCGCCGCTCGTCGCGTCAAATAGAATAGAGCACCCGCCAACAAGAGAGTCGGTGCGAAATGAAGTAGCGTACTGGCAATGCTCATTTCATCGGTATACGACACCGGGATACGTTCGTTGACGGGAATGTTCAACGCTTGTTGCGCTTCCTCCATTTGTCGTTCGAATGCATCTACTGAGCCAATGTTGAAGTAATAGGTGGCCTGTCGGGTATTAAGCGTGTCACGCGCGTCCGAATGTAAACGTACACGAACGCGACTTCGATTGATAACCTCGAGACGCGCGACAAGTCCCTTGTCAAGTAGCGATGCCCTGAACTCCTGCCACGTAATCTCTTTGGCATTATCGTTATCCATTTGCAATCGATAGAAGATGTAACCGGCGAGTAGAATGGGTACAATTGTACTGGCGTTGAATTTGAACTGTTCGTTCTGTCCGAGATTAGGTGGACGCGTATGTTGCCCATCGATCCACGAGCACGGCCCTCCGCTTGTTGATCCTGGCTGGCACGTTGATCGGTGCGAGCACCTTCTTTACCGCGGAAGAACCCTTCAAAGCCTTTAGGTATATACTTTGGCGTTGGCTCTTTGGGCGTTTGCGATGTATCCGCGGCATGCTTATCTACGTCCTCTTATTACTATCGTTAGTCGACTCGTTCTTCTTTGGATCTTTAGGAGACGAGTCGTGAGTAGAAGCAAATGATCGCGCTACACCAGGATGGAATCGTAGTATAGATCGAGTTGTTGTTGTTGCGGTTGCTGTACCGAGGGCACGACCACGCATTAACGTTTGACGCGTGTATCGAAGCCTACATGCTTCGGCGAGTGCGGAGCGAAGCATATTGCGATTGATGTATGGTTGCTTTCTTTACAATCTCGGATCTAGATTGTAATTTGAAGGAAAGAACGATTGACCACGGATCAAATACAGGAATATACGTGATTGCGGCTAGAGGAGAAGGGTCGAGAACACAGAAATAGTGGTGACGTGTCAGAGCAGGAAGAGAACAGAGAATGCGCGTGAGAGTGTAAGAGTAAAGCGAGAGTAAGAGTAAAGCGATGGTGTTTAGTAATAATAATAATAATATTCGCGATAATAATCGGTTCATCGCTTTATGTCGGAGGTTTATCATATTTGTTAGAAAAATGTAATGCATCATGATGACTCCTACTAATGCTCATCGGGGAGAAGTTGATCCGATTTAAATTCAACTAGAATTGACAGAATGTCGGGTCTTTTCGGCAATAGCAATATTCATCGCTATACGAGTAAGAGCGAGAGAGAAAGCACGTTTATCATTTTAGTTTATTTAGTAAATATATACATTCATTGCTGAATATACATGAGTTTTTAGTATTAATAACAATAGAAATTATATAAGCAAATCAATTTTAAAAAAGTGATGGCAAATATGCTAATGCTACGGTGTATATTGTTGCATCTCCCTCTTATCCTTATTCTGCCTCTATTAATACGCGTAGCTAATCGTATGACTTTGTAACATATCTAATGTATACTGTGTTTTTCGTCGTGTCGTCACTGTGCTGTTAGCTCGCGTGCCATTACAATGGTTAAGAAGTATTGTCGTGACTACAATCCTGTATGATGTTAGATATGTTCACATTACATAATAATAATAACAATTGCGACAGACTTACCAGTCAATGGCGAAAAACATATCCGAAATCATTCCACATAGTTGAGTGGCAATCACGATACAACAACGATGCTGCATAAAAGGGCAAGACACATTATTTGTATGCCATCGCGTGCTAACTTCTTCCACGCCTCGGATCCATAGGTACGGTATTGCTTATAGGAGATGTAGCAGAATATGACGGAAAACAATAGATTAAGCGGAACATTGACCCCCAGCCAGTACCACACTAGGAAACGAGGATAATACACGGCGCATCCCATTTGAGGATCCAATTTAAAGAATGAGTACGTCATTACCAGGTAGATGTAGCCGATTTGCGGGAAAATGAACGGAATACTAATGTACACCACCCACATACGTCGCGAGAGTACTAGGTATAACTTTTGCAGTAGTATCGCGCTATTACTTAGCATGCCTAGTACAACACCGATGACGAGTGCCCACAGGATAATTCGACAGTTCGATCCCCAGTTCAGCACAGCGAATAGCATCACTAAGCTTACAATGACACCTGAAAGCGACGCGATGAAACAACACCATGGATTTAGGATAGTCGGTTTATCTATGGTCATCTTACTGGCGATCATCAAGTTACGACCGAATAGCGTTAGGAGGATAACGGTAAAGATGATTTCTGTCTGGATGCTGAGCAGTTGAGCGCGTTGATTTTGTATGTTTCCCGATTCCGACATGTAATAGTCAAGTACCTCCATCTCGCCTAGTGGGTGTAAGCGAATTCCCCATATCTGTTTCGCGTCCTTTAACCATTCCGTATGTTCCGGGTTATTATAGTCAATGATAGGCATTCTAAACACAAAATGATAAATGAATAGGTACTGACTGATAAATGACAAATCGAAAGAGATGGAGAGATAGAGATAGAGAGAGAGAGGAAGAGATGCACTAGTAAACACCGGTGTAGCAAGTAGTATGAAAAAGCCAAAGAGAAAATCTTCCATTATATCTACGATATTTCAGGTTTATACTTATAAACAAGACCGTACAACATGCCTACACGCATACACATGTACATCTATAAAAAGTTGTAGATTGTCAAATGACGATGAAAATGATGGTGACGATACAGGTTACTGCAGGTGAACCTGTTACACCTACTAGTGCAATGGTATTGCAGAAATGGGAGGTGTATCCTGTAGAGTTTGCTTGTAATCATTGGAAGCATGAGCTCATGTCGATATGCCACCATCGTGGAAAACAAAAAGAAATGAACGCGTACAGAATGGCTGCTTCATTGGCAAGGTGAAACGCCAATGCAGCACACCAATGGAGCGATGGTAGGCAGTAATTGCAGGAGGGGAGTGGAAGGGCAATGGAAAAGAAATATCCATGTGGTGCTCGTGTTCTACCAATGAACGCTGCTTACAATGGACTTGCAGATGAACGACGCACGAATACAAAATAATACGACAATTACTTGTTTTTGTACTGTGAATTCCATATGGAAATATGCATGATTGCAGGACTAGCTGGATGATACTTTCCATAGAATGCTTTTGTAGTTTGCACTGCTATGGAATTTTACGATGGTTTTTACCAATGATGATGAAGCCTTGTACGCGCACATACACGCATTATCCCCTTTTTATCTTGTAGATCATGTTATTAGCATTGACCAGTGTACACCATATCAAGTTGAATAGAAAATGATATCGCTTTCGTTTTATTACTCATTATTCGAATACAAGGCAATAATAATACGTTAAAGGTCGGTCTTGAAACGTTCCTATATTATCGCAGATGTACAGGCATATAAATAAATAAATATATTTACATTAGTAAACTTGTTTAGTTGATTAATTATAACTGGCGTTTAGTTACTTACAAGTGCACGACAATAGTTCGCACGCGGAATAGCCATGTCGGTCATGGTCGTTCCAATTGTAGGTAGGGGCCCTGTGGATCAGAATGCGCACGCCATGTGTAAAGCTTCTCGTCAGACCCTTTGGAATGATTACTTGGCTCGATATTCGGATTGCCGGTTGCGGCAAAGTTGGTAATATAACTGATCCAATTATCTGATATTTGTCGCATTGCAGGTTTCATTGGCAAGGAAAAGGGCATCCTCCAGGTTAGCAGTAGATCCGATGCATGACATACACGATTATGGCAATAGCCTATATAGACATCATCAGTTAGTTAACAAGTATACAATACTGCAATTGCTATAGCTTACCGAATGACATTGCATTTACTTTAGAGGTATAATGATAGGTGAATACCTTGCCACCGTAATGGGCAATAGAATTAGCAACCTATTATTATTGTTGCAAATATCAACGATTATATAGGTAAGTCATGTGATTACATAGAATGATGCATGCATGCTTGCATGTATATTTGCTTACCCGTGTAATGGGACAAACAAACACGTAATCAGTAAAGAGCGAGTGAGTGTCTCTTTGTTCTGCTCAGCATCATCGTGTGTAGGATAGAGCGAATCCATCGTGTCAACCGAGCTACCAAAGATAGATTCCATCTTTTTACGGAAATCATTTCTTGAACCGAATGGTGATTTCATCTTGAAGACATTAAGAAGTGGGAACGTCATACTATGTATCCAGAGTGCACCTTCATCCCTAAATTGCCAATGCTGTTAATGTCGACTAGTCAACTAGCTAGCTGGTCAGTTACTTACTGAACCGATCCCATGATCACGGTGATGTCTCGGTTAAAGTGCCCCAACTCGAAGGAAGTTAACGGTTGTTCAACAATGTTGTAACCATCAATCGATGGCCACCAGTCGAATTGATTGGACAGTCGGTTCGAGTTGCTTAATGGGCCATTAGGCGCTTTCTCCATGGCATGAAGTACATCTTGTTGCGATTTCGATTGTACACAAGCCAGATTGGCCTTGCCATTCTTGTCAAGACATCCGAGTACTTGGGCCAACTCGGCACTCGTAGCCTTAATATCCTCCTTACTTCGCATGTTAACACCAAAGGGATTGGACTGCATGATCGCGCGATGGAATAGGCCGGGTGGCGTGCGTGGCGATGCCATATGAATACCGACGGACGCTGCACCCGAACTCATGCCCATCACCGTGATATTGTTGGGATCACCGCCGAAAGCGTGGATATTTCGCTTGATCCATAGCATCGCTTCTCGTTGATCTTCTATGCCTGCATTGCCTCGTACCTCGTCACTCGCGAAAAAGCCGAATGCATTCGTGCGATGATTGGCCGTAACGACGATAACGTCTTTATGCTCCGTTAGGAACTGACCATCATACATGCCGAATTCGTAGGCGCCACCGAAGTAAAACGCACCGCCAAAGATCCACATAAGCACGGGAAATGGACGTGACGGATCGTGTCGTGCGGCTGGTGGCACGAACACGTTAAGGTACAAGCAGTCCTCGGCCTGATTGAGGGAAATGAGCAATTGCGGACAATCAGGCGCGTAACGGGTGGCATCACGAATGCTACCAAATCGCTTTCCTTGCTTGTCCACACCCTCCCATGCCTTTTCCAGGGTCACAGGCGGTAGAAATCGACGCTTACCCGTGGGTGGCTCGGCAAATGGAATGCTAAACAAAAACAAATGCAATCGATCGTTGCAACATGTTGATTAGTGAACACTACTCGTTTACATCTAATGATCGAATGAACGGATATCTCGCAGGTTAACTCACCCGGCAAACAGGCGTGGATATCGTGTTGGATCTTTGTTCGGGTTTAATGGCCAGCCCAAGCGTTGCATTGGCGTCAAATTCAAACGACCTCGTAATCTGCCATGCTCGGTAGACACTAGCAACGCGTCATGATCGTTAAGTTCCGAGACAGGATCAGGTAAGCGTGGCTTGCTGTGCTGTTCAAATAGCTGCACGGTGAAACCGTTGTCCTCCACTTCAACTGCTTCATCAGCGCTGACGCTTGCTCCCGTCAACGCTACGAGTAATAAATGGCACCAGTAAAATGTGGAAACGCGCGGTAAAAGCATCTTGTGTTGTTTTCTTCTTCGCCTTCAATGAAACTAAATGAAGATGTGATATCCTTGTGCTTGTTGTTCTTTTTGTACTGTCCTTATTATTATTATTGCGATTATTTAAAGGGGAACTAAAAAGTAAGCAACTGTTAAACTGATTTTGTTGTTTCGTTACTAAACAAAATGGCATTATTTGTTATGCTAGTAAGTTTGAGCCAGCGCCAAGTAAGTAGCGAGCAAACACTAGAACGATAGAAGGGTGAGTCGAATAGAGATAGATAGATAGATAGATAGATAGAGATAAAAAGGAGAGGGTATATCTCAGAATAGATACTATTTGTCATGGTGGCTATGTACGAACACTTTATTATATTTATATTTATATTTGCATGCGCGTATATTGTTCTACAACTTCAAACGCCTACTTGTACCCTTCTTCTCGCGTATCGTATGATCCTCGAGCGTCGTTCTCATAGGTGAATACGCTAGAGCGTACTAGCCTTTTGGCTGTAACCATTAACTGGTTTTTTATTTAATGCGTTTCAAGTACGGTTCTCGTTCTTGACGATTCCAGTAAGCCTGTCCATCCGCTGGGTGTTCGCCTATTTGCAACATTAACGATGATTGATCCTCCATAACGGGAGCGAGCGGGTCTAATAATGAAACCTAAACGGCGTGTTTGTACTCGGCACGTTCCATCATGTGCCGAGTTTCCTTCTTAATTCTATTTCTCCTATTTCCGTTGGTTATACACTGGTACACCCATTATGACGTACTCATATATGACAAATATATGTACAAATATATGTAGACGTGTATATGTATGTATATTACTTTCAAGTAATTGCAATTTAATAAATAAACAGTCATTCTTTGTTTATTTTACTGGTGCAAAATCATTTTTATTGGATTCTTTACGTGATTTCATGTTAATGACAATGACAACAACAACAACAACAGTAACAACAATAACAGCGCTCAATGGTTACACGATGTTATAGGGGTTCATCCGCGTGGAATAATCGGAATAACAAGCGAATAACCGAATGAAACAGACTACAACAATATCCATTAAGGTATTCCACAAGTACTTCTTGTGTTGTTCCATTAATCCAGAAACAACACTTCGTTTTGTGTTTATTTATACATCTCAGATCATTACATCTTCACGGTCATCTATTGGTTTCGCATATCAACATGTGGAGAAGGTAAAAACATGAGGGAGAAGAGGAAGAGAGAGAGAGAGAGAAGTCAAACGCGCATCACTACAGGTGTACCTTTCTCTCTCTGTGTATGTATGTGTGCGTATGAAGGAATGACCACAAGTTGACATGGATAGTTTACATTATCAACTACATTGGTGTAACAAGTTTGATATAGTCAGAAAAAGAAAGTTTAAATAGAATGATTTACCCTTATGGATATGGCCATAGCATGGATATGAGCAACAGCAACAATAACCATAATAATCATAACGATTAATAGCAATGATAATGATGATAGTAAATGGTAATGTTGATAACAATAGGAGATCATCTCAATAGAATGTGCTTGGTCCACACACACACGCACCCCTTTTTCTCACTGGCTCAATTGGTATTGCTTCTCTCTCTCTTTCTCTCCCTTCTTCCCTTCCACTCACTCACTCACTCACTCGCTACTTTTACTGTGCCTGTCTCTTCAATCTTGTCTACTCTCACTCGCTCATTCTCTCCAGTTTGTTCTGCAGCTCGCATCACTTTTTTGTCGTGCTATTGTTGTCGGTGTGCAGACTTGTTTCTTTTTATTACCCGATCTTGTCTCGTCACTTGCTATCCTACTCTTTACTCTTTATTCAGTTTTGAATTGTTCTTGCGCGCGCCTGTGTCTGTGTGTTGACAAGCAAACGCTTATTTACTACTACCACTACTGCTATTACTATCAATACTAAACATCCGTCTACGCTTATTATTCCGTTTATACTACAACTGTTATAGCAGCCAATATTCATACTGCACTCGCCGGCTATTATCCTTCCTCTCTCCCACTGTAATCTGCCCCTATTCACTGATTATAACCCTATCATCATGGCCGACGGTACTTTAACAGACAATTCCGGAGCATCTCCTTCCGTACCCATGAAACCAGTTCAAGTTAAGCTAGTGTTGCTAGGTAAGTGAACAAACGAGCAATTGAGCGTGTGTATGGTCTATGATGAGAAAGGCTAGCTCAAGCAACATTGATAGCATTGATGGTCTTTCTTGTCATCTCTCTCTTTATTTCTTTTTCAGTCGGCGAAGATACATAAATAGTGCGCCTATTATTCGTCGAGATAGTAGTCAACACTATAGACTACAATTGCTATTTACCATTCTTTATCGCACATTAATCCATTTAACAATATAATCTCGTTTTAATTTGTGTTTAATCTGTTTATTATTTGTTTTACTAATTTGTGAATATTATGCTTATAGGCGAGGCAGCAGTTGGTAAATCCAGTTTGGTACAACGATTTGTAAACAATGAATTCCAGGAGAATAAAGAGCCAACCATCGGAGGTAGGTTGTCTTTTATCTGACATCATCTATCTCATTATTCAGCTATACTAATTGCTGCTATTATCATGCATTGTGATTTATAGCGGCATTCTTAACGCAAAAAACCTATGTCGAAGATAAAGTGATTAAATTCGAAATCTGGGACACGGCCGGTCAAGAGCGTTTCCACTCGTTGGCACCCATGTATTATCGTAACGCACAAGCAGCTGTCGTGGTTTACGACGTGACACGCGCGGTAAGAAATCAATCAAGCAGCTCGTTATCATAACACTCGATCGTTTACTAATATTTACGTTCATGTTAGCCATCATTGGATCGCGCAAAGTCCTGGATCAAGGAGTTGCAACGTCAAGCCAATCCGAATATTGTCATTGCACTCGCCGGTAACAAGGTCGATTTGGTGAGCGAGTCAGATCAAGGCCTACACAATGACGAGGATCATCACGACGAGGAGCACCATGAAGACGGCGAGGACATGCCGATTACTCGTCAAGTGTCAGCGGAAGAGGCAAGAGTCTACGCCGACGAGG
The DNA here is from genome assembly GCA_025201365.1 of Syncephalis plumigaleata. Classification (NCBI taxonomy): domain Eukaryota; kingdom Fungi; phylum Zoopagomycota; class Zoopagomycetes; order Zoopagales; family Piptocephalidaceae; genus Syncephalis; species Syncephalis plumigaleata. Next base: position 2,122,740 of record JAIXMF010000001.1, read on the forward strand.
CTGGACTGCTCTTCTTTGAGACGTCGGCCAAACTCGATTTGAATGTGCAAGAGATGTTTAACGAAATCGGTAAGTGATGATCATCCAAGGGAACAGTCCATTATGATCCAACTAAATGAGTAATACAATGCTTATTACTATTGAATAGCGCGTAAAATCCCTATCGAGCAACTAATGGCTCCAAGTCGTAGCGGTCGACCAGGTGGTGCGAGTGCTGGCCGTATCGAGCTTATTGGCAATGGACAAGGTGCCAATGGTCGTGGAGGTTGTGCCTGTTAAATTGCCTGTACGGTGTAGTTCTACGTACACTCATTCACTCACTCACTCACTCACTCACTCACTCACTCATTCAAACACAACATATACATATACACACAAACACACAAACACATGTCCACACGTGTAATACGCGATCATATTAGCTTTGATCCCTTTATTTTCATAGTAGATAATGATATATATTTGCTCTTAACCAATGATAACTGGATAACTATCGCGTGCAACTAATTAAGAGTATATCACATCATTGTTCTTACCTATTCATCGTCTATATTCTATATGGAAACTATAGTGTATTGAGTAATCATAAGATCATCTAGTATGAGCGTATACTTCTTGCTCTTTTCTTTTCCTTCTTTCTTTTCCTATCTATCAATCGATCATCAGGTGTATGTACGCGTCGATTTGACTATGTAACGAGCAGTGTGGAATATAATAGGTAGTTCATAAGCGTATTACAAACTATTAGATATTATGAGTATATTTCCTATATTACATGGTAGTTACTGTTGTCTATTACTTCATTTATTACACTTGCTCACACTCTCCATTCATGTTTGAATGATCTACTTTAGTTTATTTCGTATTCCATAAGACTGAAGATGATACAATAATAGTTCTAATGGCTTATTATCAGTTGAATGTCATTATGTAAATGAAAAACGCGCGCTATCACTGACAAATAATGTAATGGTAAACGAAGAAACAACCCATCATTATTATCATATGACTCGATTTCTACATCAACTTAGTACAGGCTATTTCCATCCTTCCTTCCTTTCTTTCTCTATCTACTTACTGCTGCTATTGCTCATTATCTGCATAATATCACACGCGCTGTGTATTTCCTTTGAATAGTGTCTCACCATTACTGAATACATACGCGCGCGTTACCTTCGCACTTTTCATCTGCCACCGCGTTTGATGTTGAACGCCAACGCGTGCCTTTACTTTTACTGCTACTTTATCCTTTTTTTCTTATTACCTTATGCGAGCATTTATTGCATCCACCTGATTCCACAATGTCTGCGCAGCTACCAGCGCCGCCACAGATATTCAAGGCTACCTATTCGGGTGTGCCAGTCTATGAGATGATGTGCAACGGCATTGCCGTGATGCGTCGTCGAACCGATGCCTTTATGAATGCCACGCAGATCTTGAAGGTGGCTCGATTCGACAAACCGAAACGTACTCGTATCCTAGAACGCGAGGTGCAAACGGGCCCGCACGAGAAAGTACAGGGTGGATACGGTAAATACCAAGGTAAATTACGATAACTACCACTAGTACTGCTACTGCTGCTGCTACTGCTGCTGCTACTGCTGCCACCTATGATAGTATAAACAATGACTAATAGATAGACTATTTCATATTGCTGTTATTGCTATTGTTATTACGGTGATATGCTACTTCAATGTATAATAATAATAATGATAGGCACATGGGTAAACCTCAATCGTAGTATCGATCTAGCAATGCAGTATGGAGCGTATAAGGATATACAACCATTGATCGAGTATCAACCGGAGAGACACGCGAGTCCACCGCCAGCTCCTAAGCATGTTGCCGCACCACCTGGATCACGTGAACCGAAGATTAAACGGCCACGCGGTAGACCGCGTAAACTTCGACCTGAAGTAGAGGGACATCATACAGAGGTGTTGTTGCGCATCCAATGCCTATTCGTAGATTTGCCCAGGAGGAAGAGATGCTAACGGAGAATGGCGAATATCTACTAGGCGGTACTACTACTACTGCTGCTAATGCTACTGCTATTATGAGTAGTGGCAATAATAGTGCTAGTAATAATAATAGTAGAACGGTATGATATTTAATACACGTAGACGACACGTCAATTACAATGAAGATGACGAGGAAGATGAAGAGGATTTGATCATGGCGGGCGATGATATTAATCGGCATGACATGGAGTTTCATTCAACTAGCGGGAAAACATCGTATAATCGCGAGCGTATGGCATTGGCTAAGCAAACATCTGCCTCGTTAGCTTATAGAAAGAATGGTGGCACACTAGCCATGTTAGATGGTAATTATTGCTGTTGGTAATATTACACTGCAATAGACTAATTAGCATTACTGCTGCTTAAGGTATTAATGGAATAACACATGATACGGAAGAAGGCGAGGAAGAGTTGACCGATGGACACGTAGAAGATTACGAGGCAATGGAGGAAGATGAAATGGAGGAAGACGAAGAAGATGATGATGACGATGACGACGAAGTGAATATGGTTGTAGATCCACAACAACTACGAATGGAGGCAGGTGATTATCAAATGTCGGCAGAGAGTAGTGAACCCGAGTTGGATGACGTGCAAGGGAGATCGGCCGAGGAGCGTCGACTCATTTACGTCAACCATTCACCGAGTACGAAGCGTGCACAGGAATACGCTCGACGATTGTTGAACTATTTTGGCTCGGAGTCACGACAAATTCCCGATCTATTCCTTACACCACCCGACGATCTCGATCTCGATATGATTATAGACGATGAAAGTCATACGGCATTGCACTGGGCAGCTGCCACGGCTAGGATAAAACTGGTGCATTTGCTATTGCAGCGTGGCGCGTCCATGAGCTGTCTAAACGATCATGGACAGACGCCATTGACGCGTAGCGTGTTATTTAGCAATAATTTTGATCTAAAAACATTTCCCGATCTACTCGATGCACTTCAGCGTACAGTTACCGTACGAGACGATCACGGCCAGACTGTAATGCATCATGTGGCATTGACGGCGGGTAGTCGTGGTAAGGTGCACGCCGCTCGTTACTACATGGACTGTCTATTGGAGATGCTCACGCGTACACTGAAGAATCCAAGTACGGTGATCGATCTACAGGATAACGAGAACGGGGATACGGCGCTACACATCGCGGCACGTATCGGTAATCGTATCATGGTACGACGCTTACTCGATGCCGGTGCAGACATGACATTATGCAATCGTACGGGTGAGATGGCTCGTACGCTTATTCTCGATTTGGAGCGTCGACTAGATCGACGTGTACTAGACGGTAGTAATGGTAGCGGTTTCAGCCATGCCACGAGTGTGTCACGACATGATGTATCGCTACAGCAACGTAGAATGGGAGGAGCAACACGAGGAGGAGATGCAACAGCAGCTACAGCAACAACATCATCATCAACAACAGATCCCATGACGGCTCGATCACTCTATGCATCCGGTCGTAGTGTATTCGGCCCATCATTTAGTTTGGCATCATCTGGTAGTCATGACGATGTACATCGGGGACGTGTACGTAGTTTCCTAATGCCACGAGTGGCTGAAATGATGGATCAAATGCGTGAGGAGTGCAAGGCCGATCTACGCAACCAGCATGAACAACTGTGCGAGACACTTAATCTACTTAACAATATCAATGAGAAGATTGACGACGACCAAAAAGTAGCGGATGGTCTAGAAGCACAGGAGGAAGTGATTAGTAAGACGGAGGAGCAAGTTCAAGCATTAGAAGCGGAATTGTACAATCTATTCGAAGCGGAGGAACAGGCCAATTGGTCGACATTGTTGAATGAGAAACGGACACAAACATCTACGAGTAAATCGACGACAACAACAACGACAACGACATTTACTGAATTAGAAAGTAAAGAAACGAGTAAAGCAACAAAATCATTATCACTCGATAATGACAATGATATTGACGATGATGATGATGTAGATAAGGAGAATGCTAATGGTACCACGTATAACATATCTATTAGCTCAACCACTGGCGATACCAATGCCGATGCCAATAACAATAATGGACATGAAGATGTGGATGAACGAGCACAACTACTTGATCGAATTAACGAGTTGCAGCAAATGCGTCAGATACAATTGAAGCAATTGGTACAACTGCAGAGTAACAACACGTCATCGCATCGAATTGAAGATTATAAACAGTTAATATCACGCTGCTGTGACATATCCGTGGATGAAGTGGATGGTATGCTTGATACGCTATTAGAGAGTATCGAAGCAGATGAAGAATATCTTTCCCTTATGGACCATCAATCACTGTCACAATCACAGCTATCTCAATCACAGCTATCTCAATCGCAGCTATCTCAATCACAATCCAATCCACTATCCAATCACAATCACAACCACAGCTTACACCGCCACCTATTACCAAGTGATACTAGTATAATATTACTATCGCTATCATTACTTGTTCTTTTGTACTATTTTTGTTAGTTTTATTAGGTTTACTTATTAATCTGTGCCTTGTTTATTCAATTATAATAAACCAATTTATTTTATGTTATATGAATTATTCGATAGATTAATCAAGAATGTTAGTAAACTTGAAAAGGTGTGTGTATGTGTTTGTGACTGCAAATTACTATCCCATAATTAATGAGATTTATCCGCACTATAGGCGATGCTCCCATTTTCCACACCTGACTGATGTCTCCCCATCTTTATGCAGGGGTATACCTTTACCAGTGAAGTGACAACTGAGGTGAGGTTATTGCTGATTGAAAACTGCAACCAATACCCCGTCTTGACGACCTACTGGGTCGGCAAGCAATTTTTGCCAGGTCCGTTTAGGACCTTCATCATTAGCAATAATAAGAAACACACAATATACTAGTAAAGAAGAGTAGCACGACAATACAGCGTATAGCAATGTGATCATTCACTGCTCATCCACATGAATGAACATACGTGTACTAGCAGACTACATCACGTTGTATAGATGACGTGGCCTATTTGCACTACCATCATCATTATCATCATCACTGTTCATTCATTCATTGCATGTCGAACGGTACTTTCTCCACATTACAGGTCTTATGAGGTGTATATCATGCGATTACTTTATCAACGATTGGATGATTGCTCAATTGTTTGCTTGTCTCTCTACTAGATTGCATGTGTATATTCTGCTCGTACTTTTTGACACAGATGAATAAATAATGATAGTAATAAATTTGATCGGTGATATTCCATAATGAATCATCTAGAGTGATCACATCATATGGTTAGCAATCCAGACTATAATGAGAAAAGAAACATATTCGTATAATGGTAAATGATAATGAGGATACACTAGTAGGTAAGTAGGTAGGTAGGTAAGTGTGTAAGCGTGGAGTAAAAACATCACGCGGTTCAACATGACATTTCGCCTTGTTCTAATAGAAGAAGAAATGGTACCGGCGAATCATTGCATAGAATGAAATACATGTGACTCGCCCTGACTTCACTTTATTTGCTCGTAGTAAACGGGTAAAAGAGTAAACGCATGTATAGAAGATGTCAAATAGAGGTTAGTAAACAGGTGGACAAGCATGCTTATCGCGCCCGAATCGAGCAAACAAGTAAGTAGGACAGCACGGCTAAGAAGTTATGCATGCCACTGTAGACTATAGCTAGAACTTCATCGCGGTCCATGAAGCTTCAAACAATAACTCGTTTATCATCATCATCATCATTATAGTCATAATCATCATTATAATCATGCGGTTAGTCAGATGAACAGCAACAACAACAGCAATAACCGTCATAGTCATGCGGTAATCTAACAAGTAATAGTATTGTAAACTTGAAGGCTTACCTCTCTCCCTCTACTACTACTACACTAGTAGAAATGGTAATACGGTAGTACATCATTGACTAATGAAACCATATGATATGATATAATATGATGTGTGTATGTACGTGTATGATTATACATTCATGATCTACGGTCATTATTCGTTCATCAATGGCATACGCTTTAGCCGAAGTAAAGGTAAGCAATGATGATCCTATTTTGTAAAGTAAATCTAACTAATGCATTTGCCAATCATTCTATTGACACTCGCGATCTTCCGATGAGTAGATTGATCCTACTAACACATCACTAATAGGAGTGGTATTAGTAGGGGATAGTATCCTAAGAAGCATGAAAAGTATAGACAGACAGGCAGACAGACAGACAGGTACACATTCATTGACCATGCGGTAGTCAGCCTAATAAACCGGTATAACCACAGGCAAAATCGCGTGCCATTATCGCCTTTCTTCATTGTAAGCTATGTGTGTATTGCCTGGGCGGTGTTACATGTGCTTGGACTCTGCCGCCCCTGCAGCTTATTCACTCGTCTTTTTGCTTGCTCCAGTTGTGTTTATTCATCCATTCATTCATCCATTCATCCATGCTATATTTGGTTTGTGTATAGGAGCGTGTGGTTGCCATCAAGTTGGCATGCTTTACAGCACGTGTACCATTTCGTTTTTACATGCGGTTGGCAATTCAAACAATGCTGATACTAATCGCGCACCACGCATCCATCCACGCTCAATGATGGTGAACAAGTCTACCATTGTATAGACACAGGCATACACACACACATACACACACATACATACACACCGTAGAATATAAAACGTCCAACTCGCTAGTGGTAAGCCGTTATCATCGATTCTATTCATTGCTAGTTATTATTATTTTTTTGAGTATTCGCTAATCTATTGGCTCCGTGAGTCGTTCAGCGTCTTCTTCTTCTACTACTATTACTACTACTACTTCTAGTACTTTGTTGACTATTCACTTGCTATATCAACATCTATCATCGCAAACATAACCAATTTTTCTTTTGCTAGGCAATTTTCACCGTTTACAGCAATATATACTCACTTTTTTGGATACGGAATTAACCGTTTAGTGCACATTGATCTTTTATATCATTGGTAGCACATCTTGTGACTTGTCGGATATACGTTTACCTTTGTCATCGTCGTCATCGTCGTCTTAGTCGTTGTAAAAGATTACAGTATCACAACACCGAAAGAAAGAGAAAACGTAAATCTTTCGTACGTTTTGCTTACATTTACGTATTTCATTTCGTTCTCTCCTCCTCTTCTGCTCCTATTGTTACCGTGTCTTTTCACTACTACGTTGATCATTTCTATTGTTTGTTTGCTATCGATATCAATATCGTCATCAGTAGCAAAGAACGAAAGGGAAAATATTTCATCGTACAAGTACACGCGCGCGAACAAGTACCGCCAACGCACTCTCCCGTTATTATCCGCATCCGCGCTCGTAGATAGATTCCTCACTCACTCTGTGTGTGTGTGAGCATACGTGCATATCGTTTACTTTGGCACAATACCCTTCTGTGTGTGCCATCCGCCATACGCCGCCGTTTTTCTCTTCTACGCGTGTCTATTTGACATTTCCCGCCTGCCATTCTTCATCCCAGCATCACCACGTGTATCGACTGTGCATCCACATTGTGACAGGTAAGCGCGTGGTCCGTAGTGTGTATGTGCTGCTGTATGTGCTGTATGTGCTGCATGCACTGCATTGTTAGTATCAACACTACTATCTGACTGATAACCCAGCAACAGCAGCAGCAGCAGCACATACAGCACTCATATATTAATAATCCTGATACATGTAACTAATTGCCATTCTTTCATTTCCACTTTTATCCTATCATCATTTGTGTTATTGCACTATTTATTACTATTCCTATTACCGCTATTACTATTATTATTATAGAACAATTTACTGTTAATCAACTATGGCTCGCAGAAACAATACCGTTAGCAAGAAGGCCATCCGGCTATTCCGTCGACTATTATCCTGCCGTCGCAGCTTCCGTCCCATCCATCGTAAGATTGTCATGGTAGGCGATGCTGCCGTCGGTAAGACCGCACTACTTAGTATCCATACCGCGGGTACTTTCCCTGACGTAAGTATAGATAGCTACAATTATCCATTCCATAATGACACAGTCGATACTAATTCATGCATACTCGTATCCATATAGGATCACGAACCAACTATCTTTGATAACTATCTCCAAGAAACCTGGGTTGACGGTGACGCCTACCGTCTATCGTTGGTCGACACCGCCGGGCAGGAAGCGTTGGGCGCTGTGCGCTCACTTTCCTACGCCGACACTCACGTCGTCATCCTTTGTTTCTCGGTGGATCGTCCGGAGACCCTAGCCAACGCCATGACCTCATGGTCATCCGAGTTGGCCGAACTGTGCCCCGGCGTGGCCATTCTATTATTGGCCACGAAATGCGACCTGCGCGAGGATCCCACCGTGGAGCGTCGTCTCGCCGCCAAGGGTCAGCATCCCGTCACGTATGAGGAGGGTTTACGCGCCGCTCATTTGATGGGCGCACAGCGCTACCTCGAGTGCTCCGCCATGCACGATATCGGTGTCAACGAGATATTCGAGCAGGCCGCCCGTGCCGCACTCGACGCCGAGCCACGCGGTGTCAATATCATCCGCGAGCAGAAGATGCAACAACGTCGCTCGCGCGGTGTTTCCCGTCGCCTCACCAAGCGCATATCGTCCCGCGTCTCGTGGTTCGGTCCACAATGTGAAGTAGATATACGCCGACAGTGCTAAACTAAGCTAAGCTATAAATATACACACACGTATGTGTGTATAAGCTCCTTGAATAGTATAGAGCATTGGTTCTATCCCATCTATCAGACGATAGTGATAGAATCAATGCCGTCTGTGTATTATCTTTGTAACTTCATATTGTTTTCTCTGTGTATGTGTGCGCGTATATGTACGCGTATGATCTCAGTCTCATTCATTGCATAACCGCATATCTACACTACCCTGCCCTATACCCTCTTATGTACATCATTTCCTATTTCCTATTTCCTTGCGTTTCCTACCATTCCCATTTCGTTTCGTTCGTTTTCTTAGGTATGCCTAATCTTTCTCGTATTTTGTGTCATTCTTCCGTTAATAACCCGCACTCTCTCACCTTCTTCCTCTACTTCTTCTACTACTCCTCTTGAATCTTGGACTTGCTAGCTTATATTATTTAGGCCTTCTAATGTCCTTCTACTTAATAGAAGAATTAAATCATATATTATATATATTGTTTATTATCACTAACAACAGTAGCTAGTAATAGTCGCGTAATAGTGCATGTATGCCAAGCAATGATATTGCAGTGTTAATTCTATATTTATTGTATCATTTTTAACTGTGTAATTATATATATATATATAAATTGATAATAAACAATAGGAACGCGTGCCTAATTGTAAGTCATGTCGAGGATATAATGCTACAACTAATTAGATGTTTTTGCGCGTCATCTCTATTGGACTAGTAACCGTTTGGTCGTTGTTTAATATACCATTCATTGAGTCTTGTCGTTTCATAGCTGCTTTCTTTCCATTAATCATAGCGTCGAGCGTTTTTCCCGTCGCTGCTCCTACTACAGCTGGCAAACCAGCATTGATTATACCGCCGAATTTAGTGCCAAATACCTCCAATACTGCATTGCATGTCATTTGTTTAACCGTGGCAGCTGTCACAGCACCGATAAATACAGGAGCATAGTTTTTGGTAAAGGTGAGCGCGCAATTACCAGCCTTCTGGACACAAGTGCACACTCTCTCCTTCAAAACTTGTATAGCCTCGTTATTGATACCATGCTGGCCAATTAATGAGGACGACGGTAATGACGGCTGTGGCAATGGTATATTCCCAAAGACACCACTCATATTGATAGTGGTGTGATCCTGTGAAGGTAGTGGTTTGGCCGACACACCATAAGGAGAGTTCTCGCTAGTTAGACATGCTGAATAGGCGGCCAACACGACAATGGGCATCCAAATGGCTTTCGATAGGATCATAATGATGACGAATGAGATAATGAAATGATAAGCAACCGAATGAATGTCTAATAGATAGGATGAATGAAAGTGTATTCGAGAAGGGTGCACGACAGAAGATAGAGAATAAACGAGCAATTGAGCCATAGGATAGCTTCATTTATAACCTAATACATGCGTACGAATCCTCATTAACTGCAATAGTTGTGGTAGCATTTCCATATGCTTGTTTGGTATATCAGCGTGCACATGAAACGTATTATAGTCCATGTAGAGCAGTGAATAAACCGAGTAGAATGGTACACTCCAATACATAAAAACTCAGATGGCCAGAAAAGGATGTAGTGCTTATTGTTTTCCTGCATTAATTCGGCAATTGAACACATGATTCTGCTTCACATTCCTCTCCTTAATGGTAATGGTTGGCCATGCTTGGAATTCTATTAAATCTTCGAGATTGACAGGTCATTTAGTCCGTGTATTGATTACAGCAAATGTATATATATATATGTTAAACGTAAATAGCATGCTAGTATACAACGAACAGGTACTCGTTCATTTAACAAGTAAAGGTTATGCCATTCATTTTTACTAGTATTTGAGCACACGTGTAACATGCTTGTGTATCGTCGACTATTTACGCTATAGTGATTGTCGATTTGGATCTACCAATAAAGCAGTCATGATTGGGGAAGATCATCGAGCAATCAATGGCAATAATGCTTACACCTTGAACAATTAGCATAAAGATTGAAGCTAGTAATTTAGTAATAACAACACATATATGTATATAGATATCTAAATAAATAAATGCAAGTAGATTACTATGGCTACCTGCTTTATAATTAAACTGCTGCTAGTAATATAGTATAGTAATAGTAATAATAGTACAATAGGATATCCTTGACTGATTGCTATGCATAGTTAATAATATGAAAGAACGTATACCTAACTATTGACTTGTGATGATTTCGTCATAGCATCAATCTCTAGGAATGGTGCATGCGTAATAGTGACAGAGGGTGGTGACATGGCGCCACTATAAGTGGATGCCGAGTCGGCTAGCGTCAATTCCGAGGGTTGCACGCTATGACCATCATTCTCCGTATGCGGTAGGCTAACGTAACTCGAGAAGAAGCTTTGATGTCGAGCCATAGACGAGAGCGACATTGATCCTTTACCACCGCTGATATCGGACCGTGCCACCGAATAAATACTATTAGCGCTACCTGTGATGATACGTGGACGTGAAGTAGGATCACTACGACTAGGGCGTGGCACACTGTCGTTATTACTTTCTATAGTGGCATTGTTCGTGCCACTTTCATCGGTCCAGGTAGCTTCACTTAGAATAGACGTGGTATCCGTCATCATTGTACGACGTCGATCACGATTACGCGGTTGATTCGAGGTAGTCGATTTCGACAAATGAGGCGCATCATTGTCACGATCACCCGTGATGATATCGGGCGGTGTATTAACGAATACTCTAATGTTACCGGCATAATCTCCACTAACAATAATACACGCTGCAGCGAGTGCTTGTCTTGAACTAGCATCAGATAGGAGTTGTTTTGTACGCATAGGTGCGATAACTGCCGCTGTAACTATGTGATCATGAGCTATAGTATGTAGATATATGAGTATTACATTTACATTTATCTAGTATTTCCTTTTGCAATTACTCACCGTGGAACTGTTCATATGGTGGATTCGGTTGTCGTCTTAGCCATCGCCATTCACCGCTACGTGTAGAGGTCGCGGATGATCCATGACTAGATTGAGATGAAACGGACTGACTAGTCAGTGTACCATCCATGGCATCCCATACGTAGATACTACGATCTTCTGATCCACAAATAACAAATCGACCATCATCGCTAGAGTAGAATAGTATTAGTATTAGTATTAGTAAGCATGATTCTTCATATCACTATTGTTTTCAATTTCAATTACCTAAATGTGGCACGTATTTGACTGTTGACATTGCGCAAACCTTTAAATCGTCTCTCCAACGACATATCACGTAGATTGTACAGTCGAATACGCGAGTCATTCGATGTAATCAGCATCTAAATAGATACGTACATTAGCATTAGCATTAGTGTATATATTATTACAACGAATAAACATATCTGTCATTACTTACCTTATCCTCTCCAGGTGCTAATCCCGGCATAGCCTGAATTCCCGTAATCTTCTTGGCTCTTCCACCTTTACCCTTCGATTTAACTAATATCTGGTGTGATACTTTAAACCAGCCTATTAAGAAGAAGAATTAAAGAGACATGAGTTTGTCTATAAGTAAATACGTAATGAAGATGATGAATGATGCACTTACGGATACTCGATAGAAGATACAATTACCGCTGTAACTACCCGCGGCACACATACGTCCATCGGCAGTGAATCCTACTGCGTGCACACCTCACCATTAGGAATCTCCTGCCAGTATTTGACACGCTTCTCGGGAATACTCCATAAGCGTAGTTTGCCATCCATAGATCCGGATAGAAATAGACGTTCATCCTAATCAAATGGTAAGTAGAGTACTACGATAAACATAATCATCAAGACTAGCACATAATTTCAACTAACCTTAGGATGGAATGCCACAGATGTAACAAAATCGGAATGTTTAAACGTATATAAACATTCATCGCGTGTTACATGCCATAATCTAATTCATCAAAATGATAGTAGTAATCATAGTAACATTGTCAATGAGTTATATGAATCAAATAAAAGAAAAGAAAACAAGTATAATGATCGTTTAACTTACTTGACTGTCTTATCCATTGACGATGAAAGTAGAAAGTTATTCTAAATAAATATATATACGTATATACATATAACTATCTAATCATCTAATCATATAATCGTATAACACTTACCTTAGACCATGCCAATTCCAATACATCATTCTTGTGTCCAATCCATGTTCGCATGGGACGTTGACAAAATATTTCATTACGTCTCGCTAATCCCATCGTGCCACGTCTTGATCGTGCTCGATTCAATCCATGTTCATCTGTGGTGCGTGTGCCTGTTTGTTGCGTATTCTTATTACGATATGATTGGTTCGGCGGTGGCTAAACACCATACACGTACAATATGATCCTGTCCACTAGCTGCTAAATATCGTCCACATCGACTGATATGCAAGGCCCAAATACCACGATTGGATGTACTAGTGCTAGTACTGCTAGTACTAGTTCTACTGCTACCATTACCGATAGATGATGACTGATTACTAGATTCAATGTTGACGATCTCCGTGTCTAAATCTTGCATCTTAATCAATCGACGTAGGTATACATCACGTTTATGACGGACGCGTATCTGTTGAGATATGTATGCATGCGTGTATAAGTATAATACGATTTGCTTGTTTATTAGCTATACTATTTACCTTAATATAGGATGCTGATTTGTCTAGAGTACGAGTAGTTGACGATGAACTTCTTGTTTGCGATGATCCAGTCGATCCAGTCGATGAAGTACCATGATCCGAGGTGCTCGATGACGGTTTGGATCGGAATCCACGCATTCGTGCAAATAATGATCGATTTCTATGATAATGAACATACCCGTAGATTAATATATCATCTATTCGATACTTGCAAGTAATGAGCTATTAGTTGTATATTTACCGTTTGTGTACGGGTGCTACCGTTTCATTCGATGAGGTAGTCGACTTTTGTTCCTCTTCCGCACTACTGATGACTGTCGTCGGTAGATCATTACTCGTCGATGGTGGTAAACGAGGTGAGGATAGTTCGCTCGTTTCCTCCACTTGATCTAGTCGTACCAGTTCACCTGTATCAAGGTTACGAATTAGAATGGATGAGGCCACTGGATGCCCCAACAGACTTTGCTCACGATGATGCTCATCAGGAGTACTGGAGAGATTTGTCGATGACATGTTCGTGGTAGCAAATCGTTCATCGACAAACTCGGCTAGAATACACAAAGAGTGATACCGACAATAGCAATAATAGAGAGATAATAGAGAGGTAATAGAAAATAATAGATAATAATACTAAGAACCTAACTTATATAATACTAAACTGATCTATGAGCACTTACCCTGCCACATGGCTAGATTGATCGATTGCACATCCATACTACGTCGTCCACTAGGAAGTGCTAATGTCTGATTATCACACGATAATCTACTGGCATGTCTATTATTCGACGACTTATCCACGTTGATCTCATCAATACTTAGAGCTGACGAGTCTTTGTACGATGATTCATCGATGACTTCATTTCCGTAGGTGACTCGGTCATCATCACATTGATATGGTAGATTTCGCCGTTTGGAATGCCCAATGACTGGTGCTCTTCACACCCGAGTAACTACTAAGTACACTACGACTATCCGCTTGTGGATCATCGTCGTCATCATCTCCTATTAGTTGACTATGTCCATTGCCGTTTAATAGTTCAATACTACGTCGACGCCCGACAATATTCTCTTCGGCCGCCAAGTCTAATGCTCTTATGGTAACTGTTCGTTGTGGCGAGTCACCCGATACTCCCGATGCTTTATCGGTGATCTGATCCATACAAGCGGTGGCACGTGTCACCTGGCGTGAAGTAACGCGATGAGCTGCACTACGTCGTGGTAGTGTGGCACCCGATGTCACGAGGCTGTTCACGATAGAATTCCTCACACCCGCGTAGTACTGATTCATGGGTGCAGTCCTCGCTCGTGGCAAGGTAGCAGGTTGCGGTGCAAGTGTGACAGTGGCCATATCGGTGTCATCGTTCGACTCACCATCCTCATTACTACCGCGACTTGTTGACAATTCTGGTACTTCACTCACATCATTCGTTATTGCCAATTCATCACCATCAGCAGTAGCAAATGTAGCGATAGACGAGGAAGATGAAACAGGTGGGTGAATAGGTTGTGTCGCAGTAGATTCACGGTAGGTAATAGTGAAGCGTTGCTGTTGTTGTCTTCATTGGAGTGCATCTCTTCGGGGATGGCTTTTCGTGCTAAGCGTGCCTGCTTTACAGCTACTCGTTCGAGTACACGATCAACATCAGATGAGAGTGGTGTCTCCGAGTAGCGTACAGATTGTCGGTTGCCATCGGAATCTACTACCGCATCATAGGCATCGAAGAAGGCGTTGCTCTCCAGTTCAGAGTCACTGGTGTCAGGTGAACTACTCATGGCGTAAACAAAAATAAAGGCATAGAAATAGGAAAAACGAAATGAATGGAAATGCAGCTAATGCTTAAATAATGCAATACGCTTAGTCGAATGTAGAGAAAGAAAAAGGAATTCCACTGCTTGTCAAATAAGGGAGGAGAGAGAGAGAAAGAGAGCGAGAGCAGGGTTGACTCGAGACGTGCGAAATACTTGGCAGTGCCGATATGTAATGGAAGCGATGTAGTATGACAGCTATACCAGTTAGGATGTATCAACTAGTTCGAACAAGTGGTTAGAACTAATAGAATGCGATAATGTATATAACGAATGAGTAGAGTAGTGGTGGTAATGGTAGGAATGAAGAAAAAAGTGTAGTAATTGTGTCGAGTTGTAATGTGGAATTGAGATAATAAGTTAGCGTGCGTGTGTGTGTGTGTATGTTGCTTTACTGAATGAAATAAGAAACTACGACGGAGTGTGTAAGGCGGAGCATTCATCCAGGGTTATAACATTCGCCCTGAAACCACGTGATGACGGGATGAGGCGTCCTTGCAATGGATAGAATGCCGGTAAACGATGCGTGTCGTGCTAGTATATCGCGTTGTACTAGTTGGACAATGAGTGTAAATAGAAGTAGCAAAATGGGTTGAAGAAAGAAGAAGTTGAGATCTTGGCGCAAGTGTATGGCGTCGATGACTGTTGCTAGAGAAACAAAGTGTTTGACAGTTGAAACGACAACAACAGTAACAACAAGAACGACAACAGTAACAACAACAGTAACAATAACAAAGGCATTAAAGTAAGAAATAAAAAAACGAGAGAATGACATTGAATAATGACACCACAAAGCATCCAATCGACACGTTAGAGCACTCCTTCTGGTCATGCCCGACTGTTAAGGAATTCTGGAGCAGTATAACCACCTTCTATCATCCACACCATCTCCCGAGTTCAACTGGAAAGCTGTAGTCACTCTATGATATAATCCACAGCCCCTTAAAGCAAGTATCACTAACCATATTGCAGTCGTTAGCGCACTCTGGGCAATCCACCGTACACGAATGGCGAGTATATATGGCGATAAGCCAACTGACCATACAAACATCTTTTATATATGGCAGTCCATACTTAAAAACATCATATACGCTAAACGCCGTACGGCAATTGTACAATCCTCTCTTCAATCCTTCTATCAAAAATGGCGATGGTTATCCAGCTGTCTAAGAATGGATTTCGTCAATATCTCTATTGATTAACATTGAATTTTGTTATCTTTATTCACATTAATCAATAAACACTTTTCGCACACACACACAACGACACCACAAAGCATGGTTTACAGCCTTTTTCCATCCAATTTGCGCAGTTAGCCATTTGTTCTTACGAATAAATAATAGTTATGATAACACTTACAAGTATCTTTGGGGTGTGGTCGCGATAACGCCACGGTTAATTTGTTTTTTGTTGTTTGGCCCCCCGTTGTTCTTGTCCTTCATTTCTTGAACGTTTAGAAGGAACGGCACCTCGTTGGAATTGTGTTGGAATACCATCTCCATTGCGAGCACTGTGGATAATCTGAATGAAGTTCAGACATGCAGCCATATCCCGATTCCATACACGATAATCAATAGCTACTTGTAAGTACATGACATGGCAATATCCAACTATACTAGTACACTTGTATCGTTTACCTTATAGAATTGATGATGATAGTTATCGCTATCAATAAATGATCCATTACCAAATACTGAATTGTTATTATTATCATGCTATATCAATTGGCATTTCTATATGATAATGGTGTTAACATTGTGCTAATCTATTTGTTAATAAACTGCAAATGTAAAGGATAAATGCGCAAATTGGATGGAAAAACCCTGTATATCAGTAGATGGACAACGAAGAATCGAACAGTCTTTATTGTAATAATACGATCAAAATGGTAGACATTAGTGGGATACTGATGAGCATCTAGTAAGTATATGGATATTTTTAACAATGACATTTATACGAGACATGTGTATGACGAGCAGATCAATCTACTTGGTAATTGAAAGAGAAAAATAGCAATAAGCCATGTCGTCTATTCTAGCGATTGATCTGCTTTCCTTTACATGTATTCAT
Source organism: Syncephalis plumigaleata (assembly GCA_025201365.1). Lineage (NCBI taxonomy): Eukaryota > Fungi > Zoopagomycota > Zoopagomycetes > Zoopagales > Piptocephalidaceae > Syncephalis > Syncephalis plumigaleata. The sequence continues at coordinate 2,139,934 of JAIXMF010000001.1, forward strand.
ATAATTTGTGCAATTGTATACATATATATGTATATATATGTATATATATCGTTATAGTTGATTCTCTATTAGGTGGGTGCACCATAACGATTCGTAAGAATGCATTGGTAGCGTGCGTAAGCAATTAAAAGGGGAATACGTCGTAGAGCATAGCCTACATGCAGGGTAACAAAGTAAAAGGACGACAAGACAGCAAAGGCAGTGATGGTGCTGGGCGTGGCATAACGAGTAATGCCTAATAATAGCATAAATAACGTGACGAACAGCTGATACACCTGTGTACTGGCCAGCCTACCTAAACGCTGGTATGGTTCTTCGCCCTCGTCGTCATTCACCGATTCCGGTAATGCTGACCACATCGATGCAGACAAGGCTGTCATGTCGAGTGTCCAGTCGGGTTGCGTTGATTTTGGCGCGTAGCCACACTTGTCAATCTCGAAATCAATGGTAAATAATCGATCCTTCGTGGAGGCAACAATATTCGGTTTTTTCAGCGGTAACACCAATGGAATGGGTCCTGGTGGTTCGAGAGATACGGTGCGTACGCTCGCTGGACCTGTAGCATCTTGTTGTAGTATACGAAGCCAATAAAGTGCTACCGCATAGCTAATGCCATCCAACATTAGGTAGACGAGCGTGGCGTAGTGGACAATGTAATAAGGTGGCGTCATTTCTAGATGAGATTCACAAGCGACACTCATACTAATTGTACTGATGAATATGGTATAGCCACCCAGTATTGTGATAAGTACTATGAAAACAACACGTAACCAGTGATGTCGATGCCGCTTGACCATTGCCGCATTCGATGGTGTAGCAGACGTGCAACGACGTGTTCTCTTACGATGTTTCGTTTCAACCAGATAATCATTGATGCACAACGATACATGAATGATTTTCATCGTTTGCCAAAGCGATAAAGCAGAGAGCAAATACTGAAACGAGAACCGGAGTGCCTGACCTATACCGCCGCTACACTTTAAATTGTCCGTTTCATCCTTTATTGCCAAAGGATGCTCAGAAATGGCATTACTATATAGAGTAGCAGCAAGTGACAATAGTTGAAGCAACGTTACAGTTTGATAGACGATACGATATTGTCGACTTGTAGAACGACGAGATGATATCGACGAGATACCGGTTTGATGTGACCATAACCAAAGGTAGGACTCGAATAGGAATAGAGCAAGGATAAATGGTAATGATAGTAGAATAGCGACGAATGTCATGGTTGTGAGCAACAAACACTAGTTACATGAACTGAAACCAACAATTAATAAATAACAGAAAGGATAATAAAAAGTACTGCTGCAAGCGTAGTAGTGGCAATGATGATTAGATGATAGCGTGCTCATATGAGTGAATGCATGCAGTGTAGGTAAACATAACCGGAATCAAGCCGCAGTCGCCATGTGCTACCTCTCCCCTCCTGCTACTGGTTCGTCTAGCATGGCCTTGACTGGCTAGGCAAACGCACGTTCAGCATCATGTCTATTGCGCATGGTTGATTAGCATGACCTTGATTGTATCAATGTAAAGAATCATTCTAAGCAAATAACAAGACTAGTCGTGCCTGCTCTAATGACGAGTCAACAATATAAATGATAGGATGTTTCAAAGGCAAACGACGAATAAAGTATAATTATCATGTAGCATTTTAGAGGATGTAAGCTAGTATCATTGACGATGTTTTTTATTACAATGCTTAGTGAAAATGAGTAGTAAGGAAAGGAACAACAGACCTAATCGAATCCGAACTGTCCAATCTAAAATGGATGCCGTGTAGATGCAGCCGCTCGTAAAGAATTCATTCCAATTACGACATTCGCATTATACCCGTTGACCATTCTGTTCGTATTTATATATCCATGCGATATCTCATTACATAGAGGAGCTAAGTGATGGATAGGCATCTTCGAAATCCACAGCCAATAATGCTACAATGAGAGTAAATATCAATGGAATGTAAATAGCACGTAAAAATATCGCTTACATTCAACGGATTGACCTAGCTTAGCCGCAAATGCTTGATGCAATGGATGTACGGCGTAGTTCATTACATCCTAGATAAAAAGTGAATCAAATGCCCTACATCCGGATGTTCATCATTTCAGCGCTTACCTCTTTCTGCTCTAGCATCACTACCAAAGCTACAATAGATGTTAGCATTACGTCATTAGCACAAGTTTAATCAGCCAAAATTTCCATTAGACTCATTAGATCAATTATCATTAAAAAGCTATCGTTGATGCAATGGTGTATACACATATGTCATACAACAATCTATTCTATCTATAATAATATTGACTAACTAGTCATTGTATACGCGTACGCGTACGCACGCACGCACGCACGCACACACGCATACCCTTTTCTCCACTTACCATGTGTGTAGCCTTGACTACGCTGTGTAAAGTTTTCACCAAAGTGTACACCGCGTACACAGGGAATACCCGACAGCGTAGGCACTTCTTGTATAATACCATGTCTCTCCGAGGTAGTAGCCTCAGGCTTGAATTTGATCAATACTATGACGCGTAAGTGGAATGCAAGCCATAGGGGAAATAGGTAAGCCGATAAACTATAATAGAATAAAATACTGCTCATTACCAATATGAAGCACCGCCATTTTTGAAATAGAATGCTCGATGATTAGTACGACACTACGAGGATAGGTGTAAGTTGTCAAGGCACAAAAGTAGAACAAGTAATAAGATAAAGGAAAACGAGTTGAACGAGAGAAGGAAAGTGAGGCGTTGTCATAAAATAAAATACGTATTTTATGTGACACTCACCTTCCTTTCATTTCAAATGTTTAGTTTCTAGTCACTGGTTAAAGTATATCACAATAATAATCTTACTTTAGTTTTTAATGTCTCATAAAAGTAAAACCATGTTTGTTACGGCTATCTTGGATGATGATTATTAACATGCAAGTATCTAGTGCTTTATTCCACGTTGAATTGATTGTCATGTATTGCCTAATATCTGTGTTTATTCGAGTAGGTATCGTGAATACGGCAATGTAAGCTTCGTATCATTTAATGACATTGGTAACTTTGCTGCAATGGTATAATGCCGCTATAGCTCAGCAACAAATAATAAAAGCGACAAAGGACGATGGTATAACGTTGAGTATTGCTAGTAATTATACTAGTAGGATTCAGTATGTGCTACACAAGTCTATGAACAATTGGGGAAGCTGTTGGTAGAGTATACTGCATGTGTATGTAATGAATGAATGAATGGATTTATTAGACCGTAAGTATGTTGGTTTATACAGCGTAATCAATAATGATAATTGATCATATTGATCGGATGAATGTCGTATCACATTATAGATACCATCAAGCATATTCATGTCCATATGATTGTGGATCATTCAATGACATGTCGTGATGCATTGCAATCAGTATCGATCATGTCAAGCGACAATGGAACGAGCAATGATAGATGACATACAAATGAACATGTCATGTCAATGTCATGATAATGAATGATATTGTATGATCATTCTAATAAATTACACGAGATTTATTGATTTTGAATCGGATAAAGTAGTCCGGTGGCCATAGCAGCAATGAATGGGTTTGAACTAGGTGCATAATAATAGTAGCATATCGTTGCATCTACCTTAAGCAACTAATAAAAGTAAAAACTGGCTTTATTTTCATTAGAATATGTTCTTGTAAATACAAATAAAATATAATCATTGTTTTCTAATTTATTGACAAGTATTAATCATTACTGAAATGATGGTGGAACAGCCCGTGCTATTGCTTCACTAGCTGCCAATGGATTAACACTGTTACCGAGTAGATCATACCAGAAGGCAACCCAGTTCGTATTGCTAACGCGTAGGTGACCATCAGCACGATCGAAATACCTAGCATAGGAAAGAAAGGTAGCAGTTAAGTTTACTATATTATTACCTCGTAGTATATTCTACTATTACGAAATACTTGCCATCCATTGACACCATTATTGGCACGACTACGCCATGTCACTATGGGATAGATTTGTTGCATACGATGCCATACAATATCCGCTACGCCTAATCCTTGGCTACGTGGACTTACGGCAAATTTATCCAGATAAGTCATGCTAGTTGCACCGGGTAGATTGACATTAGTCGACTCGTTCGTCATGATAGCCGCTCCTTGATAGTCACCGGCTACAATGGTACCTGTATGACAATGCATAAGACGTTGCCAGTATTGCTCCACCATTAATTTCCGACCAAATGATTGTTCCAATAGTGTAAAAAGAGCCGATCTATCAAGTTCATCAAGTTGCTTACAAACGCGTAATGTCATACCTCGACGTAATACGGTGTAATTGATGGGTGCGGTAAGTAATCGATGCTGCTGCTGTTGCTGATGATGATCAATATTTAATAGGGCATTTGGACTTATAGCTTGCATTGGTTTAAGCGCTTCAGGTAATGAAGGAGACCATTCAGGTTTCTCTGTAATAACATTGGCTAGAATGGCCGGTGAATGCTGGGCGGCAATGGCCAAGGCTGAAGCAGTGCCTGGTAAATAGGCTAGCGCACGTTCTGCCAGCCATAACGTACGACAGTGAGCAGCCTTGCTTGGTCCACTCAACGATGCACGAATCGAGTCAGCCTCGTCGATGATATTGATTAGAGCGTGTCGCGGTAATCCTCCATACTCATTAATGAGTATAAGTTTATGAAATGATAGCGTGTCTTTGGCTAAACACGCTGATTGTCGAGCAATAGCAACTAGGGCAGCATCCGCGGCCACTCTTTGCCATTGACCGTCCATTGAGATGGCGCATGGTGCTATGACAGGAATCTGATTAAGCGCGATAGCCGCTTTAACCGATGCTAGATTCGCGTCTAGTCGTTCAACTTGATCATCAATTCGCGTCATGTTGCGATGATCCTTTCTCCGCCGCCGCGAACCCGTTTCATCCCTCCACAGTAATACATCTGACCATATGGGACGAGCACGTCCACCTGCTGTATCGATCATTTCAGCGAGTTGACAAGCTGCTTCCCTACTGTTCTCGCAAGTTTCACCATCATTATTCGTAAGAAGCTCGTCGTTATCATTACATTGTATAGTATCGTCGATAATCACTACGGGACAAATACCTAATCGTTGTAAACGTAATAGAACTTGTATAATCTTGTGATATTCATTTGAGTTTACTGATCCATTGCTACTGCTTGGCACCAATACTAGAGCGTTAATATGGGTGGTACGCCTCCATAAACGCTCTACTGGATCCTGTTGGTTTTCATGCATGTGCGCCTTTTTACTTGTAACATTAGGCTCGGCCTGAGGCACAAGCCGCTTAAGAAAATGTCTTGCCTCGCGTTTACTCGGTCGTGCACTTAGCACGCTGTATATTAAATCCTAAATAGTCACACGTTATCGGTTAGTCATTTCCGGTGGTTGCTAACCAACAATACTGCTAGCTACCCGATTCTCTAGCGCTTCCTCTCGATAATGGCGTGGTCGACTCGCATAATACCGCTATAACAGTACGCATATGAGGAATGTAAGTCGTAAGTAGTAGTGCTCTCTCGGTATACGACGTACACAAACCGGTCTTGCAAGTGTACTAACCACGAAACGAGTGGAATGTAGCCTCGACTGACACGCTAGCAGGGTAGAGCGAGAGGGGAATGACGAAAACGACATTAGAACGAGTTATTTAAAGAAGAGAGAGAGTAGGAGGGTGCGCATGTGGATTAAAAACTATTCCATATTGATTGATTTTGATAAATAAAAATAGATAGACTTGGCAAATTATGTATTTTTAGCGTTATTTTAGTACTACTCTTGTTCATTTGACATGATAAAGCTGTTTATCTATTAGTTGATCATCATCATTATGAGCAATGTATGTACGTGTTTATGTACGTGTTTATATACGAATTAATATTGTTAATATTACTGCTATTACAATGCTGCATCGCCTTTGAACGTAGTCTGCATGCAATGATTGTCGTCGTCAAGTAGGATAATTTGCTGATTGGTAAAGAGATATTAAGTGCGCACGCGCTCTCTCTCTCTCTCTCTCTTTCATATTATGGGTATGCTTGAGAGTCGTGCTTGATTGAGCATATTTACAAATTGTACTCGGTATAACTGTGATTGGTTTACATTGATGGTTGTACAACCTTACAAGGATGATCCTGCATTGACATTATAGATAGGTGTGGGTACTAGTGCGAGTGCGAGTGCGTATGTATATGCGAGGAACAGAGTATGAACGTCATAAAATGGATAGTGCGTAATTTTACGTATATGGTTTAGAATAGTACTCTACTAGCTACTGACGTATATAAGATTGCAGTATCCAACAAAGACAGTCAGTAGTGGATGCTGTCTATTCGAGAATTAACACTCGTGAGCAAGGTAGCATCAATGGAAATGTAGCCGCATGTCAATGCTGGAATTAGTGGTGTTTTATGTACATCACGAATTGTTTCGCTATTGGTTAGATCCCAAATATGGACGAATTGAATAGTTTGCGTAACCACATAGTTAACAAGTGGCAATGCCGATCCGAGCACTATTGCTAAATTGATCTGGATGATCGTCCGCTTGGGACTGCGTGTCTTCGGAGATACAGATTTATTGTACGGTGGGGCTGTATCAGCATGCCACACTTGTGTTAACAAAGTTAGGTAGAGTAATAAACTACGCTGTGTCTCCGTTATGAATGGATAGCAATTTATAGCGAACAATGATCGCAATTATTAGCGTATACACGAATGAACAACTAGTGTACATCTATCACCTGCTCGCCTTTATTCATTTCGTTGATCTAACGAGATTCACCCCCTCCCTCCCTTTACTAGCACGGTCTAGGTGGCACGGGACAACTACTAGAGATGCTTTCCAAAATAAACAGAAAATACAGGTGTTTTCATTTCACAAAGAGAGCAGGAGCCATTGTCAAAAATGCGTCAATTGGTTATCCATTGATTTGCTGCAGTATCGCATAGGGACTAGTCGATAAACAATGGATGGCTGCGGGCAAAGTCCTGTTCGGCCTCGTTCTATGACCTATCCCGCTTGATCCATTGCTGTCATGCATAGTACGCGTAATTAGCATGTCACTGGCTCTTAACGCTGCACTCAATCCGCTCTTATCGCTTGGAATCATCAACTATTACATGTATCCTTAAGGAGCAAGCAAGCAAATAGTAAGAAGGCAGACATTCTTTCATGATCTCTACCTCTTTCCCATGCACCTTGCACTTTGTATACACTTACAATAATGGTATTGACTACACAAGGATAAACTCTACTTATTGGTCTTGTCATCACTTCGTGTAAAATGAACCAATTTGGATAGAATGTCTCGCCTTATTTCTTGTCGTCCACTTTGGTAATGAATAGTTTGTGGCCACTTCCGTTGCTTGAGGCCCTGGAGCACACAGACTATCAGTTAATACTATTTTTGGTGGATGACGGCCTTGTTCCGTGCCACGGCTCTTCCGTAAAGAAAGCGTAAAATATTCCGATTAGCGTTCCATGGTTACTCTCGCTCTCGCTCTTAACAAGCGACATGCTTGACCGCACGCTAAATCGGCGTTTACTGTACGACCGGTGTCTATCCATTATGGCTATTGGATGCAGTCGGTATAAATGGTCCATCTATTCAGATACCATCATGTCTGCCATGCCCGTATAAATATGCCACGCTAACATGACGTGGCTTGGAATTCGCCGCTTTCCACTCCTCTTTCTATTCGTTTTATCCGTCTACTATACGTTTCATAATTAGTCTATTGCGTATATATATATATATTATTTATCGCGTGTATTCAAATTTCATCTGGTTAAAGCGATATATTTTCCTTTCTTTATTTCTCTCTCTTTATTAAATCATATTACCTCGTTTATTTACACCATTCTCCTGTCTCTCGTTCATCACTAGTCTCGATTTACTTTTACTACTACTCGTTATAAGGTTTGGTAGCACGCTTACAATTTCTTTGAAAGAAATACTATCCTCTTTCCCTCCCTCCCTCCCTCTCTACCATTTATCGTGATTATGTCATTACTATCGGGCACAATGGTAACATCGACTATGATGGTATTCTTCATCATATCATTGATGCTACAACTCGCAGTGCGTATGCCATCGGCCGATGCCTTACTTCGTGCCATCAATTATACTGGCAACTCAACGCAACGTATCCTCTTCGAGTTTCCTTCCCATGACCTCTACATGTACGAGAATACCATTGACCGCGTGCAAGCTGTGCTCGTTAACGCCCGTTTCGACAATACAAAATCGTGCCGATTAGCAGATGCGTTTGCTCCCTCACCCATCAACAGATCCCTTATTGGTTCTGCGAATCATACAGTGCTATTCGTGCACTGGCCAGACGCTATTGCGGCCGGCTGTAACACGTTCAATCAGGTAGGATTCTATTAAATAGCTGCACTTCATTTATCACTTTGTCATGCACTCGCATGTCCATCACCTTTTCTTCCCACCAATATCAATGATGATATCAATGATGATGATGATGATGATGACGATAATGTGACAATCATTGATATCTTCATTAACGCTAACACGCATACTCCCTCCTCTCACATTTATCTCGACAGGTGATCTTGCAACGAGACGATGCGAAGGCAGCGTTTGACATTGCAAAACTCCCGGCCATGGGTGGCTTCTGCTTCTCCGCACCGAAAGCCGTCGCTAACTCGTCGGATACTTTCGGTGGGCCATACGATCCAATAGGTTCATTGCAACAAAACTACTCCGATTTCTACACGATGGTGAGCTTTGAGGCTGCTGATCCGCTACGTGATGCATCAAGTACCACACTACCATTATTGGTCGAGATTACACAGGGTGGGTAATGATACATACGGTGTACACGTCTTTTCCATTATTGATATCCCGTTTCTTTCTAGAGAATGGTCCTTGGAATACAATGCAAAATTCCACCAGCTATACAGCAATGAAAACGGCATTTGTTGTATTGGTAAGTTCATGGGATGGCATGTTGAATAACATACATGTACACACATGTATACTATCGATATGAATCACTAATAATAAGCATACACATATATCGTCTAGACTGTGGTATGTCTGTGTGTTGCTGCCTATCAAATCACACCGTTCTTTGGTGCCAATGGTATGCGATACAGCATGCGTGCCGTCGTGTATTTCACCGGACTGGTAGTGCTACTAAGTAAGACCATGAATAATACTTAGTTTCAAGACATATCATACTAATTATCATGACATTTCTTAGGCTCATTAGTACTTAATCCATTCTCGCATCTAAACGTAGTCCAGGCCGTCTGCAATTCACTCGTATGGATATTAAGTTTCGCTGCCTATAGTTGGCTCATTATTACATGGTAATGAATTAGCAATATAGTGTACACATACACACACGCACGCGTATATATTTATATACATTCATGACTAATATTTATTGTAAAAATAACAGGGGACAACTGGTGTATAGGCTGCGTCCTCTGCGTTATCGACTCTATCTACGCTGGGTTTACGGCATTTTCATGGTGGACATTCTTATTTGTATCCTATTATTCGCCGTTTACGCTTCATTGTCCTCGCCTAAAATCACCTCTGTGGTACGTCCTGCCATTATATTCAATATTCCTCCGGTATTCCTAGCATCAGCCGGTATTCTATTCCACTTTGGTAAGCTTACAATCATAATAGTCCATTCTACTCGCTGTCATTTATACTAATGTCTTCCTATGAAGGTTACGTCTTTTTCACTAGTTATCGCAACTTGATCCATCAGACAACAGCCCGAACTACCATGCTTAAGGTAATTTAACATGCATCATCGTATACCGCATCAAATGTCTAATCCCTAGCAAAAAACAACAACATCAATGTACATACGTACGTATAGTTCTCGTTCTTGGCCTACTGCACCGCATTCTCCTTTATCATGGTGGCCGTTACCATTATGTATTTTCACTTTGCGCCTGTTAACACCGATGTTATTGCTTACAAATCCTTTTGTATTTTGTACGAAATAACCATGTACGCCCTGTTTGGTCCGGTGTTCTTTGCGCTTGCCACGAGTGAAATGCCAGAAATCGATCTACAGCAACTCTTTAATGGACAGGCCAACTTTTACGTTCGTAGGGACAACACTAGGAATGACCTGGAACGAGTTAGTAGCCGTAAAAGCATCCGATTCATCATGGCTAACTCCTCGTCGCACAGTCGTGAGCGTTGCGATTCAGCCGAATCTATTCACTCGTTTATACACAAGCCCAACACGCACGATCTATCATTGACCATCATTGTACCAGATGGAACTGCTCCACCGCCATCGCGTAGTCGTCGATCCAGTCGACACTCGCAGCATCCGCGTAACAGTATGGCTTCATCCTACTCGCAACGATCAACTCCATCCTCGCCACGAACACCTGTACGTCCATCTCCATTCATGCTCAAAGAAGAGGAATAGTTATGAGGATTCATGCTGTTGCTGTTGCTGTTGCTGCTGTTAGTACAATCACAGAACTGCATTCTTTCCTTCTCTTTCTCTTCCCTCTTTTTTTATTTGTATATCATTGTCACGGTTATTTAAATCAATTTAATTCGGTTAATTCAATTCGAACGTTCAAGTCAAAAGACATATATTATTGCTACTATCATTTCTTACTATGCATTCTACTTATTAAACTAGTTGTTTATATTTCATTTCTTTTTGTATTGCTCTTCTGTAGATGAACAGGAATAATAGCTTAGTCGATTTAATATCTTGTATCATTTAGAATGGCATCGTTGGACGTATCTTTTCTTTTTCCATACGCTTTGTCTAAACCAATTCATGGGTTAATATATATATATACATATCGCGAAATCATTAAACAATCTAATAAGAAGGGCAAAAAAAGAAAACGCCTACCTCTTTCCATTCGGCGACCTTCTTTGGCATAGCCTCCAGCAACTTATCGACCTTCATTTTTCTATAATATGTGGCGTTATTCGATAGTAAGCTTATTGAATTCGTATAACCTTTTGCACTTACCGTTCTTCATAGTTGCGCTGATATTTCGTGCCCTTGGGTGGTTTAACACGTAGCGGCTTATGTTGTTTAGGTTCGGGTAACCCGTGGCTCGTTGGATCACGGCCTTCAAGTAAACAAGCCTTGCGGAGATCCGCTTGACGACGCGGACCAATACGCGGTTGTCGCCAATGGCCGTTTACGAAAGAGGTCTTGAAATCCTCCGGCTTGTACTGCAAACGCGACAGCTGCAGTAATCGTGTGGAAAAAGTGCGTAAAGTCGCCATTTTATGTAATACTCAATGGCGACACTGATACGAGAGAGAAAGGTGAGAGAAAGAGGTGAGAGAAGCAGCTTAATATAATTATTTACAAAAAATAAAAAAAAATCTATACATTTTTTAATAAAGTGTTAGTTAATTTATTAGAAAATAATTAGAAATTGGATTTCACCACACAACTGCGTAATGTAGACACAATCTTTGAAGGAGCAAATAAGGTAACATGTTTATATAATTAAATAGAGGAAAGCAAGCTTTATTATTATCTAAATAAAATTGAATAAGTTTACGCTGAGTAACGGGTATAACCGCTGAAAAGTGGAAATTATTCGAGCAGTTGGATGGGCCATTGCATATATAATAAACGATGGTTAGCATAGCGTATTCCAATCGGCAATATAAGTTTCCGATGATTGGTCACGTGGAATATTGAGTCATAACATTGTTCTAATGATCTGCGTCATCAGCTTTGTTGACTTAATTTACTTAATATTCTACTTGTTCTTTGATTTCGCACACTTTAACATGTTGAAAAACGCTTCTATTACATTGTACAGCGTTGGTATATCATCGCTAGCCCGTGCAGGCAATATAGGCATCTTCCTATCCGATGCTAATATTCCATTCAACGAGAACAACATTCCTGTTTCTCAATGGTTGGCCACTCGTAAGACACTGCGTACAACACCGGTTGATTCATCCGATCCAACAACTGCCATAGCCCAGGTACGCAATCCATATGGTGGTGCGCCCACCCTAGAGATCGATGGTCAATGGTATGCACAGACAGTGCCCATATTACGCATGCTATCACGTCAAATTGGTGCCTATGACGGTCGGACCGATCACGAGAAATACGTAGTAGATGCTGTAGCTGATATCGCCATCGATTGGCGTACAAGTTGGGTGAACGCTTATTGGAGCAAGGATCCCGATAGTGTCAAGCATTATAATGAACGATCGCGACCTCGCTACATCCGGACAGTTGAATCGTACTTGCAGCCTCGTGGTGGACCGTATCTTCTCGGTGACTGGATCACCTACACAGACTTTCTACTGTATACGCTCATTTATGACGAGACACCGGAAGCCTGCATGCTAACGGCAGACTCGTCACTTCTTCACTTATATCGAGCAGTCGGGGAAAGACCAGCAGTATCAGCTTATGTAGCCAAATGGAAAACTACTCATTCAGCCAATCTTTAGTTTTATTATATGTAGTTAGCTATATAAACGATGGGATTCTTATTTTAATCAACATGCTATAAGCATGAATCGTACTTTATTATTTATTACTATTAGACAATACTCGGTACTAGTGTTTGCGTTCAAGTGTTCAAGTGTTCAAACATCATTGAAATAAGTGGTGGTAGTTTGATGACGCCATCAAAGGGCAACCCACTTGCCTTTTACTTTCTGTTTAAACACCAATTCCATCATGGCATCGAATGTACCAGAACATACTGAGCAGGCTACACCCGACTGGCTAGAATCAGTCAAGGAGCATTATGCTTCGTTGGCTAGTGTGGCCACTTATAAGAGTGGCATAATTAAGGCAGGTTTAGCTGACGATATACTTGGTAAGCAATAGCTAGAGTGGAGCGTAAAATACACACGTATAAGCTTAACGTGCGTCTTATTAGATATTGAAGTGGTGTTGTCGCAGCGTGACCTGAATCGTAATATCAAACGTAGCATAACAGTCGACCTAGTGGTGCAGCAAGCATCGAATAATGCTATTCGTGTTCTCGCGGAAAGTGCACCCGTAGAAAGCACAGAAATGGCCCAGCAAAGTACGTGTACGGCCACGCGGCGAACGGCCATTCTACGTAGTGCAAACGATAAAGAGGATAAGCAGCGCCGATTTATAGAGGTAACGACCGATGTACTGTGCATTATTACGAGAAATTATAGCTGTACGCATAGGTGTGGCAATCGGGTCAATTGATCAAGAATATTGAAGTGACCGAGCAACATGATGCATTCTACAACGATGGTAAGTGATATTAGTTTATATTTCATGACTGTTATAATCATACCTATGATATAGTCGATACATTTGGTGGATTGGCATGGTCGTCTGACGGTTCAAAGCTCGTTTATATAGCTGAAAGGAAGGCTAGCCAGGAAGAGTTGAAGGTAAGCAATGATGGTCACCATTATGTGATATGATGATTAACAAGTTGAAAAGCAATTTGATTATCAACAAACATGGGGAGAGAAATTCGACAGTCGTATTCATTCATGTCTAGTATGGGTCGATCTTACTACCGATGTTGTATCTGTCGTTGAACTCTCGTCGGAGGATATCTGTCCAGGTCAAGTAAGTAATATGCATGGCCCGCGTTAAATGATCGATATCATTATAACAATTGATGGATTGTCAATAGCCTTTATTTAGCCCGGATAATCAGTGGATCTACTTTACCGGCTATATCGTAGCACCACGAAGATTTGGCATCTACGCATGTCAGAACAGAGCGTAAGCATTTCAACTATATTATTATTATTATTGGTATTATTATTGAATATTAATAGTTAATCAAATGTCCATTAGTGCTCGTTTATTCCGATGTCAACTAGATGGAAGTAAACTAGGTAACTAGTACATTGCTACACATACATATACATATATTCTAGCTATCTATCCTCTAATTCGTTAATGATAGAGGCCATTACATCGGAATCTGTTTCAATACGATCACCACGTTTATCGCCTGATAGCAAGAGTATAGTAAGAAGTGTTCATGTTACTATGACGAGTACCATTTAACTATATATAATTGCTTAGGTGTATTTGGAACATTCTTTGGGGGGTCCTCATGCTTCATGTTCTGCTTTAAAAAAGGTATTTAGTAGTTGCAATATATACGCACGTACACACATGTATTGTTGTTCCCATTAATAATTGTTGATTATCATTAGTATTGTTTGGAGAGCGGTACTACTACTACATTAGTGGATAAAGTGGACGAGCCAGCAGATGATGGATTTACTGGATTGTACGTGCAAAACTTGCCTACAAACTGTTGGACACGCTATAACAATGAAGATTATTTAATTACAACTACTACATGGCGATGTCAATCGGTAAATTATTACACTGTATTTATGATGAGTATATCTAATCAATTGTTTATTTATAGGCCGTTATTGCTATTCATTATGCAACAGGAAAAGTAACTCGATTAAGTACCGGTAAATGAATACATGGCGATGACTAGTATACATAGCTAATGGAATATTCAGATAAATCATCATCATCGTCGTCGTCATGGTCCGTACTTAATGTCCTAGGTGACAAACTATTAGCAATCAAGTCATCACCTCGAATTGTTAATGATCTGGTAGGCTATTCAATCAATTAGTATTGCCATAACATCATTGCTTACACTTGATAGTATATTGGCACGTTGAATGGAGACGATTCATTGCTTGTTACTTGGACGCGTGTACATCGTCCTCATTCTGATACTGGTAAGTGCACACACACGCATAATCTGCACCACACTTTATTGACGGACGACATCATTGAAAGCGGCCAACTATCTAAGCACTATCAAGTATCAGATCAAGTCATTTCCGGAACAGTATTATGCCTTGGAAGCGGTATTGATCGAGCCAGTCGATGAGATCGATCAACATAGCACGGTGGCCAAGGGTGATAAACGTCCTTTGATTATATTCCCCCATGGTACGTTGTCACTTGTACTTTTTAATCAGTCGAAAGTAATTAGTAGTATGTTGTATAAATTAGGTGGACCACATGCTGCCAGTACCACTGGATTCTCGGCCATGACATCTGCCCTTGTTTCATTAGGATTCTCGGTAGCATTAGGTAACTAGGAGTGTACATGCATCATCGGATACAATAGAATAACAAGTCTGAATATTACTCGTTACTCTAGTCAATTATCGTGGATCAACTGGATACGGATACAAGGCGGTTCAATCGTTGATAGGACATATAGGTGATCTGGAAGTGAAGGATACACACGTAAGCCATTAGTCGATACATGAATGTTTTACGATCATTATTAACATATCAATGCTCCGTATAGTATGTAGCGGAACAATTAGTTGCCACGGGACAATACGATACAGAGCGTATTTGCGTGACAGGTGGATCACACGGTGGATTTACGACGGCTCATTTGATCGGACAGCATCCGGTAATTATTCATGATGCATTGCGATCTAATGCATATTAATGAATTGTATGTATATGTATGGGTGATGCTAGACATTTTATCGAGCCAGTGTAATGCGTAACCCAGTCATTAATGTAGGTGCAATGGCAGCTAGTACCGATATTCCCGACTGGTAAGAGTTATATAGATATATATAGATATATTCATGTATGAGACGGCTCTCATTTGCTTACTTGTTTGCCTATTTGTTATTAGGAATTTCTCGGAAATGGGCATGGATTATTGCTTCCAGAAACCCGCTGTATTGACGCCGCATGATTATGAACGAGCGTTTGCAGCATCGCCTATTCGCTATGTCGATAAAGTAGTAGCGCCCACACTAATGATGCTAGGCAGTAATGATAAACGAGTGCCACATAGCGAAGGATTGTACTGGGTGCACGTCGTACGTGGCATTGGTAAAGCCATTGTCCAGTAAGTTGCTTGCCGCAATCCTAGCCATAATTGAATAATATTAATCGGTATGACCATGTAATTACAGCTGTAAAATGTACCCCGATAATGGACATGCTTTGGATGGTGTTGAAGCTGAAACTACCGGATTTACAGCACTCGCTGGATGGTTCATGACGCATGCTGCCGCGACAAATCATTAAGTATGGTTAAAAGCAAGGTTTATCTACCTTGAATGCAATCGTTATCAAATATGCGCAGTCTAAAATAAACAATGACTTGTTCACAGCGCTAATTGCGATATCTTTAAATTATCTAAGAATACAGGGTTTTTCCAACCAGTTAGCGTAGTTAGCTTTTAGCATTTATCATTATTAATAGATAATCTTGCATAGTATTTAGCATCACTGTCAATAAAATTAGAATGATCATACAATATCATTCATTATCATGACATTGACATGACATGTTCATCTGTATGTCATCTATCATTGCTCGTTCCATTGTCAATTGACGTGATCGGTACTGATTGCAATGCATCACGGCATGTCATCAAATGATCCCACAGTCATATGGACATGAATATGCTTGATGGTATCTATAGTGTGATACGACATTCATCCAATCAATATGACCAATTATCATTATTCATTACGCTGTAAAAACCAACATACTTGACGATCTAATAAATCCATTCATTCACTTATATACACATGCAGTTTACTCTACCAACAGCTTCCCAATTGCTCATAGACTTGTGTAGCACATACTGAATCCTACTAGTACAATTACTAGCAATGCTCAATATTATACCACCATCTTTTGTCGCTTTTATCTATTTGTTGCTGAGATATAGGCGGCATTATACCATTGCAGCAAAGTTACCAATGTCATTAAATGATACGAAGCTTACATTGCCGTATTCACGATACCTACTCGAATAAACACAGATATTAGGCAATACATGGCAATCAATTCAACGTGGAATAAAGCACTAGATACTTGCATGTCAATAATCATCATCCAAGATAGCCGTAACGAACATGGTTTTACTTTTATGAGACATTAAAAACCAAAGTAAAATTATTATTGTGGTATACTTTAACCATTGACTAGAAACTAAACATTTGAAATGAAAGGAAGGTGAATGCCACATTGGTATTGTTTTCTTCACTGTGTGATCCTTTTTTTCGCCATAACAACTATCGTCTACTTATCTTATCCTCTTACACTCGCTAGGTCCTTGTACTCCATCGCACGTACTATTTCCCTTCTTTCTGTTTTGTTCGTGCACTTTTAACGCTTACTCCTTATACCTAGGAATAAGTGGAGCGAATAACCTACAAATATACGATTACATAGTGGGTATCTTAGTCAACTACACTGTAGAACGAAGCTAGCTTATATGGCTGATACAAATCACGCTGCATCTGGTGTGGCCACGGGCAAAATGGCTACAACAACAACGGGAGCAGCAGCAGGTGGAGCAGGAGGAGGAACAACAAACAATACCTCAAATACAGCACGTGCCTCACGTCATACGCGTGCGCATAGCAATGATCGCCGTTATAGTGCCGGGTTTATTGGAGCACCAGCCATTAACGCTGGTCCAGCTAATAATACGACTACTTCAGGGGTAATGGGCAGTAAGAAGAAGGGCAGAACGCATCGTCAATCGAGGCCAACGTCGAAGCGATACAATTCCGCGCATAATGTCTATCATCATCGCTCGGATAATGAACGTCGTTCCTCGAGTAGAGATGCGTTTGGCTCGGAAACAGAGGCAGCCGAGGGTAGTTGGACACAGGATGAAGATGAAAACACCACGAAAAGCAATGGAATCGGTGGTTTACGTAGACACCACGTAGGCCGTGTGGTGGAAGTGATCGAGATTAGCGAAAGTATTGAAGATACCAATAGCAAATTGAGCGATCAGCTAAAATCAACAACTAATAAGAATAAAATTGAATTCAATCAATTTAATCAGCAGCAGCAGCAACAACAGCAACAGCAACAGCAACAGAAAACAGCAACAACTACACCAACTACTACCATGGATAAACGAACTAATGGTGAATCGAATGAGATGACAACTGACGATAAAAAAGTGTCAATATTACCGTCAAATGATACTTCAACTGCTTATAAATCGGAAACAGCATCAATGACCACCACACCTAGCGCTAATACAACTAATGATGAAACGACTGAACAGGAAGATCATGAAAAACATGAGAAGCCTGGTCAGCGTCGACATTCCACGGATAACGTAACACCACCATTACGTACTTGTATGACGCGAACAAACAGCGATACAGCAACTGCGGAAGGATCTAACGTGTTAATGCGTCGCGCTACTAGTGCAGATCGACGACGTCGCAGTGTCATGTCCATGTCATCGGGCAATGCAACACTGCCATTTCATCATTTCCACGGAAAGAATACACCACGCGCTGCTCCTACATCTAGCGTAGCACCGGTTACTACGCCAGTTACCGTGATGCCTGAGCGATCCAAGTCGACCTCGTTACGTGGCGCTGCCGGTGTATTACGCGCTCAACCGAGTACCGCTACATCTCGACACTCGCATTCGGCGTCCATGTTCTCTCGTTCACCACCCACGCGTAATAACGCGGCTAATGGCGACTTTAACGGTTCATTGACTGGAAAACCAAATAGTCGCGTAGGATTTACATCCAAGTTTATTGTACAACGCGTGCCATCCTATCCATCATTATCGACCGAGGCACTTTCACCTCGTAGTGCTACGCCTAATGGTACCACCAAGAATGGTGTGCGATCCAATGGACGAGTACCAGTAGAGCAGGGACAGTCAGCATCATCTACTACTTCTGCTTCTGCCTCTGCTTCTGCTATGGATAGATCATCAGCATCAGCTCACGCATTAATGAGTACACCTACAACGAATGGGAATGCCGCCGTTTCACGTACGCAACAAAAAATGCTACTACAACGACAACACTTTTTAGCAGATGACGAGCAGTATTTGCTTCATCCTAGGAATCAGCTTCGTTTAACAAAGGAATTGGAACGAGTACGTCGTTCACTAATGGGAATACGTCGTAGTGGTGATAATCCCATTTGGCAAAGTGTAGTACGTGTGTCGGCAGCACGTCGTTTACAACAGCAGCGACAGCTTGATGAGGCAGCATTTGCAAGAATGGATGATAGTAAGTTACATACGAGTCATCATTTACACGCTCCCGACAACAAGCATAAAGTTCATGCTACCGATAAACGAAGCCACAGTCATTCTGGTATGGTTCATCGTCGTCCACCAGCATCACATACCGCTGCCACTACTGCTACTCACCGCAATACTTCTCGAATGTCGTCGGCAACGAATAATAAGCCAGCTGCAACTGCCGCTGATGCCAATTATTGACAATGATTAACTTTTTATTATTATTATTACTATTACTATTACTTTTTATCTCTTTGCAGATGTAATATGTATCCTCTCTCCCTCTTTCCTCTTCTCTTTTCCTTTCTCTTATATGAGAATAAGCAATTTTATTAATAAGCTCTTTTGTAAACAAATTAAATCATTAGTTTTACTTTAGCGTTATTGAATTAATTACAGTGGATAATAACAATGTTAACTGATGGGAAATCCTGTATATTGTGAAAACGGACCGAGATACAGCTTAACGTGTATTTGTCAAGGTTCACGTTCAGTGTGCATGATAAACTTGTTTAATTAGCGACATTGTCCATAATGCAATTACACTAAATTACACATTGTTGATGAAAAGGTCATAAGCAAGAAGGTAAGCAGGCTAGTCGGTCAATAAGCCAAGTAGTCAGCTGATTGAGCAATTGAGTATGGTGAACCTTCATATCACGGTATACCAATAGAGAAAAACTCGATGGGCACTTGCATATTGCATGGTGGAAATACGGAACACCCGATAATTGATGATGCAGCATGTAGATCCATTCATTCATTCATCAAGCAGTCCACAAGTCTACCACCTGTAGCAACTTGAACACAGAATGACTTGAATCAGATGACCGGTCGACTTGCACATCCATCTATTCATTCGTTGTTCAACTATCAATCCATGTAACTAATAAGAGGGTAAGTATCAATGTATCTCACTTGGATAAGCATATTTCAGTCTTACTACTTTGTGGCACAATCGATGGCAATGATAGTAAAGCTGAACAATCTTCTATACTGTATTATTCTAGCGTAATAATAGGTGTTATTATTATTTTTAGTAAAGTAATTTCAAGTTTACGTTAGAATACAATACAGCACACATGATCTGTTATATTATTGTGCTTCCATTCAATTGACAAGCCTTATTCCAATTCATGATCGTACAATACCACAGCATGGCTTTATTGTTGAGGGAGCTATTATTGTAGCATTAGTTCATATTCTATCTAATCCATGGACACCATGTAAGAGACAACTTGAACGGTAAGCACGTTATTTTGCTGGTCTAATAGTGGCGAGATCAGAAGGAGGAGGAGGATAAGGAAACGAATGGTTTTCCCGTCATTGAACCAATAAGATGATTGGCCATGCCATACACATGTGACCAATCAGTGTGCCCGGAAGTCGGGACAATTGGTCCGTCGGAATTTCTCGTGTTGGCCGAGTCTCCGCATTGGGGACATGAACGTGCAACGATTACGACCATCTTTGGATATTGCACAATTGATAATCTCAGACGAACAGCAGGAACAGTAGTAATAACATTAAGGCACACATTTGTATATATATATTAAATCAATAATAGAAGCTCCGATTTATATTATAAACATGCACAAGTAATAAAAATAACAGTAACAGTAGTCATTATGTAGCAACCAATGTAAGAGAGTACTGTTCCTGTAGAATGTCAACAATGTAGTACATTATGTTGGCATCCATTGAACGACAAGGCACATGCCCTAAACACACACACACACACATACACATGCACCTACATTCGCTTACTTGCTTGCATGGAATGGTCACTTGCATGCGTATAAAGAATTTTCAATGGCAGGCACATTTAGCCATTACTACTACAAGTATTATAGGTATTAATGACGGGAATAGCAACAATATCCGATACATCCACTTACACGCATCATTTCTTACTCACTCGTTCGCTCACTCGCTCGCTCATATGATTCATCCGACGATCAAAAAGATAGGCCAATAAAAAAGGTAACGGATGACAATGGAGACATGGGTGAAATGACCTCCACTTGCATAGGCCTCGCATGATGTGTACAGTCAGAATGGTGACATGTTCGTTCCATTCCTCTACCATAATCATCATTATAATAATAGATGGAGTCACAGCCATCCATTATTATCATCGATGACGATAGAGATACAAGTTGGCACGGGTAAAGGGGTAAACGTAAGTGAGAGACCTGCCGCTAAAACTACGACAAGGGAACGTTGAACAGGTATGTATCTATCGAGTATGTGCGTATGGGTGTGTGATACTCGGGCATGTATATTCCCAGACAGGTGGCCATATCGTCCGTAGATTATCCTTTCCATTATCGATTAGAATAGATGTTTCCTATGGAATAAATGGTCGAAATAAGTAAATAGCTATTGACATAGCTTTGTAAATATACGTGTTCCATTGTGGAATAATAGTCAATATTATTCTAAATAATAAATGAACGATATACTAAAGGTAAAGTTTGTTTTCCTTGTACTTGGTAAGATCACCTGCCATGGTGGTACTCTTTTCCTTGTCATTATTAGTATTAGCATTCTATTTTGCTCTCGTACACGCATGTACAGACACACACACACGCGCGCGTAGCCATAAAGTCTCGGTGATGATAACCCGTTGAAGGACGCGCATGATGATAGCCTTATGGCTTGGTACGAATAATGTGGCTGGCATAGGCTAACGCATCGTCATTCGTGGTTGTCCATCGGACCTATTTAGAAGGCGTGTGTGTGTGTGTGTGTGTGTGTGTGTGCCCTACTAAACTTGTGCGTGTATGTTTAATCTTTCGGGTTTCTATCTTCCTTTATTACAATACTAAATATCTCGGATACATCAGGTCAGTAGAATCATCATAAAAGTGGAAAGCGATAAGAAGGTAAAGCGAGAGAGTAAGAGAGAGAGAGAGAGAGAAAGAGATCGCGTGCGTATGCCTGTATGTTTACTTGATTGCTTGTCTGTTTATCAATAAATGAACAACTATAATATGCTAGTCCATCATCATCATCATCTATGGTTCAAACAGTCATATTGCTATACTGATATAGGGATATCACGTCTATATGATGTCATAGTGGATAAGCAAATGATCATTTCTATATGAATCAATGTAGAATACAGCATAGTCATTGCTGTTTATCAGCTTGTAATAACATTGCTCGCTTAATAATTGATGAGATCATATGATAAAGAAAAAGACAAGGACGAGGACGAGGACGATGACGATGAACATGCTGAACATAATTGTAGTAGTATCATTTTATATTATCAATTGTCACTGCCATTTCCTACTGATAATGATGATGCACTCCCCTTTTCTAGATTGATAAACGATAAACATGCTCATAGCAATTCTTCGTTCCTTCCTTCCTTTTTTTCCTTTCTTGTTACTTTACTATAATGATCAATGCCATGACGTAAAAGATACATATATACATTGGTAGGAGTTGTAGCAACAACAGCAATGTCAATGTCAATGTCGATAGTAGTACAAGTTTGATTGGTTGCCGCTCGGCTATTTTGTACACGCGGTATGAAGTAATACTGCTTAGTCCGAGCGATTTCCGGACCGAGCCTTCTTTAACTGTCATCTTGCACTTTTTGGTAAGCTATGCTAGCTTATTCGCCAACATTTACGCGGACATCTGTGTATGGGATGTGTGTAGAACACTCCTTTAGCCTATGCCTTTTTCCTTGCTCTCTCCCTCTTTCTCTTTCTTTCTTGCTCTCTCGCGCCTTCTTTCTTCCTCTTTCTTGTTCTCATAATAGGCATAGCCTATTCAGTCACTTGCACTTTCATGCCCCAATCCGTAAAACTATATAAATTAGTGAACGGAAGAGCTTGCCTTGTTTAGGGCCGATAGACGGCCCGTTGAATTGTTTCAACCACATTTGACCTTTTCCCCATTATTTCTACTACTCCTACCATTTCTACTACTACTACCCATACATTCATCGTTGTTTGTAAGTGATAACCTACCATTGTATGATTACATAGCATATAAACAAAAGAATGAGAATGAAATACAAACTGATGACTATCGCAGCATGATTAACATATTGATTGGATAAACAAATCTATTTTGTATTTATTGCATAGTTGAATGAACGAGGAAAAAAGAAGTGAAAGCGCGCACTACTACTTCATTCTATTCCCGCCTAAACTAACTTCCGGCTTGCAGACTAAAGTTCCACCGGAATAACTCCACCATTTATATATCTGCTTTCTTTTCTGTCTATTTTCTAGCGCTCGCACACACTCTCACATATACGCACACACGCGTACACACATATATCGGCATCGTCTTTCATCCCTGACAAAGCTGACCTTTCGTGTTTGTCACACACCTTTTTTAAAAATCATTACAACCTCTCTCTCTTTCATCGGCTTTTTTTTCTCCCTTCTCTTCACACGCACTCATTCATCCACGCACACGCACACACACATCCATTCATCCATTCATCCATTCATTTATCCACTATCTAACCCACGTTTACTACTTCTATTGACTGGATTATTTTACCCTTATCACTCCTACTACCTCTCACTATTCGCTATTCACTATTCACTCTTTACTACTACTACTACTACTACTACTACACGAATTGCACGACGACATCTCCTATTGCTTTCTACTGCATTCATCGTTTATTCTTATGCATTACTAAGCTGAAGCTGGTATCCTCAGTGTCTTCTTTACTATTGATTCTCGGAAGTGACCGTGAATGTAAGTGATCACTGTTGATGTAATCTAATCACACCGTGTTTATATGCTGTACCTATGAAGGGGAGGATAGTCTGTATGTTCGTTAATTGATACGCGTGGTGATAATGAGTGAATACAAGCATGGATATGGCTATGGATATGACTATGGATATGGGCCTATGTTAGTGAGAACGAGGACAGTAGCGCCTTGTAATAAGCATGGATTGGCATGGAGTGAGCATATGTAAACGAGACGAGAGTATAGCATATAACATATAGCATATATAAGCGATGAATATATGCGGATATGTGTGGTTTATTACTATTGTTGTAGTAAGAATATCATTGAAGTATCCTTATCGTATTATACAAAATTGCTATTAGGTAAAACACAAAAACACATGTAGAACGAATCCATGACTTATTACGAGTAGTTACTAGCTAGCTAGCTAGCAGCCTGTCTATCTATCTAGCTAGCATACTACTCCCACCTTGAATAGGCTGGGCGTTCAAGTCATACATACATACATACATACATATGCTTCTTCTTTCCATATAGCGGGGTGAAAGAGGAATGGTACTGTTTCTTTAAAAAGAGCACATACCAAGGAGGATGGTATTGACATGATTATGTATGAATTGTGGTTGGATAAGGCGTAGATTGATGATATTGTCGAATGTTGTGCATAGATATTGTTGGGAGTAGATGCAACTGCTTCTTATTACGTTATCTGTCTATTATTATTACTGCTACTAATAGCATTATTATTAGTAGTAGTCGTAATAGTGTGTTTTATCTCTTATATTCCTGTATACTACTTGATGAATGATTTATTATTAGTTTTACTATTGTATTTGTTATTATCATTTACTATTGTTTTAATTAATAACATTATGTTTTTTATTTGATTTTATTATCATTCATAGATTAAGCGCTTTAACCGTTACAATACTCGATTGATTATAATTGTCATCATCCTATAATAGTTACAACAGACGTATATACACACACACAAACACAACCATTTGAATTGTATTGTCAACCTTGATAGCGTATGTGTGTATGTACATACGTGAAGCACATCATCCTATTGTTATTATTTGTTCATTCATTCGTGCTCTCGCTCTCTACTCGCGTTTAAAGGTCGATTCATTCCAGTTCAATCCAAGCTATATTATTACTGCTACTACCACTACTACCACTACTACCACTGCTACTATTCATGATGGCTTCCTCTTCTATTCGTGGTTACTCTACCGCTCCTTCACCATCGATGAACAACTCGAATCCATCTATTTCAATTACTAATACTACTAGTAATACTAATAGTAATAGTAATATTGCCTATTCATCTTCCATGTCAAATTCATCATCATCCTTGGGATTGCCATCTACTTCATATGTATCGCGACAGCAAATTACTCCACCCAATTCTCGTTCACGGGAATCATTCCCTACGGGTAGTGAATCTGACCGCGCTATCGCCTCGTATACCGCTACACTTGATGATGACACTGACCTATTGACTACATTGGCTACCGTGAGTGTGGCGCAGACATCATCAATGTCACGTATATCCAATAGTAATGGTAGCAGCACTACTAGTACCAATGGTACTAACCATGATAGTCACAATAGCGTAATGCAAACCGAGCAACCATCCAGCTTGTCTTTATCACCGCCGTCATCTTATCGTGCACATACTAAAAAGAATGGCGGCAACATTTATACTACATATAACTTGCCCAACAATCTAACTAACCATCACGCTCATTCTCATTCTCATCATTCTATGTCTTCTGTTTCTAACAGCAGTCATCCTACACCACCTGCATCCGCCGCCATGTCTAGTACACGGGACGATGCATCCTCAAGCGCAATGAATTCAAACGTTAGCGTGAAACGCCAACGAACAGGACGTGCCTGCGATGCGTGTCGTCGTAGGAAGGTGCGTTGTGATGGGGCAGTACCCCATTGCAGCAACTGTCGTACGGCCAATGTCTCGTGTACATTTCTCGATGCGGCCAAGAAACGCGGACCACCAAAAGGCTACATTGAAGCGATTGAAAGTCGACTACATCGAATGGAATCGCTTATCGGTGGCATGGCCCAAACTGATACTCGAGTGACTAGTGCATCAGTTGTAACGGACGATTACACATCGCCATCAGGACAATATCCGACTACTTACCGTGAAGCAGCCGTCTATGGTGGTATGTCAACGGTATTGAATCATCATCTAATAGAGAATGTTACCACCACCACCACCAATCAGGCATTATCCTCGCGTACAATGCCACCGCCACCATCGCCACATGATACGATATCTGGAACACCATCTTTATTAGCACATCCAACGTCTACAGCTGCGTCTACTACAACTGCATCACGACCAAATAGTCATGGTAATACTGGAAATAATGGTGTTGCTTATGCAGCATCACCGCTTCATTCGCGTGGTAATGTGAATACGATTAGCGAATCATTATCACCTTCATTAATGGCAACGCTCCCTAGTCCAACGGATCTATCACGTATCAATGGTGGCCTCACTTTAACCAGCACTAATGGCACTAATGGCAGCACTAGTAGTAATTACAAGGATCATAAGTTGTCCTCGTTAGAGAGCCCCACTGATCATATAATGAACGACCCATACGCCGTATCAACCAATGATAATGATCCTACTCTAGCGGGTATCATGGCTGCTGTCTCTTCACTCGCCAAAGAACAGCAAGAGCAACGACAGCAACAATTGCAGAATACCGCAACCATCGGTGGTAGTGTTAATGGTGCCATGAGGGGTAATAGTAGTACTAGTAATAATAGTACTTGTAATAATACAAAACTATACGGCTATCGTGGAGGATATCCATCAAGTGACATGCCACGTACCATGCCACCACCTACGCTTACCACATTTTCATACGCATGCGACGCTGATGCATCAGTGATGGCATCATCCCAAGTATTACCGCGTTCATTTGCCGCTTCAACCGGCAACCATCAACCGCCGCCGCCACCACCACCACCACAATCCAGCACGTCGCCATTAATACCTCGAATGGTATCGACCATGAGCGATAATCTCAATGGTGCCACTGGAAAGAAGGAGATCGATATGAACGAATTACCGGATGCACTTACCTCTGGTCGACTTATTAGCATATTCCGCGAACGAATTCACCCCTACTTGCCGATACTTCATTGGCGACGTTTCCTAGATTGTTTGGCATCCGCTTCACCGCCGAAACTACTATTGAATGCCGTGTATGCCTACGCGTCACGCTACGATATGGATACGAGTCCTAATCCGCTTAGTACGAGTACATCACAAAGTCCCGGTGAAATATACGTATTACGCGCGCAGAAGTTATTGGACACACGTGTGAGTGATCCGGATCTCGAGTCGGTGCAAGCGTTACTCCTGCTGTCATCCTACCTGTTATCCGTGAAACGTATCGCATTAGGCCACATGTATAGTGGTATGGCTGTATCGCTAGCTCAACAGCTTCAACTTTATAACGACTCAACGAAGGATAGAATAGAACGCGCCGACCATCTACGTACGTGGTGGGGCCTACTAGCTTCCGATCGTTTGATTGCGACGACATTCTTCCATCCGCTAAGTATCGACGAGAAGGATTGTTGTCCTCCTAATCTCGGCGAGATCAACATCGAATGTGGCACGACGGGAGATGATGAACCGTTCGCCTCGACCGATTTATACTTTGCATCATTGGCTCGACTATCCGTGCTCTACGGGCGTGCACTGAGACTCGTTAAAGCGCGGCTTATCGATGGTAAACCGCCGGTCGAGTTGAAAAACGAGATTGCCACGCTAGATCGTGATCTCAGTCAATGGTGGCGGACTATACCGGAGATGTACCGATTCGACCCGATGGAGGAATCAATATGGCAGGCACCAAAGAATCGACTGCCTGCCATCGCCATGCTAGCGTGCCTCTACCACATGGCGGTTATTATGGTACATCGACCATGGGGTCCAATCGATGGCACGAAACAGCCATGGATGCCACACGCACGCTCCGAGCGTCTATGTCTCGCCAGTGCCCATACAATCGCGTGTATCTGCCATCGAATGCAACATCATGAAGCGCCCAATATATATGGTATATTCCCGGCAACTGCATTCGCCGCGTTAATGATTCTCATTCCCGTGGCTACTCATCATCCGGACATGGAGATTCAACGATTTGCGCGTAGAGATGTTGTGAGAATTCGCAGCCTGTTACGTGCATCCACTCGTACGATCAGCATTACCAAAGATGCATTAAGTAGCGTGGAAGATTTATGCTCACTTCGAGGTATATCTTTGCATGACATCGAAGAGATGGCGCAAAGACAACGATCTAATCGATCCGATTGGGGGAATGCCATTTCAACAAACAATGGCATATCACTAGATGATACAACCATACAGCAACGATTAATTGAAAATAATCGTCGTAAAGAAGAAGGAGGAAGAGGAGCAGATGATATGGCCCTAGTAGTCGTAGTAAATAACACTGGACCGCCAGCCAGTCTTAGCAATCTACTTAATCCCGAGCCTAGTCAACATAACGGCAATGGCAATAACGGCAATGGCAATGCTGAGCATTATCATCAGCAGCAGCAGTATTATCATCCTCATCATTCAGCAATGGCTATACGTTCACCTAAACGTCAAAGATCATATGAGGATCAAGATGAATCAGCTCGACTACCGTCATCATTATTGTTATCTCATCGTGGTGTTACTATTAGCGAGGAACTAGCTGAATCCGCTAGTACTACTTCTAGCTCAAGTGGATTTACCGTTCCTGGTAGTCTTCATGCCGTGTCACCGCTTGATGAGAAACTATTGCAAGAAGAGATTGCGGAAGAGCAAGCCTGGCTTAATCGACTATGTCCCAGGGATGATGGCTACTTATTCCCTCTGCTAACCGCGATATCGACTAGAAAAGAGAAGGTGGAACGTACGGATACGTGTACCACATCTGCTACATTATTCGATGATGCAATTAGAGAGGAAAGAGCATTAGATAATGATCTAAAGAATGGACATAATTTATCTCCATCAACATCCCTTCCTTGTTTATGCAATCGATCTTCCGATTATTTGCACGATTATACGCCAGTCTACGTCAAGGATTTATACTATTGGCGTGTACCCATATCAATGATGGCTAAACGATGGCCTCAATTTATGGAATATTACGCAAAAATACCTGAATTGGAGCGTCAATCTAAAGTGCCATTCTTATAGCGATTACTAATTAGTTACTAATTGCGTGTTTACGTATATCATTCGCGTATGATTTTACGATATTCATTTATTCCTTTTATCATTATTATCATTATTACTACTATCGTTGTTGTCTTTTATATATACATATCTATGTACGTTTGTGCATATCCCTTTTTCTTTCTCTTCTTATTTCTGTGAACTATTCTCCGCGTGCCATCTAATTGTTAGCGGTCTTTTCATACTAGCTGATTTTTCTTTATTTTTTTTCTATTCTGTTCCACTTTTAATTGATCATTATTTTCATATTTATCTGACTATCTATCTATCTATATACATGGTGTGTACGTGTGTATGGCTATAAACCAATTACTGTAAAAACATGACATTTCTGATCCATTTGAGATACATATAGATATAGATATGTATGTGCGTGTATATGTATTAGTAAAGTTGACGCAGTTGTTTAGCATAGGAATACTACGTTCATTGTACAATGTATCGTGTAACTGGTGAATGTGTTGAATGAATTAGTAAGCGCGGATAGATGATGACGTAGTGGTGTCATGATTATTGTTATTATTACATGTCCTTTCCATTCTATCCACCATTTATTTGATATTAGTGACAAGCACCATCATGACCACCAATTCTAGCAACACTAGTACTGAACAGCGTCCGATACTCTATAGTTATTATCGGTCTTCGTGTTCGGCTCGTGTTCGTGTTGCTCTTCATTACAAGGGTATTGCATTTGAGACTAGACCAGTCAGTTTAGTGGACAACGAGCAACAGCGTGAAGAGTACAAACAACAGAATCCAAACGGTATGGTGCCAATGCTAGTTATTAACGGACATGCCATTAGTCAATCGTCGGCTATTATCGAATATCTCGAAGAGACACGACCAGGTAAATATACATATATGTGTGCGCCACGATATTATTACAGTATACTGATCGATCAATATGGCTAATTAGAACCAGCACTACTGCCTAAAGATCCATGGACTCGTGCTCAAGTAAGATAGATACATGATACACCGATTACGCCATCATATACAATGTATACTAATCGGTAGACTAGACACGTATCCTTTGTGCTATTATCGGCTGTGATATTCAACCAACTCAAAATCTACGATTACTTCATAAGATTGGCGATACTAAAGCTGAATGGGCACATCATTGGATTACTGTAGGATTCACGGGTAAGTGCAAGTGTGTACACACACACCACCGATTAATGATGAATCATTGCTAAATTACAATCATGTAGCTCTCGAGAAGGAGCTAACGAGAACTGCCGGCAAATATTGTATTGGCGATCAGATTACAATGGCTGATCTTTACTTGCCACCGCAAGTGTACAATGCTCATCGATTTAACGTGGACATGAGTCAGTTCCCAACGATTACGCGTATTGACGCTAATCTAGCATCGATCGAGGCCTTCCGTCTTGCGCATTACAGTCGACAGCCAGACTGTCCACCCGAGTTACGCGCACAAGATTAAGCTGTCGATAAGTTGAATTGAATAAAGCGTTTTTTATTATTGCTACTATAATGTAGCATGATAAAGATATATACAATATTATGAGTCGAATGAGCAATAGTTATCATTTAGCATGGTAAATAATGCTGCACGATGAATGAAACTCGATAGGAATAAACGATGCTAATGTTTTGATGATCATCTCAAGATGATAATTGGACGAAACTATTCCGGCACAACTAGCCAAGTATCGTATCATTCGAATACACCACTAGTAGTAATATCAATGGATGTATATTTACCTGTAGTCATTGTAATCAATTGTATAGCAAATCATCGAACAACACAATAGATACTGACCATCTGACGTGATCGTGCGTGCATTGACATGAATACACGATTACTACCTAGTACTTGAATCATGAACTATAACTGAATGACAGCATAGCTTACAAGTAGAAACAATGGTTAATGGTTATTGCCATCATAGTTGAAGTGTATTCAATGACTTGTCTATTATCTCGAATGCTTTAATGTTAGCTAGTTGCACACCAATGCATCATGTAGATCGAGCTATTGTTGAAACTAAAGCAAATTCCATTTCATTTCAACATCAATCATGCATGTTTCATTTGCAGCTGAATTCAATACACTATTATGGATTTTATTCACGTTAGCTGTAATATAATCAAGATTCTAATAGCATTCAAGATCTATTATGGCCTTTATCCATGCTGGTTTGCAATAAAGTCAGTACCCTAATGTCATTCAATATCTATAATTAGCAACTACACATGACGAACGGTTTCATGGCTCATTTATTTGATACTTCGTTTAACAGCATTCCAATACACTATTTTGGATTTCATCCACATGAGATGTAACAGAATCACAGCTGTAAATGAGTACCGTTAATGTCATCTAACATCTATCGTTCGAAATTACACATGGCGAACGGTTCCATGGCTCGTTTATTTGATACTTGGTTTTGAAAGACGTTCCGATACCGCAAACATTGACTTTTCACCTATAAATGAGTAGCCATTTGGCGTGAACAAGTCAACGGCTTACTATCCTCTTCTCATTTACACGCATAATACAAGTGCCTTCACTTCTTTACTCTTAGACTATAGCGAACAATATGCGGATAACTCTACATTCTGCATTGGCTATTAGCACTTGTGCTTTAGCACTGTTATCCCAGCTACCGAGTGTTCACTCATATTTCGGTGTTTTCAACAAAAAAGGCAAGCTACTCATATGTGGTCTATTTGATGTCTGCTAACTTGCTTATAGGTGGCTATCCTATAAACACGTTTGCCCAGAGATATGTTGATGCAAACCAGAAAAAGCATGGACTGTCGAATATATACTGGGGCGGTGGAGATGGTGATCAGCTTAGTCTAGCTCGAGTAACCTGGAACAAACAAGATGCCTTTATGAAATGTGATATAGCCGCTTACGGAACAAATCTATCTGAATTAGACATGCCTGAAATTGATGCATTCGAAGTAAGTACATTGATTTATTATTCAAATAGCTTTGCTCATCATATGACATAAAACAGGCATTGAAGGAAGCAAAAGAGAAGCTGAAAGGTGTCTACGCAACAGGTCGACAAAATGCCATGGATCCATTGCATCAATTTGATTTTTCTGAAAGCAATGGAAATAAATACTTCTGCCACCTCTACGGCTATATCAATGGAAAAACTCTAGAAGATCACATCAGAAAACATACCGTTTCACAGGCATATATTATTGCTTCTGAAATATTACCTGAAGTTATTAAAGGTAAGCATTATGATCATTCATATAGCATGATTACTAATTGTTTTGTAGGCTTGATTTATCTTTACAATGCTGGCATTATTCATGGCGATCTATTTCCGAAAAGTAAGCAAACATCTATATAAATGAACTATGCTAACAATGGAGTGTAGATATCATGATACAAAAGAATTTCCTTGGTAGAATAACTGGCGTAAAAATCATAGATTTTGATTCAGCGTCCATATTTGACAAGGAACAAGGCTGGCGACCTATAGACCCGATAAATGAGGCATACTTATCATCGAATCCACCTCAACAGTACGCGAGCTGTAAGCAGCTTAAGAATGAGATAACTGAATTCTTAAACATATTTGTTACTCTCAACGAAAGGGAGAACCCTTATGATCCTAACTATGTAGTGACCGAACAAGTTGTACTAGATTATTTAAAAGAGTTTCAGGAAAATGAAAATTATGCCAAGTTAGAACTAGGCAATGTGAAGGCAGCCATTCCTGCGATACGCTATCTTCTTAAAGTGTATTACACATTAATGAGGGATCCATTCACTTGCTCCTCTCCTATACGTGCATTAAAAGGGCTACCACCTCGCATTAGTACACCTAGTAGACCAGTTAGTCCCATAGTCTAATCGATACACTATTAGTATATGGTAAGTACCGATCAGTAGCTGATTCATTCTACTAAAATGCTAATATGCCATTGAATGAATTAGCAATCATATTGACAATGAGAATGTGATGGCACTCGCATAGCATGACCATACAACTACTGGTATCGCTGTATGATCTAATGATTTCATCATCAATAAAACATACTCACTATTTCGATACAATATTATTATAGCTTTTAGATGTACTGCTGCAATATGATGTACTCGTCATTAGGAGTATAGTCAGCAATGGACTTGACTACATGGATACAACTGGATATACAATGACTATATAGAATGACTGATGCTAACTGATAATTATGAATGGCGAATAATGAATGTACTAACGAACATCGCTAGCATCAATTAATTCCACGGCAATAGATACGCAAATAACGAATAAACGAGTAACGCATAGCTCGTTACATACCGTCTTCAGCTACATAGTAATATGGAACATACATTGATCGGTTAATGCTACGTGATTCTATGCAAGGTGTACTAAAGGTTTATTGTTATTACTTAGTGAGTCTAGAACAGACCTCGAGGGTGTCCTATGAGGCTTGACGCTTTCACTTTATCATGACTAACTCCTGTTCTAGAAGGCAGTTTAGTTTCACGATCTAGCATGCATATATAATACTCGGTCAAAGGGACATTCAGTCGTGTGCCACTCTGTCTACTATTACCTGACCTACGCCGTTTAACGCCACTTTCTACATATCAACAGGCTGTGAAGCAACGCGTGCCATTCTCGACTACGTGTTTATATGCTCCATATATTGACCGGTGCATCCTACATGAACCTATACCGCGTAACTAACTCGCATGGTTACATGTACCTGGTGGTTAATAGTTCCTAATCATTCTTGGTTATTGGTGAATACCACCTGCTTTACACGTTCACTCCTCTCTCTCTCTCTCTATTGTTTACTCGTTCCTTTCTCTTTTTCTTTGTCGTTCACTACTCGTATTCGTGATGCTCGCTGTACCTGTTCTTTGTTTCTCTTTCTCCTATTCCTTGTATACGCTTACCTTTGCTTAACGCACTCGCGTACTTGTACTTTCTCCTCTCTCGCTTGTTTATGTTTAATCGCGTTCGCTGTTCACCACTCCTTGTTGTTGTCGTTGATCTAACGGTAGTTCGCGTCATCATCTACGCGATCTCTTTACAGTTCCTTGTTGTTGTCGTTGATCTAACGTTAGTTCGCGTCATCATCTATGCGTTCTACTCATCCTGCCTGTTGTCCTTACCTCTTTGTAGTTTGCGGTGCTTTTCTACGCACGCTCACTACGATCGCGCGTTCATACTCACTTTATTCTGCTGCAATCACCTCCCCTTTAGACTATAGCACTTGTGCACGACAAGACTATCGTGTTGTTCCTGCAAGTGTCTTACAGCTGTCATTGCGTCATGATCCACTCGCGCGTTTATTCCTTTGTACGTTAACAGTGCTCATCTGCTACTCTTTATATTGCAAGGTAAGCTGCCGTTTGTTTATTAGATTTCTACTGTGTACTAGCTACGGGTATTGCTTGCGCGTCTAAAGCTATTCTGTATGCTGTTTTGCATACTGTGTAGGCTTCAAGTAAGTTCCGTTTGTTTACTTTTCTATGCTCATTACACTCGTATAAGCCATTTATTAATAAAAAGCAATAAAGCTATTAGTACACCACTAATTGGTAATAGATTGGTATTGTTTATTTGTTTGTATTCTATAAGCATATGTGCTCATTCGCTCTATTCACTCCTACTGCTATTCATACTACTTGTCTCTCTGCTTCTATTCTCATTCAGCCAATAAACACCATATCAACTTCATAAATATCGCTGTATTCTCTACACTCTATTGAACATACTTTGCTTCCAACCATTACAACTAGCTACTACTACTATTACTGCTATTCCTATCATTCATATTCAGTTATCAGCAGTATACAGCCAACTAGAATATATCACTCATCCACTCACTGATTATGCATTAATATCAATGGATGTATATTTACCTGTAGTCATTGTAATCAATTGTATAGCAAATCATCGAACAACACAATAGATACTGACCATCTGACGTGATCGTGCGTGCATTGACATGAATACACGATTACTACCTAATACTTGAATCACGAGCTATAACTGAATGACAGCATAGTTTACAAGTAGAAACAATGGTTAATGGTTATTGCCATCATAGTTGAAGTGTATTCAATGACTTGTCTATTATCTCGAATGCTTTAATGTTAGCTAGTTGCACACCAATGCATCATGTAGATCGAGCTATTGTTGAAACTAAAGCAAATTCCATTTCATTTCAACATCAATCATGCATGTTTCATTTGCAGCTGAATTCAATACACTATTATGGATTTTATTCACGTTAGCTGTAATATAATCAAGATTCTAATAGCATTCAAGATCTATTATGGCCATCATCCATGCTGGTTTGCAATAAAGTCAGTACCCTAATGTCATTCAATGTCTATAATTAGCAACTACACATGACGAACGGTTTCATGGCTCATTTATTTGATACTTCGTTTAACAGCATTCCAATACACTATTTTGGATTTCATCCACATGAGATGTAACAGAATCACAGCTGTAAATGAGTACCGTTAATGTCATCTAACATCTATCGTTCGAAATTACACATGGCGAACGGTTCCATGGCTCGTTTATTTGATACTTGGTTTTGAAAGACGTTCCGATACCGCAAACATTGACTTTTCACCTATAAATGAGTAGCCATTTGGCGTGAACAAGTCAACGGCTTACTATCCTCTTCTCATTTACACGCATAATACAAGTGCCTTCACTTCTTTACTCTTAGACTATAGCGAACAATATGCGAGTAACTCTACATTATGCATTGGCTATTAGCATATGTGCTCTAGCACTGTTATCCCAGCTACCGAGTGTTCACTCAGTTTTAGGTGTTTTCAAGCAAGGCAAGCTATTGATATGTAGTCTATCCGATGTCTAATAAATCGTTTATAGGTGATAAGAGACTTCCTCGTACGTTTGCCGAGAGACACGTTGATAGGTACCAAGAAAAATTTGGACTATCGAATATCCGGTGGTCTAGTAAAAATACGAAAATGATTAGTTTTGCTCGGGTAAATTGGGACAAGTATGATGCTTTTATGAAATGCGCTATAGTATCAGTATCGGGACCAATAAGAAGTGGATCAGGGATAAATATGCTTGAAGTAACCGAGGTAGAGGTTGATGCATTCAAAGTAAGTATATCGATGTATTAGTCACGCAATTTTACTCATCATAGAACATAAAAACAGGCATTGAAGGAAGCAAAAGACAAATTGAAAGGTGTCTACGCAACAGGTCAACAAAATGTCATGGATCCATTGCATCAATTTGAATTTTACGAAAAAAAACGGTTTAGATATTTCTGCCATCTTTACAGATTTATTGAAGGTGAAACTCTAAAAGACTACTTCAAGAGACATACCATCTCTGAGGCATATATTGCTACTTCCCAAATATTACCTGAAGTTATTAAAGGTAAGCATTATGATTATTTCTAGAGCATGTTTACTAATTGCTTTATAGGATTAATCTATCTTTACAATGCTGGCATTATCCATTATGATATGCACCAGAGAAGTAAGTAATCGTTACATTAATGAAATGTGCTGTTAACAATGAACTGTAGATATTATGCTAGGGAAGAATCCAGCTGGTGGTAAACCAATTGTGAAGATCATTGATCTGGATGTAGCAAAAATATTTAGAAAGGAACAAGGCTGGCGACCTATAGACCCGATAAATGAGGCATACTTATCATCGAATCCACCTCAACAGTACGCGAGCTGTAAGCAGCTTAAGAATGAGATAACTGAATTCTTAAACATATTTGTTACTCTCAACGAAAGGGAGAACCCTTATGATCCTAACTATGTAGTGACCGAACAAGTTGTACTAGATTATTTAAAAGAGTTTCAGGAAGATGAAGATTATGTTGAGTTAGAACTAGGCAATGTGAAGGCAGCCATTCCTACGATACATTATCTCCTTAAAGTGGATTACGTAACAAGGTTTAGTCCGTCTGTTTGCACATTTCCTCTACGCATATTGAGAGAACAGCCACCACGCATTAGTATACCTAGTAGACCAAATAACCCTACGTTCCAATGGTAATACTATTAGTATACGGTAAGTACCGAGCAGTAACTGATTCATTCTACTAAAATACTAATAGGTCATTGAATCAATTAGTAATCATATAGACAATGAGAATGTGATGACACTCGCACAGCATGACCATACAACTACTGGTATCGCTGTATGATCTAATGATTTCATCATCAATAAAACATACTCACTATTTCGATACAATATTATTATAGCTTTTAGATGTACTGCTGCAATATGATGTACTCGTCATTAGGAGTATAGTCAGCAATGGACTTGACTACATGGATACAACTGGATATACAATGACTATATAGAATGACTGATGCTAACTGATAATTATGAATGGCGAATAATGAATGTACTAACGAACATCGCTAGCATCAATTAATTCCACGGCAATAGATACGCAAATAACGAATAAACGAGTAACGCATAGCTCGTTACATACCGTCTTCAGCTACATAGTAATATGGAACATACATTGATCGGTTAATGCTACGTGATTCTATGCAAGGTGTACTAAAGGTTTATTGTTATTACTTAGTGAGTCTAGAACAGACCTCGAGGGTGTCCTATGAGGCTTGACGCTTTCACTTTATCATGACTAACTCCTGTTCTAGAAGGCAGTTTAGTTTCACGATCTAGCATGCATATATAATACTCGGTCAAAGGGACATTCAGTCGTGTGCCACTCTGTCTACTATTACCTGACCTACGCCGTTTAACGCCACTTTCTACATATCAACAGGCTGTGAAGCAACGCGTGCCATTCTCGACTACGTGTTTATATGCTCCATATATTGACCGGTGCATCCTACATGAACCTATACCGCGTAACTAACTCGCATGGTTACATGTACCTGGTGGTTAATAGTTCCTAATCATTCTTGGTTATTGGTGAATACCACCTGCTTTACACGTTCACTCCTCTCTCTCTCTCTCTATTGTTTACTCGTTCCTTTCTCTTTTTCTTTGTCGTTCACTACTCGTATTCGTGATGCTCGCTGTACCTGTTCTTTGTTTCTCTTTCTCCTATTCCTTGTATACGCTTACCTTTGCTTAACGCACTCGCGTACTTGTACTTTCTCCTCTCTCGCTTGTTTATGTTTAATCGCGTTCGCTGTTCACCACTCCTTGTTGTTGTCGTTGATCTAACGGTAGTTCGCGTCATCATCTACGCGATCTCTTTACAGTTCCTTGTTGTTGTCGTTGATCTAACGTTAGTTCGCGTCATCATCTATGCGTTCTACTCATCCTGCCTGTTGTCCTTACCTCTTTGTAGTTTGCGGTGCTTTTCTACGCACGCTCACTACGATCGCGCGTTCATACTCACTTTATTCTGCTGCAATCACCTCCCCTTTAGACTATAGCACTTGTGCACGACAAGACTATCGTGTTGTTCCTGCAAGTGTCTTACAGCTGTCATTGCGTCATGATCCACTCGCGCGTTTATTCCTTTGTACGTTAACAGTGCTCATCTGCTACTCTTTATATTGCAAGGTAAGCTGCCGTTTGTTTATTAGATTTCTACTGTGTACTAGCTACGGGTATTGCTTGCGCGTCTAAAGCTATTCTGTATGCTGTTTTGCATACTGTGTAGGCTTCAAGTAAGTTCCGTTTGTTTACTTTTCTATGCTCATTACACTCGTATAAGCCATTTATTAATAAAAAGCAATAAAGCTATTAGTACACCCACTAATTGGTAATAGATTGGTATTGTTTATTTGTTTGTATTCTATAAGCATATGTGCTCATTCGCTCTATTCACTCCTACTGCTATTCATACTACTTGTCTCTCTGCTTCTATTCTCATTCAGCCAATAAACACCATATCAACTTCATAAATATCGCTGTATTCTCTACACTCTATTGAACATACTTTGCTTCCAACCATTACAACTAGCTACTACTACTATTACTGCTATTCCTATCATTCATATTCAGTTATCAGCAGTATACAGCCAACTAGAATATATCACTCATCCACTCACTGATTATGCATTAATATCAATGGATGTATATTTACCTGTAGTCATTGTAATCAATTGTATAGCAAATCATCGAACAACACAATAGATACTGACCATCTGACGTGATCGTGCGTGCATTGACATGAATACACGATTACTACCTAATACTTGAATCACGAGCTATAACTGAATGACAGCATAGTTTACAAGTAGAAACAATGGTTAATGGTTATTGCCATCATAGTTGAAGTGTATTCAATGACTTGTCTATTATCTCGAATGCTTTAATGTTAGCTAGTTGCACACCAATGCATCATGTAGATCGAGCTATTGTTGAAACTAAAGCGAATTCCATTCCATTTCCTTTCCATTTCAATGCCAATCATGCATGTTTCAATTGCAGCTGAATTCAATACACTATTCTAGACTTCATTCATGTTAGCTGTAACAGAATCATGACCCTAATAGTATTCAGTATCTGTTGTGGCCTTCATCTCCATGCTGGTTGCAATAAAGTCAGTACCCTAATGTCATTCAATGCCTATAATTAGTGACTACACATGGCGAAATGCCATGCTGTATTTATTTGATACTACGTTTGAAAGACATTCCAATACACTATTCTGTATTCATCCACATGAGATGTAACAGAATCACAGCTGTAAATGAGTACCGTTAATGTCATTCGATATCTATTATTCGAAATTACACAAGGCGAACAGTTTCATGGCTTGGTTATTTGATACACCGTTTGAAAACACTTCAATACCGCAAACATCGACTACTCACCTATAAATGTACAGTCATTTGTCGTGAACAAATCAATAGCTCATTATCCTCTTCTCATTTACACGCACAACATAAATACATTCACTTCTTTGCTCTTAGACTGTAACAAACAATATGCGAACAACTCCACACTCTACATTGGCTATCAGCACTTGTGCTTTAGCACTTTTATCCCAAATATCTAGTGTTCACTCAATCCTTGGTACTTTTAACAAAGGAGGCAAGCTATTCATATGTAGTCTATCTGATGTCTGCTAACTTGTTTATAGGTGCTAATGCTCTTCCTTTTACTTTTGCCCAGCAACATGTAATGGAAAAGCATAAAGAGTTTGGACTATCGGCTATAGGATGGCGCGGTGGGAATACAGATCAGCTTAGACTAGCTCACGTAATTTGGAACAACCAAGCTGGCTTTATGAAATGCGATCAAGTATCAAGCAAAGAAAAGGGATCTAAAGTGGACGTATTTAGAATGAATATAGCAGAAGTAGACGCATTCAGAGTAAGTGTATCAATTTATTAGTCAAATAGTCCTGCTCACCATATGGCATAAAACAGGCATTGATGACTGCAAATAATAGTTTGACAGGCGACTACGCAACAGGTCGAGAAAATGTTATGGACCCATTGTATCAATTTGGCTTTAATGATAGTAATGGCAATAAATACTTCTGCCATATTTACAGCTATATCAATGGTGAAACTCTAAATGACTACTTCAGGGGACGAACCATTTTTCAGATGTTTATTGCTGCTTCCCAAATATTACCTGAAGTTATTAAAGGTAAGCATGATGATTATTCATAGAATATGATTACTAATTGCTTTATAGGATTGGTCTATCTTTACAATGCCGGTGTTATTCATGGCGATATGCATCCGAGAAGTAAGTACACATTAATAATAATGAAATATGCTCACAATGAAATACAGATATTATGCTACAGCTTGATCCAGGTCGTAGAATAGTTGGTGTAAAGATCATTGATCTGGATGTAGCAAAAATATTTAGAAAGGAACAAGGCTGGCGACCTATAAACCCGATGAATGAGGCATACTTATCATCGGATCCACCTCAACAATACGCGAGCTGTAACCAGCTTAAGAATGTGATAGCTAAATATTTAGGAATATTTGTTATTCTCAACGAAAGGGAAAACCCTTATGATCCTAACTATGTAGTGACCGAACAAGTTGTACTAGATTATTTAAAAGAGTTTCAGGAAGATGAAGATTATGTTGAGTTAGAACTAGGCAATGTGAAGGCAGCCATTCCTACGATACATTATCTCCTTAAAGTGGATTACGTAACAAGGTTTAGTCCGTCTGTTTGCACATTTCCTCTACGCATATTGAGAGAACAGCCACCACGCATTGGTACATCTAGTAGACCAAATAACCCTACGTTCCAATGGTAATACTATTAGTATACGGTAAGTACCGAGCAGTAACTGATTCATTCTACTAAAATACTAATATGTCATTGAATCAATTAGCAATCATATAGACAATGAGAATGTGATGACACTCGCACAGCATGACCATACAACTACTGCTATCGCTCTATGATTCAATGATTTCATCATCAATAAAACATACTCACTATTTCGATACAATATTATTATAGCTTTTAAATGTACTGCTGCAATATGATGTGTTCGTCATTAGGAGTATAGCCAGCAATGGACTTGACTACGTGTATACAACTAGATATACAATGACTATACAGAATGACTAATGTTAACTGATAATTATGAATGGTGAATGCTTGCTTACTGGTACGCGTACATTCGCACATGTTGCTTGTATTTCCCTTCATTTCATCGACATCTGCAATAACTATTGTTGGAATAATCAGTTGATGATATCACGTATACCTATCATCATCATTATGATCGACTATTCTACTGATGCAGCATACACATACTACTATGTCAATGTCAAACATATTTTATTTGATTGATTATCGATAATGAATACATTAGTGCTAGCTATTGCTGATGGTTATCTGAATCATGATAGAGCATAGTAAATGCAGTATGGTTGCAACTGGATTATTGGCAATGCTAATGATTATAATTCAATCTAAATACGTCCATTCATTTTAAGAAGCATGGTAATGGTCTCGATATTACCATTCAAACCAAGGTATGGCACATAGACAGCATGATCAGACGGTGGTCTCCCATTGACTAGTGGTTCCGGATCAATGACTATGTATCCTGAATAGACCCAATGCTGGGCATAGTTGAGCTTCTCTGGTATTGTGAAAGTAATAGGTACGGATGCTTTGTCTTTCGGCTTTAGAGTAATAGTTTGTGGTTCAGTAATACTAGTCTCGATATGAACGTCGGTTGTTATTGTCTTGCTAGTTGTGTCGCCGTTTGCTTCAAATGCACGCATAGACACTGCTGGTATATGTCGAAAGTGGAGTGTTTGCGTATTCTCGCTAAAGTTATTGATGATGATGTTTGCTGATTTGGTATAATCCGATGTAGGCCATTGTTTAATGTCTAATAGCTCGATTGCTGATGGCGATGCACTAAATGTACTCTTTATCATTCGGCCTATGTGTGCCATGCCAGCACCTTGATGTGCCACTGATCCAGCCAGACTCTTACCCGGTACCATGTACGGTATGGCATTATTTTGTAGCAATGATCGAAGTTGACTATAGTTCGGTCGTGTCTTTCCGTTTTTATCGCAATGCTCAAAGTAAAGAGCGGTCATGCCAGCCAGGTAAGGTGTAGCAAATGAATTACCGCCTGCGATACCATGTTTTCCATGCATTGTAGTCACTGGATTTTCACGAGGAGCAACAATTTCGGGGCTTAATTGAAGACTAGCTGTTGGTCCCCAGGCAGACAGTTTACTTCCTACTATCTTCTCTAGTCGCGGCACCATCTTCTTACTTCCAGCAAACGTGATTTTAGTTGGCGTGGTTTGTGCGCTTAGTCGTCGCATTGTTGACATGGCTTTTGAATCGATTTTGATCACCGGTATCGTACACGTTGACAAATGCTTTTGTGAGTTAGACATAATGATTGCAATGGCTCCACTTTGAGCTAATGTGTTGATAAATGGTAGCGTATTACACTCATTAGGCACAAATACAATGTTACCTCGAGTGTTGACAGGTACACCACATTGTCTTCCATTACCAGTTGGCTTTGCTGATACAACTGAAGGTTGTTCAATGGACAAATTTATAGTACCACATGCAAGTTTATAGGTGATTTCTTCCTGATATCCGGTATGGTGAAGATAGAACGAATCCATTAGTTGATATGGCACATGCATACCGCCAACCGATATGACAGTCGGTAAAAGACCAGGCAGCATTGCATCCCATCCCATTATGGCATTTTTATCATAATTAGGTACAGCAGCAATGATAATCATGTTCAATTGAGCGTATTTTTGCATTGTTTGGGCCAGTATCTCCATTTTCTCAGCGGTGGTAGTAAACGATATATTGACAATATTCATGCCATCATTATAAGCCATATCCATAGCTTCCTTAACACTTTCTTTAGAAATAGGTGCGAGGCTGCGACCATAAATCTTGTAAGCACCGAGTATGGCATCCGGTGCTACACCAGTATATGTTGCAGTTCTAGCACCAATAACGCCAGCCACCGCAGTACCGTGTCCAAGATAGTCCATCGGATCATTAGATGGTTTTCGATTGATTCCATCATAATCATTGCCAACAAAA
Organism: Syncephalis plumigaleata; assembly: GCA_025201365.1. NCBI lineage: Eukaryota > Fungi > Zoopagomycota > Zoopagomycetes > Zoopagales > Piptocephalidaceae > Syncephalis > Syncephalis plumigaleata. The sequence goes on from JAIXMF010000001.1 coordinate 2,183,570, forward strand.
TCATGACCGAATAGAACTCGTCTAGTTGCTGGATTGTCTCCACCTAGCGCTGGATGCTTATAATCGACGCCAGTATCTATAATGCCGATTTTGATGCCCTTGCCGGTAAGTCTATCTTTATGCATTTCACTCACACCTGTCGCCAAATGTGCTACACCAGGTCGAAATACTTTTTCAATCCTTGGATGTTTAGCCATGGGTCCATTTGGAATGTTTACAAGCGTAATGTCATTCATATCTAGTAAGTGCGTATCGGAATCATCATTAGAGCTTATAATGCTATTGGAACTGCTACCAAATGGTGAGCGAGGCCGTAGACTAACTAATCTTGGTTGTTCATTATTCTTCAATAATGATGATGCTGATGATGATGCTTGATTATCCCATGGCATAGATATTGCTTGCAACGCCAGTGTAGACAGTAGTAGTAAGGTGATCGATGTATAATGCAATATCATAGTGATGCGTAACAGTGTATCGATATAAGATTTCTATGTGGATGTATGATTGGAATTAGTAGATATCGGTCATTCTGTATAAGTGCTTCTTTTTATTTGCTTTTCAATTTTACAGCCCGTCCATTTTGTTATCCAGCGCTATACTATTTAGGCAAAGCTTTCTTCTAACAGCGTGTTCCTGTGACGATAAGTATCATCATCCCAATCTAAGTATGTTAGTTTCAAAATGCCCCTTCTTGCTGTTTATGGATTTTCTTTACCTCATTTCGCTTCATCGCCAAGCACAATTAAAGAAACAATCTAGTATGACAACTTGTTCAATAGATATTGATCGTAAAGTAAGTAATATGATCGTTGCTTTATTGGATGAATTGCTGTCTCGGTACATGTACTTGATAGTCAGTGCTTGTTGTATCAGCACTGCCTTTCCATACTCGATGTTAACCATTTACAAATTGGTCATTCATTCCAAGGATATACAATGCTTCTTAGCTTGGAATAGCCAACAATAGTGCTAGCAATAGGTGACGTTCAATACCCGTAGAATCTAATAACACGAGCCATATCGATATAAGTGAATGGTATGACGATATAAATGGTCGTCTATCCACATGCATAGCACATGTAATGACTTTTACTAGACACGTGTACGTTTACCGCTTACAAGTTAAACAACAAGCAGAATCCTACATGGAATGGCTCTGTTTATACATTGTGTTGTATCAGCAACACTGGTACTTGAGAGGAGAAAGACATCCACCGCCCACTTGAGGTACTCGTCACAATCGACACGATGCAGTGACAAGGCTTCACGAATGGCTGGTTCATCCATTTGTATGGCAGGAATACTCGCGGCTTCCAAGTCTTGCACCTCATCTCGAATGGCCAATGCCAGCTGGAAGGTAGTGTCACGTCGTGGTTAATCATCGTGTACAAATGACCATTGTAGACAAGTGATCGAACCTGTAAGCATGCCTTTAAGCGGACGACTAGTAAGTGATTGAGCATAGCGAATGATATCCACGGTCATTGACTTTGGTCGTTGGATATCTTCGCCATATGGTCATCATCGTGATGTGCGAGTATAGTCTAGTTATATTATACCAGCTATGTCGTTTTGATTATAGCTGATGTCTTGTAGAGTTATTAGTATCGACTACAATTACCTTTATTTGTAAATACACGTCTAGCATTACATTGAACATAGCTGAATATCTAGTAGAATACACGTAGTTTCGCCATCATGCTGACCATGCTGTCGTTCTATTCAATATCATCATCTTTATTTCTTTCCTCATACATATTTGTTCACGTATCATTGTATCTATTAGTGTATCGATACTGCTAATAGATAGATTGAGTAAGCTGAAATTGCAATAAAGAATGACAGATAGAACGATGAACAAATAATGCATCATGTAGATCGGGCTATTATTAATACTTCAATATGACATCATGAATCCTACGTGTAGCACATTGTTTTTCTTCATTTATTTCTTTCTACTTATTAATTACCATGGAATCGTCAAAGCATCCAGCAGTATTACGATTCCTAGCCGAAATGGCGAAAACACAAAAGGAAAACGAGTCATTACGAGCAACGACTACGAATGATCGTCCGTCCATTGTTATTCAAACTGTAGAAACTACAAGTAATGAGCACCAATCTAACACGAATAAAAGAGGCAACTCATGCGAGGATATAGCCACTCATAGTAATGACAGCAATACACGCTCACCTGGTATTTATCGAGCAAACGGTAAAGTAAGTCTACAATGTATATTATCATGGATAGGCTGACGAATAGCATGTATACACACATATACATATCCATTAGTGGCGAGTACATCTACCGCCAACACCTATACGTCCATCATCAAAGGAATGTTGCGGTAGTGGATGTAGTCCTTGTATATTTGACACATTTCGCGATACACGAAAACAATATAAAGAACAAGTGGAGCGTATACACAAATTACACGCAAGTATTGAGGAGTATACGCAACGACATCATACAAAGGATGATGGTACACTTATAGATATTGAAGACATTATTACAAAAGATGACGCTGATGTTATTATTATTAAAGATTGAGAATGTGCTAATATTTAATGTCAATCATGGATACTAGTCAAAGTATTTCTGTAGCGGTTCACCTAGATGGCGTTCAATTACCGCGATGACTTGTTGCGTAGTACGTTCAACATGAATATCGTCATCTAAACAAGTATAAATAATCATTAATAAACATGATATAGAATGGCACGTATATATGTATATGTATATGTATTACTTACCTTCCATTAATTCAGCCAAGAATGGAATGGTTTCAGGGAGTAGAATAAGGAATTCCTCACCTAGTCGATCGTAGAATTCACGTACGGCATCGAGGGCAGCCACTCGAATAATCGACTGATCGTCACGCGTTTGCAGTAACACTTGAGCATTTAATGGCTTCCAAATAACATCTGTACCCGAAGTAACCGCCAACTGACCTAGACACGGCACCAGTTGTTGTTTCATACGTGTCTAATAATCGATCATGATATAGAATTAGTTACCGTATTTTACATATATATATATATATTTAGTCATAACTAGTACTTACCAAGTAGGTGTCTTCATCTTCATCCGGATGAATGATACTCAACTGGCGTACAATTGATGGAAGAATCTTCTCTGCCAAATGTGTAGTCCAGAATCCATCATTATCATAGAGTAGACACTTGTGTAGACTGCTAACAAGCAATAACCATAGAGTAGGTGATGGTGTTTGATTCAATTTACCAATAACATCATCGAGTACATAGACGTAGTAAGGAACGACAATAGACTTCAACTGTTCCAATAATTGATCGAGGAATCGATAGAAGAATAGCTGACGTGGTATTTGATGAGTTGCCGGTACATGTACACCCATAGCCCATTCAACTGCCTTAAGGAAGATGGGTTTGAACATGGTCTCATTCAATTTCATTACTAATTGAAGGAAAGCAGTAATAACACTGGTCTCTAGTTCAACACATGACTATATATAAAGAAGATGAGATTAGTATTTGTTAACAATTTATCTATGATGCTTACCTGTTCAGAGAATGAACATTCACGTCGAATATCGAATAATTGTAAAAAGAATTTGAATATAGGCTTGTAATGTTGTTGTAATGTTGTTCTATCCATTGATTCAATAATACGACCCAGGAATTGATAATAGGCCAATAATGACTAGATGATTGTAATAATTAATTAATACGATGTAGTATGGTAGATACACTCATTAGTATACTTACAGAAACACCACATGTAGTTAATTCGGAATACACATTAAATGTTGGTGACAGTAGTAAGCGTGGTGATACGTGTGTAGCTATTTGTTGTACTACTGATTGTGCACGCGTACTAACTTGATCACCATGTTGACCTACGAGTAATGGATCAAATAGATGACGTAGAATACGTGGTAGATAAGGACCAATGAAGGCGGACATATGACGTGCCATCACATCTACTAATCCGAGTAGACTTAGACGCATTAGTGTATTGGATTGCGAAGAGGATTCTGTCGAGATATCCATGGATGATGATGTCGATATCGATGATGACTGTTGCTGTTCCATATAATCCATTACAGTAGGCATGAACTTTGGTAGTAATGGAACAACACGCGGACCAAGTTCTCTACAGTAGACACTAAGGCAAATCATACTGGAAGCGGCCACTTGACGATTCTCATGTCCTAATGCCCATTCACCTGTAATAACCGTGAGTACATCAATGAATGCCGTAGGATCTGTACGACCAAAGTGTTTCACTAATAAGGCAAGACTAACAAGTGCTGTTTGCTTATTAATAGCAATCTAGAGAGCCAATATTAATATTAAGCAATAGCATGATGATCATCATCATCACTCACCTCAATGGCTTCTCTATCCTTTGGTTTAGCCTTAATGGCAATCATTGCCGTAAGATGTGGTAGCATACCGAGGAATAATTCCTTTTCAGTCATCTCTACACCTTCATCTAGTGCTTCCACCTTCTCATTGAATAGTAACATTGACTTGCGACGAATAGATGGATTCTGATGTTTCAGTAATTCACTAACAATACGCATAAATGTAGGCAGTGTCAATAGACGATGAACATTATTCAACACGTCATTAGCTAAACGAGCAATACCACGCCAGTATTTGATAATAGACGTGGTGGATTGACCTGTGGCTAACAAGGCATGTTCATGTGTAAATAGCGTGTCTACAAGTGATAACAATGCCTCAGATAAGGTTAGATAGTCAGTCTCCAATGTCTTTGATGACAATGACAATAATTGATTGAGGAAGGGACGACTCTCCAATAATTGACGAGCGAATTCTAGGGTGGCCCATTTCAATTGACGAATTTGCTTATTAGTCGTGAGTTTCCTATTCATTATTGATTAGTATATGTGAATATATTATAATATATAAAGATTACTTACTTGAATAGTTCCGGCATGTCATCTGTTAATTCATTGGGTGATGTATTAAGTGTGTTCACCAATTGATACAGCATCTACATAATCTCTTGTTAATTATCTATATACATACACATATATATACATACCTTTAATTGAATATCGGATGAGCATTGTTCGGATAGTTGTCGACAAAACTCCATTAGTGTATCGGCATCTTCGGTAGATTTAGACATACGTTCAGCATACTTTATAAGTAGTAATAGTAATGCTTGATGTAGACTCTGATCAGCACCTAGTGTATTAACCAACACGGTAAATAGACGTAAACGACGATGACGTGGAATATGGAAGAATGCATCAACAAAGATACTAATGAGTCCACGCATGTTCTCTTGACTATTCCTCGACAACAATGGTGGAATGATCTTCTCCAATGTCTATATCATGAGCAATTGATTAGATTCATATACTTGTTATAGTAAGCATTGTTACTATTCATGATGATGACTTGCCTGCTGAATAATATGGAAGCTGTAGTTATCATCTTGACGTAGAACACTAGCACCCATAAATGTAAATACCGGCATGATATTTTGTAAAACGAGATCAGGTTGAACAGATGCTAGAGATGCTAATAGTAACAAGGCTTGTCCATGTATTTGTGGATTATTCGTGCCTCGAAGACATTGCACTACTAGATCGACACGTACACGACTAGCATCAAGGGATGGTGCTGTCTTTTGTTGCAATAATTGTCGGATAATACGCGTTAATCCCGATAGAATGAGTTGATTAACATAGTCAAGTATTGAGCGTGGTTCGTTCATTTCACCAGATAGCGTAATGGCTAATAGATCGAATAGTGGCAATACTAGTCGCATCTCATCACTTGTCATTTCTCGATGTTGTACGAGTTCTAACACGACAATGATACGCTGAATAGCCGATGTTGCGGTGACCAATGATGATTGCACGTCATTGTCCATATCTTCACTTGATGTTTTGGATCGTTTACTATGTTGCACGGTGGTCGATGCAGATGCTGATGCAGATCCAGTATTTTGCTGTGCCAGTATACTTTGACATTGCAATAGTTCGTAGACGAGTACAACCGAGGTGGCATGAATGTCTTTTATAATACGACGTGCTTCTGTGGCAATGCTAACTTGATTGACTAGGGTAAGTTGCACTAGTTGCGAGAATAATTGTTGTTGACGCGCTTCATTAAGAACCACGAATAACTCGCGATCCACCATGGATAGGGTGGCCAATTGTAATTGTTCTCGTTCATTATCTACCATATTAACGGTTGTGATAGAACCGGTAAGTAGACTAGACAAGACCTTTCTCGCATTCGATCCCTTGACATTGAGCTGAGTGGCCGATACAGCATCGAAACAATGGACAAACTCGTTCAAATAGGCCATCATCGATGAAGAAGAGGAAGAGGAAGAGGAAGAAGGTGCTAGGGCAAGTGGTGAGAGGTAGCGTAGCTTTAATGGATTATGAACAGCACGTAGTGTCTTTACTAGACAAGTACGAAGTGTGATCAATGGTTCCGCTACAACACTTGACAATAAAAATGACAACCAAGTCTCAGTTTGTCTATAATAACATAGTCAAACCATAGAGTAAGTCATAGAGTAATACACAATGCAATAGTTGATTAATTACCTTGAATCCGCTGACTGATTAAACATAATGGCCAAATGAGTGGATAGACCATCGGCATCAGTCATGATCTCTGCTTTCCTTTCCATTAACTTCTCCGTTAGAGCAATAGCTTCATTCGTGGGCAAGTAGAGTAGATGCTCGGAAGCACTAGTACCATAGAGTGTTGTTTGATCATAGATTGAGGCAAGTGTACCACGCTGCTTCTTCTTTCTCTTACTCTTACTGGCAGTAGTATCAGTTGATTCCACCATAGTGGCATCAAGTGAGGCGTATATACTACGCATTGAGTCGATGCATTGTGTGGCGAGTTCTCGTAATGAATCATTAGCATCACCCAGTGCCACCATTAACCAGGGTAGATAGAGTTGGAAGTCTACAGGTGTGGTTGTAGCAGCATGTTCGGCGTAATTCGCCCAGTAAACACTGGCCATCTCGAGACTACGAACACGCACCAATGTTGGATTGTCCGATCGAGCCCATACACTGGATAGGAAAGCCAATGGCATACTGGTCAAATGATGCGAGAATAACGCTTTGATAACCGAGCTAAATGACAGAATATCCTCCTCTTGATGAATAGCCATGAATATGCATCGTATGATGTCGGTGTAACGAGTGGCCTTGATTACATTATCGCTGTTGTTACCCTTCTTCTTACATGTATTATCATCATGCCAACAAATATCGCTACTTGACAGTGGTGCAAGTTGTTCAACAATACAACGGAATGCCCATACAATACCGATAGGCAGGAATTCAGTTAGATTTTTGGTTTCCGCCAATTGAGTAAATAGCTCATTAGTGGATTCCTCCAATGGAAGACGAGCTATGCTGTCTAGTAATTGACCGGCCAACGATGTAAATCGTCGATCAGCTAAACGTTCCCTTAATAGTTGACTGATTTGTTGTGCAAGTAGATGAGCATATTCCAGTTGCATGGCTTGATCTATCATAAGTTATTGTTGTGTTGTGTACATAAAGGTTAGTATATCTATATATCTATATATCTATATATATCGTTATCCTATCCTACCTTCTTTCGTATGCTCTAGCCAACTATGCGTGGTGAGTAGAGCAAATAGAATAGCACGATCATTGCCATGCTTTAGATGATTAAGCACCATATCGATGTTATTCGCTTTGATCAAGTTCTTGGTTATTAAACTGATATAGGCAGCATTATAACTAGGATCCTCCGCATGCTTCTTTACTAGATCGGCATATCCCTTCAATAGAGGACGAGTTATCAAGCTGGAATTAGGCATAGTCGCGAATAGTTTAGGACTTGATGGCTGCATTAACAAGGGTAGAGCCAAATCGATCATCATGTCCCATTTCTCACTATGCTGTTTCTTAGGCATATAAGCGACCATATAAGCAGCAGCAACTAGTGTGCAATCATTGTCGGCGGCAATTAATCGACGAATAGCATCGAATAACGTGTCGAATGACAACCATTGCTGTACTTTTGGTAAGCAAAGTACACGCGAGATGGTTTCTGGATCCTCTTCTGATTGTAAACGAGCAAGTAGTGTGCTGCGAATAAACTCGGTATCCGTCTATGGAAAACATCAAGTTAACATATTGTAATTAGATAGCTAACTGTATAACCACTTACCATATTCTGAGATGGTGATTCATTTTCCATAATTCCTCCCAATTGTTGAATAGCAATCATACGAATATCCGAATCAGCATGATTCAAGGCCAAGAAGAGTGGCGTGTTTGTTTTCTTGAGCAATTGTTGTCCAGTACCCTAATCCATTGTCATAAGTATATATATATATATATGTATGTATATACGTATATAGGCAATCGTATTATTAGTTTACCTTTAGCGTGGAGGATAGATAGGCGTGCACTATCCTGTATTTCTTCTTTTCTTTCCTATAATTCTATATATATACACATATATACATAACATATGATTAGCTTATATGTAAATCACAAACAATAAACTTACATTAAGCGCTTCTTCAATGGTAGTTGTTACCGTACTAGAGTGTAGCAAACGAAGACGTTCCATGCATGTTGTCACACCAGTAAATGGTTTCATATCATACTTGTTGGAACAGGTAATCGCAACATGATGCAACAATTGTTCAACTGCATATTTAGCCACCTTCTCATCCAATGGAATGTTACGTAAAAGTGATTCGGCCACTTCCCATCCTTGTTTTGTATCCAAACTAATAATGATATTGCATACTTTGTTATTAACTTGTATTTATAATGAAATCATTGTCACATACCTTATCAATCCACGGAAGAATAAGCAAACAAATGAGGAAATGTTATACTTGGAAGCACATTCCATTAGAATAGTCGTGATAAAGTTACTACGTAAATCAAATATTAGTTAAGCTAATATTCTTGAATGTATAGAAATGACATCTACTTACGGCACTGCTATTAGACTAGTGGTCAACTTATTATTGAATGCAGCAGATGCAGTCTCTTGACAATTCGTCAAATGCATCAAACAAAGTGTCGACTCTATTTGTGATTCCTTGGAGCTTTTAGACATTGTCACTACAATATTTTGCAGTAACTCGGAAAGTGCCATGGCAGAGAATGTGGTACGTGATGCCAATTGACTCAATACCATCAATGCTGTTATCTAAATAGTAGAAATAATGAGTAAGTCACGGTATACAGTATAGTTATAACACTTACTCTGCTTTGATTATCTACTGCTGCTGATGTCGATAATCCATAGGAGATGTCAGGCAATAGTAACGTAATGAAATTGTTATTCACTGTTGGCACGCGATTAATCGTTAAAACCGTAGTAGCCATATAAAAGTTATACTGTGTTTTATGAGCTAGTCCACGTTTAGCCGCATCTATCATCTATTGCATAGGAATGTAAGTATTATATATCTTATTATTGCAAGTATCAACTTACTTGATCACCAATAATACGTAACAATGATGGTTGACGTATACATTGATCAACTAGCAATGTACGTGCCAATGGTCGAATAGGACGACGTAATGCACGAATGAATGACCAGATATCATCATCACTAGTATGATATAATATTAGCATATGCATATATGCATGTATGCATGTTTACTATACTCAAATTACCTGAACTTCATTAAGGATGCTAGTTTGGCAAATTGCGGTGTCTCATGGAATGGCAATATACCTGCTAATAATGCATGGGTATTGAATTCGTTCACTCTAATTATCAACAAGTTAATCAAACTAGTAATGCAGATCACTATTAGTTAATGCTTACCGAAAACGACGTAATAACCATTCGATACACTTTCCAGCTGAACGAGTAAGGAAATACTGCGATAAACATTGCATAAACAAAGCAATGCTTGCATCTAATTGCTTATTTTCCTCTTGTGTCTAATTAAACAATTTGATATCAGATGAATGTTGTATGCATGCATGCATACATATTCTTTATGACTATCAGTGAACACATACCTTTAGTGTACGATCGTAACTTTTCATAGATGCATTAAACAAAGTTTTACGAAACGACAGGAATCGTTGCTGATCTAGCTGTTCAAGTTCCGTTAAACCAGCAATACCAAGATCATAGATGGAATCCAAATCATAGTCAGCCGCTTGTTTAGCATCAAATAGAAATGAAGTGGCAAACTTGTCGCTTCCTCGTTTCTCAGTCGTGGCAATACGAGCCAATTGCGCGGACAAAGAAGTCATATTGGAGAAATACAATCACAACACTATCTAACGTTAACTATTTCGTAATACCAATATGAATAGGAAGTGAAACGCGACGAGTGACGAGTATAAGAAGCAGCAAGGAGAAGCGAGTGTATCTTTTTATACGAGAGAGAGAGAGAAAGCGATGAAAAAAAGAAAAATAAAATACGCTAATTGTAATTGATACAATCATAATCGAATCAATATTTATTTTTTCCTCTCCGCTTTGTAAGATGTTTGAGACCCGCGTCTGTAATAATCATAATGACAATGAAATAAGCATTATGCAAAACATGACACGTTTATAAACAAATATCAATAATAGAGTGTCAATATCATCTGCTATTCATGTAGTAGCTAGTGTCATCTATTGTTCTATTAGTGAATATCATTGTGATAAAGTGAATATCCATCAATGTTGATCTATTGAATCTTTTTAGGTTTTTTTGAATCAGTCAACTGCTTCTCTCTTCTTTCTCTTCTTTCTCTTCATCCTTTTACTCGCATTATCATTCAACTCTACGTGGCAGCCACGATTATCTTTACGAGGCTACAGCTACTATAGCAACTATTATTGGTAGGTTATTGTATGTTGATCTACTATTACTATTACTATTGTGGTTACTCATTATTTATTTGTTTATGTGGCGCGTATCTTTTCTTTCTTTCTTTCTTTTTTATTTAGTTATTATCGTCTTGGCTATTCTTACTCTTCCTCCTCTTCTTCTCAACACCATAGTGACCATTCAATTACTATTTGAAGAAAGTAACGTGATCTACGGTAGGATATTCGAGCGTGCCAATGGAAGTGCTCGAACAAGCGGTCACTTGCGCTCTCGATCCCAATGCTGATCCCCAGGTGAAGGCACAGGTAAATAATAGTTAACTAGATCAGTATAAGCATTTACTGAATCACTTGACATTACTAACTAACTACTATTAATATTGATAGGCTACGCATTATTGCGAACAGTTACGTGCCTCGCCCGATGGATGGACACTATGCTTGTCATTATTTGTACGAGAACCAAAAAGGTATATAATAGATGATCTATATATATATATATATATATAATAATGGATATGACTCATCTACTAACATCCATTGATATAGTTCACAGGAGGCTAGACTATTTGCACTGCAAGTAGTAGAGGAAGTACTAAGTGCACGGTAAGTAACTAGTGAGGTTTGTGTGGAATCACTCGATGAATAGAGGAATGATTGTCGTACATCTTCCCTACTTGTATAGAAACTAATCCACCTTTGTCAATAGATTTAATGAGTTACAGCCCGATCATATTGGTCAGTTACGACAGGCATTTCTATCATTTATTCAACAGGAATACGTAAGCAATAGCCATGCTTCCATTGATAATGAGCCAGTTTGTAAGTATTAGTAATGATAGTAATAGTGACATGCTTGCTAATCATTGTTGTCATTTGTGATTATTCTAGTTCTACGTAATAAATTCGCTCATACACTCGTGTTACTATTTGCACGTACCTACCTCAATGGTTGGTCGTCCTTCTTCACCGATCTTCTTTCATTGCTAGCTACGTCATCACCGTCAATTAGTGGTGAGAACACGCTATCACCTCGACTCGTTGACTTTCTACTACGTGTTTGGATGAGTATCGATGAAGAATGTGTTAGTATACTTGTACCGCATTCTAAAGAGGAATTAGATCGTAATACACTCATTGTAAGTATGCAAACAATGAAATGAAGACTGAATGTATTTCACTAATATCATCATCATTGTAGAAAGATAAAATGCGTGAAGGAGATATCCAACTGTTAACACAGCATTGGTTACAAATCATTGATCATTTCTACAACAAGGATCCTCAATTTGTTGCCATGTGTCTTAAAATTATTGGTGCCTATATCAGTAAGTAATACTCTAGTCATTGTTTGATTACTACTGACTTCATTCTACTTATTAGGTTGGATCGATATTGGACTTATATTTAATGATCAGTTCATGAATCGTATTCTTGGATTCCTTTCTAATGAAACATTATGTACATCAGCGGTTGATACCATTACTGAAGTAAGACATTATTGATTATACATGTAATGTAATTATACTAATAACTAGTAATAATAATCTATTAGATTATTAATAAAGGCATGAAACCTGAGGATAACTTGGTGTTATTCAAGCACTTAACATTTCTCATCTATTCTCGAAATTAACCTTGGTAAGTAATGAATGTATTACTGTTAATCCTATTAGTTATTAAATTACTTACTTACTTACTTACTTGATATATATATTAATAGAGTAATGAGGAATTCATCGAACGAGTAGCATGTCTGTGTAATGCAGCCGGTATCGCCTTATGTGAAGTGTATCAATTGGTATGACTAGGCTTAATCTTCTGTATACAATCTTACTGTAACACTAACCAATGATGTATGCAGTCGGAACAGTCACAGGGTATAAAAGAGGCAGCATCTGTGCAAATCGAATCATTATGGCCGTACATGTTGCAATTCCTATCGAATGAATATGATGACACGTCAGTACGTGTTCTACCCTTTGTCAATGACTCGCTACAAATGGTAAGTTGTTTGATGTTATGCCTATTGCTTTTGACTAATACTGTGTCTCATGTTTAGATTAAACGTCAAGGTAAACAACACCGCTATCGGATGGTATCAAGTCATTTCTACAATCATTATTGGAGGCACTTGTTCGTAAAATGCAATATGATTCTGATACTGAATGGACCTCGACGCCTGATGATGAGGATGCCGTGGCATTCCTAGAGTTACGTCAATCATTAAAGGCGCATTTCGACGTTATTGGTTTGATAGATGAGCCATTGTTCACCAATTACGTGCATAGCATTATCACTTCGACGTTGCAAGAGGTGGCCTCGGGTGGTCAGCCGATATGGACACGTGTCGAATTAGCCATACAACTCGTTTACTGGTTGGGTGAAGCATCACGCGAACAAATGCGTCTATTTAACAAGGGTGCCCCTACACCATTGACCGAGGTTGTGAATAGTCTATTTGAAAGCAGTAAGTTGAACTTATTGGTATTGGTGTATAGAATAGCTAATGATACATTACACGTTAATTAGACGTGCATAATTATCCACATGCATCTATATTGTTGCCCTACTTTGAATGTGCGATTAGATACGTTAATCTCTTTCAGACTAAGCCACAACATATAGTACCTGTACTCGCATGCTTCCTTGATGAACGGTATGATATATATATATATATTGTTTATATATACTAATTATACTTGCATATATTCATAGTGGATTACATCATTCGGACAAGCATATCAGTAGAAGAACTTGGTATTTGTTTGCACGATTCACGAAATTATTAAAACAACCACTTGTGCCGTATACTGAGGATATTCTCAAGGGTATGCAGGTAAATGCAACAGTTATTACTCTATTACTACTAGTAATACTCATATATATATATATATATTGCAATGAATAGGATTTGTTTACCATTCAACTGGAAGAACCCGTTGAAGATGAAGCAAGTACATTTGATAGTCAGGTTTACATTTTCGAGACAGCTGGTTTGCTCATGTCTGCAACGGAGATTGATCCAATAAGCAAGCCATCTACTTGGAGGTATGTCTAATGACACACGCATTACCTACAAAGATTAACGTGTTATTCATTAGACGGCATTGAGTCCAATGGTTGAAGGTATTCGTCAGTATGCCACAGCATCACCCGAGCATCCTGTGGCAATGCTTCATCTATCTCATCTTATAATGGCAGTGGGTGCAATAGCTAAAGGTAATTATTTTTCATTGTTATCATTCATCTATCAGATGATAACTCACACGCATGCATGAATTCAGGTTTCCCGACAGTGGAAAAGGAAAAGGAAGCAACTGGACCATGGCTAGCAGGATTTAAAAGCGTCGTCGAATTGATACTCGGCGTAGTGGATCGTATGAAGACCGTGGCAGTTGTTCGTGAAGCGGTAAGCGCAAACAAAACATCTATTATAAATGTACTATGACTAAACAATTGTGTTATAGGCTAGATATAGCTTTTCACGACTAGTTAATTGTATGGGCACCGAGATCCTTTCGTATATACCACCATTGATTAGCAGTGTCATTGGTGAAGGAGAACCAACGGAAGTGTCTGACTTTTTGGCATTCCTTAATTTGATCATACACAAATTTAAGGTGAGCTATGCACTGTTCTATTCCTATATGAATCAGTTATACTAAACAAAAGGAATATACTACGTGTATATATATATATAGCCAGCCATTGGAGAAGTCATTGACGAGCTTTTCCTACCGTTAACTAGTCGAGTTTTCCATATACTGGAGCAACCGGTATCGGGAACAGATGAGGCATTAATGCATAACGACGTACGACGTGCCTATTTATCATTCCTTATTGTGTTGTTCAACTTTGAACTACAGAATGTACTTGTGTCGCCGCGTAAGTAGACTACTAGATTATGAAATCAAATTAGCATGACTTATCTAATGACGTACGAATTAGGCAATCAAGGACATGCTAATACGTTATGTCGATTTGTTATCGAACAAGCAAAGCGATACGATGATGTACAGGTAAATGATCAATTCTATATGCCATATAAGCTATACTGAATAGAACACTAATGAATGATATTCTAATAATAATAATAGACGCAAAAACTAGCATTTAGCTTGCTAGGCAAGATGGTTACACTCTGGTGTGGCACCGCTGAATCAGCAATGGCCCTACCTGGATTCGATCAATTCCTCTTTGGTGAGATCATTCCCGTATGCTTTGAAGTGCCCATCAATCCGACGTTCAATCTTGCCGATGGTCAGACTCAATTGGTAAGTTGACATGCACGTAGGATGCATGTGTGTGTGTATGTAATGCTTGTTGCAACATTGAAATCTAATCATATCTCTTATTAGGCATTTGGGGAATTAGCCACTCTATTGAAGCTTGCCTATCAAAACAAGGTGCTCAATTGCAACAATACTTGCAAGAGGTCTACTTTCCATCGATTCAATGTCCAACGGAACTGGCTCAGGTAAGATGACGACGAGTAATGCTAGGTAGATTCATCGTGCTAACAGCTTTATAGGAAATATTCCAAGCACTTGATCAATTAGATACAAAGCAATTCCGTACTTTTTACAAGGTAAGCAGTAAAAGATGACACAATTATGCTATTCACTATTTGGTAAACTAATCGACTATTCATGTAGAATTTCATTCTAAAATCACGTCCTAGTCAGAACGGAGTAAATACATAAATTAACTTGCTGTTATTGTTATTGTTTTTCTCGTTGCCATTGCCACTATAGTTGCTGCTTCTTAGATGCGACTTGATGACACGAACGAGAAACGTATTGAAAATAGAACCATTTTATTACGATATATAATAATGAAATGACGTCATCCTTAGTAATATACATACGTAATGATTAATTAGGTGTACCATGTTAGTCTCATGTTCTTCTTGTCAACCGTACTTTGCCTCATTTCTCTTTCCTTTACTCCTGTTGCTGTTCTTGTTGTTGATAACTAGCCAACCATCTAGCTCATTATGGCACTTCCACATCATTTCTTAGGTATTTAATAACCGAAATAGTAGTCTATGAATATAATAATAACTTGTTGTATGAAAAGGACACCGGTATGGCGACGCTAATGCTCCTCATTTACTAGAGGCGTATTTAGACTTTGTGGTGCGTGTTTATTATTTCACGGCTATTACTATTAACTCATGTGTGTTGCTACCTGCTCATATACTCGTTTTGTAGTGTCCATTCTCAGCGAAATTCTTCAAACGACTAACAAACGTAAGTAGATTATGGTTAGCCATTGGTGAATAGAAAGAACTACAAAAAGTGTATACTCACTAATAGCTACACACCTAACTATAATTAGGAGGTACTACCATGGTTGTCGGCGAATCATCCTGGTAAGGTACAGTTTATATTCCGCCATCAAATTCAACCTTGGCATCCACAAAGTACACTGGTACATGAGGCAAGTTACCGAGTAACGACATGATTGTTGCAATAATTAACATACAAATTATGAATATTGCAGGCGTCATTAGCTGCGGAACGAGTTGATCGGACAAAGTTCTTTGAAGTGGCTGCGTCATTATTTGAGAATCAAGAAAGGTGAGTTATTTTGTTGTTGTTGCTCTTCCTAAGCAATAATAGTATAATAATAATAATTGTTACTGTTATATACTAGCTATTTCGATGAAGCACTTGTAAATACAACACGCGAGGAAACGTATCAAAGACTATCGGAGCAGTTGAGTAAGGTGCTGGATAAGCCTGCGCTATCCATTCATGCCGAACTTGCTGTACCGACAACTCCATTGGAGAACATCGGCAACAAGGTTACTAATGATCTTAAATGGCATATCAAATATGCTCGTCAACTCGGTGTTCACGTGTCGCCGACCGTCTACTGGGATGGTATTGTCGACCAAAGTGTAAGCAGCGGTTGGACGCTTGATCAATGGAAGGAATTCATCGAGAAACGATTGACCGCGTAATATGGTAATAAACAGCTTCGACTTTGTTCTAATAATGATCCTCTATTAATAGACGCTATTTTTAGTACTATTAAAGCATTCACTTCTAATACAGATTAGTTGAAACGTAGGGCCTTTATTACTTTTTCGATTTATACATTATAGTATGTTCTATTCGACATATTCAGCTGACAACAGAAAAGAATAGGCGAAAAAAACAAAGTCGTTTTAAGGTTGCATTGACAAACGAATATATAAAACCTGAAACATTGTAAACAATGTTGTTGTATAACCTACCTTACCAGTTATTTTTAAGTTGGTAGCTGTTGTATAATAAATGTTTCTATTACAAAAATATTGTTACATTTGGTAGTGGAAGAGGAAAAACAGGAAAAAATACCCTCGAGGTAAGAATAGCTCATTACACATGACGATAACTAAGCCGGTTCTTTTACTTGGTAAATTACTTTGTTTTGAAATAATGTCATATTCAATGGTCACTCGTATATTCAATATGACCAATCAGGCGTTGTTATATACATATCATCTGATCACATGTTGTCATCATTCTTATTATCCTTACCATTATTATTAGTAGTAGTAGTAATAATATGAAATGAGGTCGTTGTATCAGAAATGAAAGACGGAGTACTCAGTCATTTCCTTCTATGTGTAGATGAATCAAGAAAACGAACTGCCTACCTTCCATAATGTATTTCTTCTGTAAAGGCGTTGCGCTGACTATGCTGTTTCTAATCATGACATGACTGATCATACAATTATCTATGATTATTACAACGTGATGTTGCCTTTCCTTCTTATTGTTGTCCGTAGAAATTCTAATCAGTTTAAAATGTACGACGTAATGATTGCTATTATGAAATCTACGCATATAAAAAGCAGCAAGCATACCGCTCGTTCGTTTCGATATCCATTAACCGTACATTACAATCGACACTTACCTACCTACCTACCTATTTATCTCTCTGTCTCTCTGTCTGTCTATCTATTTACAGTTTTCACACTTCACTTAGTTTGCCTATGCAAATGCTAGTAATTTTCGTCGTTAATACAAATACGTGATCAGTATCATTAGTTTTAGTGCCTTTCAATACGTTATATTATGCTGGTCATGATAGAAGAGTGGGCATTGGAATGCCAAATACTCGATAGTAGTAGTAAGTAGCGTGTACTGCATTATCGTTCATTGCTCGTTTGCTAATCAGCTTGATGGTCCTATAGTTCTGATCAATGAGAATGCCATGGAATGGCCCGATATAATTGACAACATGGTGCCAGATACTGATGGTGCCATTATGGGCTATATGACCCATGATAAAGACTTGGCCATCGTTCCTAGTTGAATCATCTCGCGTGTGCCGACCCACACACATACACACACACGCATTCATTGATGTAATCCTATGCCGTATATCATATCTTTCTATTCTTCTCTTACATAGTTATCATGTACCATTTCGACTTGATCAACTCTGTTAATGATCATCACTTTCTTATCATGATGTTCATTATCGTTTTTATATGTTTTTCTTTATCATTTCATTATGGCTATTATAGAACGATCAGTACAACAACAAACATACACGTCTAACGAGCAATCCTGCACATCAATAGTTATGCATTCATTTGTCTGTCTATTTCTACTTGTACAAGTCCTTGCGCCATTTGTCAAGAAATAAACAGTCATTATTTTATAATTCAAAATAAATAAAATAAAAAATATTAAATTCCTCGTATATATCCATTAGCAGCGTTGCACAAATGTTTGATTAACCCCCGTCAACGCGTGTCAATGTTGACTTAGCACGGCATCCGTCGTGTAACCATGCGGCAAATACCTGGCGTCTGTATGAAAACACGGTTTAAATAGTGCATACTCATAGAGTGTGCTTGCTTGCATTTCTTTATTCCTTTATCCCTTCATTCTTTCCTTATCTCTTTCTACCTTTCCGTCAAGTTCATTCCGTATCCTTAGTTAACAGCTGGTCTGTTTGTATCTTTTTTCCTCAGTTATTCGCATTGTTGTTGCCGTTTCTGTCTACTATCTAAACTTTTTGTTGCCTAGTTTACACGATATAGTTTAGTTGTTGTTCTTTTCCTCTCCTTCTTCTCTCGCTCTAGTTCCGTGTTTATACTACCACTTCTACTTCATTGGATCATCATGCCATTGCCACAGTTTGGATTGCCTTTTGGCGCTCGTAACGCAAAACCCACCATGAAGCAGAATATGAAGACTCATACTGATTGGGTGAAAACCGCCATCATCAACAGTGTGCCATCATTGATGGTCATTGTCATGATCATATTTATACACGGTGTCATTATGGTGTTATTGACGAACGGCCTTGAATCGGCGTATACCATACAGGTAGTGGTGCAAACGCGGACGACCGTATAAGTCGCCAACTATTGTGCAGTGTCAACGAGGAACGTATGCGTATGGGTCTACCCGCACTCGGTATTGATAGCGCATTGACTCGTGCCGCACAGGTGCATTCCGACGCTCAGGCCCGTGTAAAACAAATGTCGCATCGTCTAAGCGGCGAACGGGCCGTTGACGAGCGTATTGACGACCAGAAAGGCGACAACACCTGGTGGAAGTATGGCGAGAATGTCGCCTATGGCTACACGGAAGTCTCGATCGTCATGGAGAAATGGATGAAGTCACCCGGTCATCGAGCCAATATCCTCGGTAATTTTACGCATTTCGGCGGAGCTGTAGCCTACAGTCATGATAAAATACCCTACTGGTCGCAGGAATTCGGTCATAATGGCATGACATCCAGCTTCCCATTGTGTCCTTTATCGCCGACAACCCCGGATAAGCAATCCTCGGCCAAGAAGAGCGACAGTAATGATGCTACACCTGCGCCTAATTCACAGGCACCAACACAGGCTCGTCTCGCATCCGCTGACACTAGCGAGGAACAATCCGAGGGCAATAAGACTAATGATAAAAATCCCGTAGTTAAATCGCAGAATCCGACACAGCCTCATCTTGCTACCGCCACTGATACAAGTGAGGCACAAATGGGAAATGAAAAGTCTAATCAACAACGCGCTGAAACAACAACAACGAGATCTGCCTCATCTAGACCGAGTAACTCGCCAGTAGTAGCCAGTGGTTAAAGTCGAATATAATTCAAATAAAGTTGTTATCTTTTAATAACAACATAATAATGAATACAGTAGTATAGCAACCATATAAGTTATCCTAGCCATATTGTAATCAGCTAATTAATTGTTTAACATTGATCATGCTTATTACAGCATTCCTATTTTTCTTCTTCTTGTCTACTGGCATACTAATGAATCATCATTTACTCGTGATATAGAAATGGCGTGTAACATTGACAATACCAAAATAGCTGCATTGGTCATTGTGGAGTAGTACATTCTACGCAACACGTGTTATTGTGTCTGGCAAGCATGGTACGGTACAAGTTGAGACGGTTACTACATACGCACACATTACACCTCGAATGCACGTATGTAGGCGTTTTTCCTTTTTGTTACTTTCCTTACTTCACTCGTGGCACCATTCATCGTTAATGACCACTCTTCCTCTATCACATGAATGACACTTCCTACATCGTGTCATTGTCATCATAAGCAATGACAATGGATGTACTCTCCACGAATGAGTACATCATTACCAGTACAGCCAATGTTTACCATTGTATTATTAGTATCGCTCCTATTGATGTGATGTTACCGCTATTATACGCAATCACATACACGCGTATAATGCATGTACTAGAAACACGTATTTGGTGGTACCCTGCAACAATGATGTATTCCAGTTTGTACAATGTATGTCCATTTTAGTATTTTAACCAGGTCGCTAATAGTGAATTCGATTGCTACTTTTGGCGGTAACACACATAGAATAGAATGATGTGTTCATTCAAGTCAAAGACTCTACTCTCTCTCTTTCTCTCTTCCATTGTATGTAGGTATATTTATTTGTGTTTGTGCTTGTACTTCCATTTACGTGTCTGTGTATAATCTATTTCCAAACGAGTCTCTCTTCCTCTCTTCTCTCTCTCTTTCTTTCTTTCGCTTCTCTTCTCGGCGTTTCAAACGTCCTAATGTTGCCGCGTCCATTTGACCGGAACACAGACAAAACGACAATGCCCGTTCCCCTATCTCTCTCTCTTACATTCGCCTCAGTTCCCGATAATGATAACGATGACTTTTTAGTGATCTTTTGATTGATTTAATATCATCACCAATAGTAATATAATAACTATAGTCATGTCCTATGCTGACTAGTAAGGACGTGAGGTTCTTTTTTATTGACTTCTTTCTAGTTCCCCTATCGCCTCTTCCGCCTTTTTTTCCCGTACTATTCTTCTTCTTTACGTGCTATCGCTCAACCCTGCTTTCACTTTTACTTCTTCTCTTGTTGTGTTCATACCTAACGTCCTTTTCTTGTCTCAGTTCATAGTGTTAATGCAATAGTGCATTTTACGAGTGATAACCATCATATTATTACTGCTACTATTACTACAATATTTACGTTTCTATTGTTTGCTTTATTATTTACTATATCGAATACGCATTGCTCTTTCGTTTCTTTTGTTTACTTGACTTTTATTTTATTAATGTATTCGTGACATTTCCATTCTGTACCTGGATAGCTTAGCATTGGCATACCTAATAGTAGCAGCATTAATAATAACAATAGCAATAATATTAATATTAATAACTATATATATATATCGCGTATCATGCGTAAAGTATTTGTTATTCTTTTATTCATTATTGTTACGGGTTATACCGTTACTGCACTGAATGTATCCTCGTCTAATGCCTTAGCTCCTAATGCTACGCTATCGGTGGCGGGTACACGCACGAAAAGAAAGAAAAACCTCCCACCTAGCGATGACTTACAGCCTTATTGTGACTGGCGTCTAACGACGGATGGTTGTCGCAATGGCTGGATACACGAAAGTATACTGGGTGTCAGCCTCGGTTGTTACTTTTCCTAATCCTAACGGGTACACTTATGCTACGTCGTCGATGGAAGGTCGACTGGACGCTATCGCAGCATGATCGCGATCGTCTACATGATGGTATCGATTATCGTTTGAATTCCTCGCGTCGTTTTACGATATTTCGTCGTTTAATTCAATACACGCATTGCACAATGAGAAGATCTACGTCAAACGAGCATCAATTGAATAATAACGGCAATAACAACAGCAATAACACACAATGAATTCAAACAACAACAACAATAATGATAGTAGTAGTAGTAGTAGTAAACAAACTCATTGTGTCATTCATGGCTCGGCCTATTGGATGCGTATTATTCCATCGCCCGTGGATGGTCTACTATTGGGCTGGACATCATTCGGACTATTTCGTTTAGTTAGCGTTACAATTATCCTATTGGGATTCGTGGAAAACTCGGCGGTGCAAGAGGCCATCTTCGACGTTTCATTATGGCCAGCGATTATCGGCGCGGTCACCTTTGTCGTGGGCGTGGTGGGACGCGATCCTCCCAAACGATTAATGGATTGCGCCGGCTTGAATGGTCCGCGAAAACGTTGGATACACCAACCGGCCATTTGGTACTTGCAATTAATGACGTTCTTTCATATTATTTGTTTTCCCATTGCCACGCTGATCTTTTCCATTATGTCTGGTTTGCAAGCGAATGTATTCAACGTGTCACTTACCATGAAATGGGACAGTCTCGCTCTATTTACTTGGTCCACCCAAGCATGGGTGATGGCCATCGTAGGCGGTGCATTTGCCATCGAGTGTTTACGCGTGGGTTATCGATCGGATAGACAGCAGTATCATGCACGACAAGAGGAACACAACGAGGATCATCATCATCTTATCATCATCGTCATCATTTAGCGATAACACGGTTGAATAAACCGGAAATCAAGTACCTCTATCAGTTAACGCATATTTACGGTATTATTGCAGGTGCCGGTACCATTGCCGGATTATGGACGCTCATGTCAGGTCTACTGCCACCGCGTAGTCTTAATAGTAGATTAAGTACACCCATGCTTAGTAATATCGCGTTCAATTGTTTCATGCCTATCCTAGCCATTATTATCATGATGACCATGTATAAGAAATCGTTAACATGCCAGAGAGTTTCCACGGAAGTAAAAGTAGTAGTAATGATGATGATGACGATAATGATTATTCACGTCGTCCATGGACCATGAAAGAACCATCGTCATTATCGTCATTAATACTCGTGTCGAATACACGACGTGATCAATTGACAACAACATCATCGTATTATGATCGTGCAAGTTATTCCGACTATCCTACCATTGATAATGCTTCCACGAAACGTAATGGACATCGTAGTACCATTGCTCATTCACGACATCAATCGAGTAGATCGTATTTCTCTACTCGTACCGTGGACTTACAACCACCCTCACCAATGAGACCACCACCCATTGCCTTGCAACGAGGTGATCGACACATGACGAATTATACGATCAATAATGAAATTACCAACAATTGTAGCAGTAGCAATCGTCGATATAGTAGTAATACAACGATGACTAATGATCAAACGAGTAAGCGTGCACTCGTTGACGGACAAGGATTACGAGTGAGTGCAGTGGGCGTTAGACCTTGTAGTCTACTATCGCGTGGCACTGAGAATCAAGAGGGACGAGTCAACACGGCGAGTGATTACATGTCACCAAGAGGATCATTCTCGAGCGGAGATGGACGTGGTTACATCATCGAGATGTATTCCGTTGAAGAATCCGCCTATATTGACCGCGAGATTGCCGACAGCTGTGATAGTCGTCTACGCATAGGTATAGACGCTAATACGCAGCAACAATAATAACTAAGATGTACTACTACTACTACCACTACCTTTATTAATTTATTAAAGATGACTCGATCATTTCATATATTATATTTTATTTGTTTATTTGTTAATTTACTTTCTCTGAACATTATTATCACGTTATTACTGTATCGCTACTACCAAAATGTTTACTGTTTACTCCTCTTCTTCTTGCTCTTCTTTGGTGTTTCCGTTTCCACGTTATGCGTCTTATGCTTCTTTCTCGGTTGTTCCGATTGATCTTTCTTTGTTTGAACTTGTTCATCATCATCATCATCAACAGCCATCTTGGTATCTAATTAACAAACGATCATTCATTACGATTAATGATCTCATTCAATTACATTGACTATCATCATCATTATGATTATACCATTATTACCTGAAGATGTCTCGATTTCACATTAATACAACTTAACGGGAATTGCATCTTTAATCCGTCAGGATGTGGTCGCTTCTCAATCACTTTAGCTTGAATTTCCTTGGCTAATGGTTTCGATGAAGGAATATCCACCGCGTGTGTAAGTGTTATGTATTTGGCAAATGGTAACGGTGCTATATATGAATACAAATCAGCATTATTGTTATTGCTGTTGTTATTACTTTGTATCTACTCACCTAGTACAAGTTTATCTTCAGAAGGTACTAGACAGTGCATACCACGCATTTCACGTCCACCAGTCGCGGTGGATGCGTCTGCTCCCATCGTTTGTACATTGTATTTACCATCACCGATAGCGACGGTGGATGCACTCGTATCGTCAGGCATGGCTAGTCTAACGCCATTTAGATCGGATGCTGTCAAGTTATCCGGTATTCTAATAAGCCATAGCTCCTTATCGTCTGCGCATGCTTGTAGTGTATCCGCATCAAATACAGATTGGTCGTCGTTGTCGTCGTTTGTTGACGCAAGAGCGAAATGCTCAGGTGGTGTCCAGGTCGTTTCACTATATTTATATTTATATATATATTGTATAATCAATAGATAGAATAGTTGTTAGACTAGGCATAAGCATAAGAGACAACTATCGTCTATAGAATAACTCAACACAATGTAACTTACGTGATTGGCATTCTCTTATGATGTAGAAAAAGTAAGGAAAAAAATAAAAAAAAGAATTCTACGTGATTGTAAAATCTCTCCTATCTTTCTACCACTATAGCTTGTAATATAATAGTAGCATGATTATATCTTTTCCACTTCCAATGATGATACTAACATTTATTCATATAGATTATATAAATAAACAAGCAACTTGTAGAACATTCACTCTATTATTATCGTATTTATTACTATTTGATGACACATAATGGTATGAAAGTGAGTAAACCATGATGTGTATGGTAAAACTAATGTTGTATGGGAAACACGATCAATTTGCAACATTAAGATCATGCTGATAATGATGATGATGATGAGGATGATGATGAAAATGGTAGTAGTGGTAGTGCCTAGATTGTAAAAATAGCCACACGCTTATTTCATACCGCATGGACAAGCGGATACATACATGCGTGTTTTTGACAGAATACATTGGACTCGCCACTCTCCACTTCTTCCACTTCTTTCCTAGTTCATGTATGCATAGTAGGCTTATTCCCATCAGGCAGGCTACATACTTTACATCTCCACGCCGTATTCACTACAACCTACGCTTTATTACTACTATTCTCTTTATTATAACCTAGTATCCTGATCAATATAACATCAACTCACTCATTCGCTCACTCCTTCAATCTCTTTGTTCAACTCTTTCGTACAAGCTGAGATTTAGGAATAATCCTTCCATATCCACATACTATATATAAATATATATAAATATATACATATATATACGCATACTAGGTGTAAGTTACTAGATAGATACTCGTCAGTATTTTGTAGCTATTGCTTAATCTTGTATTATTATTTCTATTGCTGCGATAGAGACAATATTATGAGCCCAAAGGCTGCGCCATCACACACTATGGCTACATTGACTAAAGATGCAAGCACGGATAGTCGTAAAGCTAAAGAATCTCCCTCGGCTGAGAGAACGCGTCCTCATCCGGAGGAGATGGACGTTCCTTTATTCACTCTACTGACCACCTATATATCCTATGCCATTCTTATCGCCATTGGACATGTGCGTGACTTTTTCGGAAAGCGTTTCCGTCGTGAGGCATACTCTTACTTGATGGAGGCAGATGTAAGTATCGGATATCGAGATGATGATTATTCTACGTAATGCTAATCTGCTGCTACTTTAGGGTTATGCACCCATTATTAGTGATTTTGAATCACTTTACACGCGACGACTCTACTATCGTATTCGCGATTGCTTCAATCGTCCGGTGACTGGTGTGCCCGGTCGTACGATCAAAGTACTCGGTCGCGAGTCTAACGATTATAATCGCACATTCCGTATGACCGGCAACGATAAGGAGGTGCTTAATCTTAGCTCGTATAACTATCTTGGTTTCGCGCAAAGTCATGGATCATGCGCTGATGCCGTGGAGAAGACACTCGACTACTACGGTCCTGCCGGGGCGAGTACACGTCTCGATCGGGTACATTGGAGCTACACAAGGAGGCGGAAGAATTGGTGGCGCGATTCCTCGAACAAGAGGCGTCCACCATTGTATCGATGGGATTCGCCACGAATAGCACCATTATACCGGCAATCGTGTCGAAGGGATGTCTAATATTTCCGATGAATTGAACCACGCGTCAATTGTCGCGGGTGTACGTCTGTCAGGTGCTAGTGTACGTGTATTCAAGCATAATGACGTGGAAGACTTGGAATTAGTGTTGCGCGATGCTATCTCTCAGGGTCAACCGCGTACACATCGTCCATGGCGAAAGATCCTCGTTATTGTCGAGGGATTATACAGTATGGAGGGTGAATTTGCCGATCTACCCGCACTTGTTGCACTAAAGAAAAAGTACAAGGTGAGTGGACCCAGTTAGTCTATTAGTAGTCATCATCGTCATTGTCATCGTCATTGTCGGATACTAATGTCGACATTTGCCTAGTTCTACCTTTATTTGGACGAGGCACACTCGATTGGTGCATTGGGCGAACATGGTCGCGGTGTTTGCGAATACTACGGCATTAGTCCAAGTGAAGTGGACATACTCATGGGCACCTTCACCAAATCATTCGGTGCCGCCGGTGGTTATATCGCGGGTAAACGTGCGTTAATCGATCATCTACGCATTAACAGCTATGCTCCTGTCTATGCGGAAGCCATGCCACCTCCAGTGTTGCAACAAATCGTAGCGTCAATGCGTATGATCATGGGCGAGGATGGTACGACGGAGGGTGCCGAGAAGATAGCGGCACTTGCTCGTAATTCGCGCTACTTTTCAACGCGTCTTCGTGAAATGGGCTTTATCGTGTATGGCAACTCCAGTTCACCCGTGGTACCCATGCTTCTATTCCATCCTGCTAAGATTGGCGCATTCTCCCGCGAATGCTTAAAGCGTGACATTGCCGTAGTTGTCGTGTCCTATCCCGCGACACCGATTATTACCTCGCGTGTTCGTTTCTGTATATCGGCCGCACACACCATGGAGGATCTTGATTGGGCATTGGATAAGATTAGGTAAGCGTGTATAATGTACTATGTAATAGATATATATATACCATAATTCAATAATGGCAACAATACTAATGATATTATATTTGCTATTACTATACTACCAGTGAGGTTGGCGATATCCTTAGTCTCAAGATGAATGCGTAAACAGGTATCTTTTTCTTTTTGCCAAGTTGAGATTATGTTTTAGCTCTATTCATTGATTGCATATTACATAAATTTAAGGATGACGAGAATAAAACGACCATTTATTGAACAATAGTAATAGTAATAGTAATAATAATAATCCTTGTATATATCAAGTAAAGATTCGATACAGCCAATTGATATATACACGTATATCGATTGTAATAACATGGCTACGATTGAGGCACGCACACATACACACACATATGCACATGTAAAGTAAATAATCTGTCGGTTGTTACAATCATTTTCATGTGGCAACTGTATGTGTGTACCTAGCAACCACAACAATAACAGTAACAACGGTAATGACAACAACCAATAACAACTAATAAATACGTACGAAAGTAACCTAATAAATCATAACAATAATAAAAGCGACAACTTATATAGAAAGTATAGATGGCCGTCAGTGTCGAAAACGCTGCTTGACTAATCTAGTTCCTTTCAAACTCTCGTGCTTCTTACACGCTAGTTACCATCTCACTTCTTATACTGGCTATGCTTCATTCTTGGTTGACTACCATCGATGCCGTTGGCCTGTTACTGGCCGCATTGGTCACACAATGTTACGCGGTACAAGTGTATAACGCTAGAACCATTATTAACAATTACAATGTTAGCGAATTGTCGCCATCGGTGATAGTCTACTCGATACAGGCAATGTATTCGAACTGACAAGTGGCGCGGTACCGATGCCAACGTCTACTACAAGGGTCGCTTTAGCAATGGACGCGTTTGGTCCGAGTGGTTGGCCGACGGTCTAGGTGTGCCACTCGTTACACTCGCGTTCGGTGGTGCACTATCCGGGGCGAGAATTCAATCCCTGGATACGCCAAACAATTTAAGCGCAAACAATTGGGTTCCTACTGCTTACGAGCAAGCGAAAGAAGTAAGTCGCTTATTATACAATATATATATATATCGTACATGTTATTCACCTATGCCTATATCATTATCTCATTGTTCTTTCTTCTCCAAACGTGTATCCCCGTAGTATTTCCATCCATCGGCCACTCAGTTAAAACTATTACCATCGTCATCACCGGTTAGACGACGAGATGGCAATCCTCTTTATATTCTTCAAGTGGGCGGGAATGACTACGTCATGGGCATGCCAATGGTGGGACATAGTCTAAAGTTGATCACGGAACTCGTGGATCGTATCGTCACCAGTATGATGGACACGGTGAAGGTGATCCAAGAGGCCAGTAATAACTCGGCTCGCGTACTCGTAATGGGAATGCCTCCGCTGGATTATGCGCCTCTTCACAAGTCGATGCACCCGCGACAAAAGGTTAACGCTCGATTCACTTCGGATAAACATAATGAGATGCTGCTAGAACGTCTCACGGACATGCAACAACAAATGCCCGATGCTCATCTACATTTCTATAATGTTACCGCGTTCACGGTCAACGCACACGTACGATCGCACGACTACTACTTCAGCAATATACGTGACTCTTGCCTAAGTTCAACGATGAAGGTGTGCAACGATCCGGATAGTCATTTCTTCTGGGATGGACTACACCCGACACGCGCTGTTCACCAGAAACTAGGACATAAGGTGTTGTCGCTTTTACAGCCACTACTTGGCCAATAATGCTATAATGAAATAAACCGATGATTTAATAGATATTACAGGGTTCTTCCAACCAGTTAACATTGCTAGTCATTAACTTTTGCTCTTATTAATAAATTATTTATATAAGCTTTATTTACAATCTAAAAAGGGAGGGATATCATCACGATCATCATCTCAATTACCAGCCATACTCTTGAACCGCTCGATTTGCCTCCTGTTTTGCCTCTTGAATCCAAGTGCGAAGGAATTCGTAGCGTGCTTGTCGTCGACGAGAGGCAGATCCGCTGGCACGCATCCTTAAATCCTCCAATTCCTTGCTCGCTTTCTCTTGAGTTGCACTATCTGTAGCGGCATTATAGCTGCTTCCGCCACTTCGTATCGTTGTACATCGATAGTCAATCGTCGATATAGTCTTAGGTGTTCTTTGTGTGCATCTTTGAATAATCGATACATTGTCGTAGGTCGGCACGTGTAGACACAGTCGGTGGATGTTCAGGTAGTTTCACCGGTGTGTGTACTACTTCACGATTATTCGTAACCGTACGTGACACAGCTAATGGTGCAGTAGCTGGTTGAGCAGCAGCAGCAGCAGCAGCAGCAGCAGTATTATTGTTATTGGATGTAGCAATAGCAGCATCGCTAATAGTAGCAGTAGTAGCTATAGTAGTTGTAGCGATTATATCATTATTTGCTTGTCGAGTCGGTGTCGCTTTAGCTGAGGTTGATGATTGCGTTGTTGTTGCTAAGCGACTTCGTTTTACTGATGATTTACCACCATCACCATTATTACCTGCTACTGATGCTGCTGTTGTTGTCGTCGTCAATGATGATGATGATGATGATGATGGTGTTGCCGTCTCAGTCCTTTTCAACTTTCCATTTAATGATGATTGTTTAGGACTATCAGTTGCCTCGGTTGTTTCCGTTGTCGTTATTGATGTTGCTAATAACGAGCGTTTATTGCTAGTTTCTGTTTTTGATGAAGTTGGTACAGCAACTTCGGCATTATTCGTAGTTGGTGCAGCAGGTACAGCGGCCCATGGACTTGGAATTGCTGGCTCTGTCGTTTCTAATTGTTTTGCAGTGGAAGTATCTGCTGCTGCTGCTGCTGCTGCCTTCTTCGATTTTCGTGGTCGTTTTTGTTTAACTGGTGCTGTTTCCTGTGCAGGTGTCTCCGTGTTAGATTGCGATGTAGCTGTTTTTTGATTGGCGTCATTGCTTGCTGCTACTGCTGCTTTGGAAGCACTTGAGCGTTTAGAAATGGCCGATATCTTTGCAATAGTTGAATTCGTCTTTCTTCCGCTACTTCCACTTGTCGTTTTGCTTTTAATTGCAGGTGGTGCAGATGCTTTCGAATCATTTGTCGTGACTATATGGCTAGTTTCCGTTGTCGTAACTGTAGTGATAGACGATGGTGCAGGTGTTCTGAAGGTGGAGGTGGTGGAGAAGGTACAATAGATGGATAATTACTCAATCGATCCCATACCGGATCAGACTCGGAAAGTCCAGTTGAGGCAAAGACAGATCGCATTGTTGCTGCAACTTTTTTACGCTCCTCCTCCGACCAACCAGGCCATGTATCAACTTGTACCTCTCGATAGCTGGCATCCTGTAATATCCAAGCATTGCTGCTAAATCGTCCCACCTTCATATCGATGATAAGCGTTCAATTGCATTCCTTATCGTGATACACTTACTTGACGTAATGTCTCTCTAAAACTATCATCTTCTGTGGCTCCTGCTCGCTCCTGTGCCTGTTTGAATTCCATAGGCTTCAATGCAAGCGCGTGAATAACACGCTCTCTTAGAGTGCCTTTGTGATCCCAGCCGGCCGGTCGTTCATCCGGTGCCAGCAGCATGATACGTTCGCGTGCATTCTCAGGCAATCCAAGCTGATCAAATGCCTGCTGTGCCAATGCTACTACGATGGCCCGTTCTTCATCGGTATAATCCCACTCGTATATTTGAACATCTTGATAACACTCTGGCTTTAAGTAGTACACCGAGCCTTGTCTATCGGTTAACTATACATAGTAAAACAAACCTCGTTAGCTATTAGTCGATAACTATCTATTTATCTGTGTATTACCCTTGTAAGGTCAACTGTAAATGCTTCTGGTCGTTGTGCCAATTTTGTTTGCAATGCACCTATATCCGTTGGACCCATAGCTAATAATTTCAGCAATCGTGTACGTAATGGCGTGGCATGTCGTTTAGGTGCCATGGTAGCCTGATTTGCTGCTACAGCTGCGAGTGCGGCAGCTTGTGCGGCAGGTGAGTCAACACCATACGTGGACGATTTAACGCCACTCGCTGAGAGTCTGGCCGGTGAACGTGCCGTGGTATTCGCGGAACGTGCGGCAATCTGTTGCGGGGTCAACGCCTCCATACTTGATCCGGCCGATGGTTGACGACGATTTCGACGTGGATCTAATTGTGACACTGGCGTTGTTCTATTCGCATTACATCAAGTATATACACACACACGTTGATTAATTATTTGAAATGAACTGACCATATCTTAGTATAATTATAGTAATATTACTAGTGCTTACCGTCGAATAATCGGTTCTGATTCGATGGATCGCGCCGTTCGTTGTGGCGGTTTGCTCATGGTGGAGGCGGCCAACGAGCCAGACATAGGACGACCGGTTACCGCGTACATTTGTCGTTGCGTGCCCAATAGCTTAAGCGACGAGCTATCAGCGTGCCCACTTGGTAGACCTCGCGCACTTCACGATCGACCGCCAACGTACGACGGTCAAGTCTAAATACCGCCTCTCCTACATGTAGAAATGCCTCACCCTATATTAATTAAATAAAACTGGTCATTATACTGCTATACATAATGAAGCAACACCGCTGCAGTGTATAGTAACAAGGTTTACCTGCTCAAACACCAAAGTGCAGGAGTCACCGCGACGTAAAGCAGCTAGTGTCTCCTCTGTCAGCCGCAACCCTATGACCGGACGGCTATCTTTGTTTTCCTCGCGATTTAGCGCTAAAGTTGAGCTCCAACTCATCTTAACGTTATCCGTAGGAGACGAAAAAAGGACAACGTTGAATTTGTTTGCTTCTATAACGCGATTCTGGAACTCAATGCCAGCAAGGGGAATATTACAACTTGCAAAAAATGTAGTAGCGAAAAAAGATAGAGGAGAAATTACTAATAAATGTGTCGAATTTTGTAATGAAACGTTAAAAGATTTGTTGACTTTTATTAATGCCATTCCTTACTTTTGTTAATGTTTCCGTTAGTAAGGTTGTTAGCTTTTATTCATTTCACTTTCTCCACTATCCCATCTCCCCTTCGCTCGTTTGTTAACAACATAGCTATTACCGTAACACTCATAGACGATAGCAATGCTCGTTAACATACACGCTCGTCTATTGCTTTTTATTCTTTTATTCGTTCTCTGACCACATACACCACTACAACTCATGCTTTTCCTCTTACTCCACCTTCGTTTACAGTCATATACAGGCTGTACTTAGCTGCAAGCGTATACTACTTGTCGTTGTGTTGTTCTCGGCCGGTCGTCTTATTCCCGTCTAGTCTGCCGCTTTGCCAATGACTACTTGTCGAATATGTTGATTGTATGTCGCGTACTCGTATTTTGTATCGCTACTCGTCGACAGCCTCACTCCCATCTGTATACTCTGTCATAAGCACACTTTGCTCTTCACGCTGTGTAGTAATTGCTTCTTTATTCGTTGTCGATCAACGTGGCATATACCCACTGGTCTTTCATACTGGTCTATCCTCTATTCAGTTCACTCTTTCTCGCTCCTTGTCTACTTGCTTGCGACACTCCCTTGCCCTCACTCGTGTATTTTTATTATTTCATACCGTGTCTTTATTCACGACGTTTGCTTGCACGTTGTACCACTTTATTCGCGTTGACTTGCTGCTCTTTGCTCGTAGTATGTGGGGACACGTACGCATACGTAACACTCGCGCTATGCATTAGACACCACGCTTGCTTGCCAGCATACAACTCTCCACTCGCTGCTTTGCACTACTTACTCGTGCTTTATAAATATATGCAAGTACGCGGTACTCGTGTTAATTACTAGCCAGTGCTGTTTGTTCATCCAATTGCGACATGTATACATAACGAACACTACACCTTCTACTCGTGTGTTGTGAAAGTACGCGTACATACATAATGTCTGCGCTAACTACTATCGATCACGTCGCTTAGCACTTTGTATTTGTAGTGGCACTGTCTGACATTGTATTGCATATTGTAAATGTTCGAGGAAGTCCTATATGATGGCTATATCTTTATTTGCATAGTATATATCAATAGCTTACATGGTACTAATAGCGGGTAATAACGGCACTAGTACATCCATTCATTGATCATTAGCATGGTATTACTGATGTTCCAACCTATTAGTGCTGTTACTCTTTCTTAATAAATAATCGTGCGCATTCATTAACCACATTATTATTATTGAGTAGTTGTTATTGCTCTAACAGTTGAGGGTTATCGCTTCCACATCTAAATACGCATGTTTATTACCATAACTATCATTTATTCGTAAACACAAAGGGCTAACTGCACTAACTAGAAAGATAAATCCTGTATATGTAGTAACCATACAATATTATTACTATTATAATGGCAATATACTAAATTGTAATGGCCATAGCAACTATTGTAATAATATGTAGTGCTGTAATGAAAATACATTGTCATTATCATCGGATTAAGTATGCTCTACCGAAGAGCATATGTGTGTGGTTTGGTTGCAACACCGTCCCGTGCAATCCTGAAACGGCACAACGAAGGAAATGTCGGGTTTCGCGGCATTTGCCGAATGGTTAGGCTGCTCTTTTCTCAGTAGTCGTACTACATGACAAACTCGTCGTAATTCAGCATTGGTGGCTTGTATAGCTCAACTGAGTCTTATAATAAACCAGTTTGGCGAGATATCACTTTTAGTGATAAGCGATAATGAAGTGTAGGGCAAGTAACGAATGTAAGGTTGATGTTGATCACGAGGGATGTCTCCCCTACCTGCAACAAAGCAGTCGTATAACCTGCTATCCAAAACTGTCGCATAAGTTGTGCTTTTTCTGCATAGAAAAGAAAAAGAATGGAGGAAGCATATCCGTGCTTGTACACACACACTCCCTCACTCTCTCTCCCTCTTACACCACGCTAACAATCTGTGTTTTGTCGTCATGTTGATGTGTTTCCTCCATAGAATACGATAATCATCTACCGGTTATATTAATACCATGTCCCACCTAATAACCAACTTCTACTCTTTCTCTCCTCTGCCTTTTCTTTTATTCGTTGACACGTTCTATGACAATTGAAATTTATTACTATTATTGTTATTATTATTATTTGTAATAATAGCTGCAATAGTAGTTACAATTCTTTTTTCATCCAATGTTGATCATATTAAAGGTTATGTCGTCCTATTATTAACGAACATCTTGTTACCGCTAATTATTACCATTATCATTTGGTATTAGTGGTATTAGCTTCCATTTACGTTTTGATTTCACATATCATATCATTTCAATTTTAACGAAATACATCATCATCAACATCATCATCATCATCATCACCACCATCATGAAGGTCGCTCAATTACCATCGGATGTACTGTGTACGCCACATATCGATTTGCATGATTGTGCAGGCAGTACTCCGTTAACTTACGTTGCCATCGTCTGTGCTAGCATGTCGACACTTACCTTTCTACTCGGTGCCACAGTTATCGGTTATCGTTGGCGTCACGGCATTCTTACCGCTTTATTTCGGCGTATTGACGGCTACTGGATACCGATACCACTCGATATTCTAATTGCGATATCATGTCCGGTAGAGGCATTAAGAGCTATCATGTACCTGCTCGTCATGCTTGACTGGCCTAAAAGTATGATATTTCGCAATATCATTAGTATTTCCGTGTTAATCTTGATGGTATTCGGTCTGACTCTATTTGTCTCTGGTATCATTGCTCATATACCACCCATGTTCGCTCGTACCACGCATGCCACCGGTCGAACAACCATGACCAATCATCATACCCATGACAATGATACAGCTAATCATCGAATATTCGTGCCTTCAATACCGGTGCTCTTCTGGATAACCGTGATCTTTTGCACGCAAATGCTAGCGTTAACCATCGGTTCCAGCGCCGTGATCGGCTGGAGTATCGAACGCAACTTGGGCTCGATAGGCCGGATTGCCCACAGGGTGGAGGCATTCTCGCTAGCCGTGTCTATCCTGGTGATGTTCGTCGTTAACGGCTATTACAGCTACGGCTTTTATCGAATTCTTACACTCCACGTTAAACGATCCATCAATCAGGGTATGAGTGATTTAGATGAACTGGATGCTGCTCGTCGTTTTCGCAATATGTTTCTAGCGGTAATTGCCGCTTGTATTCTAGGCGTTGTATTCGCAATATTAAGCGATGTACTAATGAAGCAGATTAGTCGGATTCTCTGGTGGAATGCCACCTTCTCGATTATGCGCTATGGCGTGGTATTCCCGGGAATCCAGTGGCTATTCTACTATAACGTTTTTCAAAGTTCACGCGCTCGTGTACGTCGCACTACCTTGCGTACCAATGGCACTAGGAGCCACACCGCCAATGTGCGCTCCAATCCAGGACAAAGCAACAATCAACTCCACAGCTGGAATGAGAGCACGGTTACCTCGCCCATGTCGAGTCGCCGAGTATCCGAACAAATGCGTAGCTACCATAATAGCGAAGGCGTACACAGTATTTCAAAGATAGAATTAAATCTACCCAAGGAAGCAAAATCGGAAGGCACATCATTTGAATTACTCGTACGTAATAACCGTTCTGTTGATTTATAAATACTCTTGTATTAGCATCTTTATATCTTTATATCTTTATCATTATTATTCTTATTCATGTCTCGTTTTGGTTGCAATTGTTCACCAATTTAGTAAATAAAGCATAGCATTCTTGTTAATATAATTAGCAAGTGTAGATTAGCAATTATAGAAGTACACAAGACTATCTTGCCTAAAAGTGGCAATGATGTGTTACATGCCATCCAGATGATTGCTATTATTCGAGTTGTATTCAACTGCTACTCGATTAAAATAATGGTGACATTGTTTTAAACTAAACATGCTCTACGGGTCCATCAGTATAACATAAGGTTTTAAACAAAGCTATTTAATAATAATACTTGTTGCAAGACTAGTCATTTTACAAGCTCAAAAATAAACGTCTAATTCAAATTGGCTGATCGGTTGTTATAGGAGGAGGGCGTGGGCGATCCGTATTTGCCAAGTGTCTCCATGGCGTGCTCGCTCGTATAACTCATGATCGACAAGGGATTCGACATGACAGACGCGTTGTGTTCGGACAGTGAACGTGCCATAAAATAGGAGCTGCCGAAATCCGGACTAGATAGTTCGGTGAGACCCGTAAGATTGGTCGGTGATCGACCCCGTGTTTCGGATGGCCATGCATTCGAGACGAGTTCCGAACGAGACATTTTCGAGGATAACTGGCCTCGGTGAATACTACCGCTTGCATGGCTGTACGTGCTCATGTTACGCGTTACACTCGGTCGGGCGTTACCCGAGTAAGCGCCATCAACCTCGACTGTCCTGTCGATATTGGTGGATTGCATGGTCGATGCGTAAATACGACTGAAAATGGCCAGGATAAAGCATGGCCAACACAGCATGAGCGTGTATAATTCGAGAATATTGCTAGAAATCCAGTTGGTTAATATCTGCTGTTTGGTAAAGGCACCGATAGTAGCGGAGACCGATGTCGTTAGAATAAGAATTAGCTCCAGTAGGAGTGTTCGTTTCAGCTGACGAATTGTACGTGATCGTGCAGTGATGGCACTTGTCGTGTAAACCATGGTAGCTGACGATGTGGAAGAGGCGCGCGGTCGGCTCGGCAAGTGTCTAGTCTGTTTCGTTACGGCACTGGCTGGCGAGCATACGTTACCCTGTTGTATATTCAATTCCCGACTAATGACCGAGCGTTGAAATAAATGTTTCTGCTGTCGTAGTAATGACGCCAGTGCACCGAAATAGCCGGCACTTATCACGGCAATGATGAGCATGACACCGGCCCAGATGAACCAGGTCACTCGATGCCATACCATGTAGCGTGTCCATTCCCCGCGATCTCCACTTCGTCCCGCTAGCCAAGCGGTGGTACTCGTTACCGGTGGTACAGTCAGTGCAAGAGTGCATAGTATAGCGAGTACTACACGGTAGGGTGGCACATGCCATTGGTGCTCGCGTTGACTCGCCAGTACCGGTGATACAGTTTCAATGACACCTGCGGTAAACACTAATGTACCGAAATAGCCCCATACAAACGAAAGACTGGCCAATGGTTCACGAATGGCGAGGAGTGGCGCAGCATCAAGTGCGCAAACCAGTAGAAATCCACCGCGAGCCATGAGGAATATAGAGAAACACATCACCATACCATCGACGGGTCGTGGCATGTAGCGACGTGCCGCATTCGCAGCGATATCATGTTGCTGGTGGCGTTTCCAAAAGTAGCGACGATGCCATAGTATGAATATACCTAGACTAGCAGCTAAGAAATGGATCACTACCGAGATGTAGCCCACGCTAATATGCCAGGATTCATTCTCGCAGTGGTGCAAGTTGACGGCCCAGTCACATACTGGCTCGAATGGCGGTGGTATATCAAATTGCATAATCGGTCGTTATAATAGTCGTTATAATAGTTGTTATTGTAACGTAACAATTGGGTTTAGACATGAATATCAATGGTGTAAGCGTTAAAAAGATATTGATGCACATATAAACCACACGGCCACCTCAATACAACGATATACTTTGATAGGATACGTTTGCAAGCGTAAGAAAAGATAGAATATAGATAAAGATAAATAAATAGATAGATAGATAGATAGTAGAATAGTTAAAAGATAATATATGTATATGCGTATAAATTAGAATAATGCAGTGCGGGCAAGGACCATTAACGCAACTGACGCGATTTCGTTATGCGATAAAAAATGACAATAACACAAGAGTAACAAGGGAAAGAAAAAGGGAAGGTGGATACGCTACATAGATGGGGTATTCTATGTGTGTGCGCATGTGTGAGAGTGTGAGTGTGAGTTTGTGTGTACTACTGATCAAATGGTGGACTTTTCATTATTTTTTCTTAGAAAAGTGGTCAACATGTGTATAGAGTGAATATTGATTACTTAAAGTAGGATACTCCGGTTTTCAAGTGGTCCTAAAAAGCATGGCTCATCATCAAGAATACAAATGCTTGTGGGGCGGAGTAAAACATGATATCGCCTTTTTTGTGTGATGACTGCGTGCTGCGATTTAGTGTGTGGACGTATGCTTATGGCACTGTTTACACGTGTTAAATGACAGGAGCATTCGTGCAATGCAGTTGGCGTTCAAGTAGTAAAGTTAGCCACTTTTAATGAACGACATCAACAGTATAAACGATGTCAACATCGATCAACAAAACCGTATGTTTACAATGGTCATATCACGACATTTGACATGTAAATTGATATGTTGTAATAATGTACATTAGCATTTGATACAAGCGTGATTGTAAAACAGACAAAGAAGCTGAAAAATGAATGTCGTGCTACATAACAAATCAATTAAGGTGGATCAAATAAACTAGGAAGGAGGTGAAGGAGAACTTCGTTGTTATCGGAATATATATATATATATATATTAGTAAATTAAAGCGAATTTCTCAATGCTAAAATGTAAATATCATAGAGCATTGGCTGACGCACTCTCCTTAATATCAAATGGTATAATGAATAAATTGTTCGACTGAAAGATGTATACTTGTGAATATTAGACTATTTTATTATGTTTATAATGTAGAAAGCAAATACACGTGCTTTCGTCTATAACAATGAGATGGCCCTAGTCTAATAGGCTGACTTGTATCCATCTAGTAAACACTAATGGCAATAGAATTAATATTAGTAAGAACGTATGAGTGCGTGTGCGCATGATCTACAGGAATACTTACGGACGAGGTGGGACATATGGCGTGGTAACTGGCTTACTCATGCTGCCATGGCTCTTGCTACCGTGACTCTTGCTTCCGTGTCCTTGCTACCGTGGCTCTTACCACCATGGCTCTTGCTACCATAGCTCTTGCTACCGTGGCTCTTGTTAGATCCGTTTTGGTAGACGGACTTGCTCTTATCGGTAGAGACAGGATTACGGTAGACCTTGTTGTTACCAGTTGGTGCATTGCCATAAGTTGGTTGTGGTGCAGGCTTAGGAGCATAGTCATTGTAACACGCTTTACGATATAAGCCGGGTTTGCTTTGGCTTGTTCTTGTCGCAGTCCTTGGTTTTAGAGTGGCCATGACCTGATTTACCGCCGTGGCTCTTGCTACCATAGCTCTTACCACCATGGCTCTTGCTGCCGTGTCCCTTGCTTCCGTATCCTTGCTTCCGTGGCTCTTGTTAGATCCGTTTTGGTAGACGGACTTGCTCTTATCGGTAGAGACAGGATTACGGTAGACCTTGTTGTTACCAGTTGGTGCATTGCCATAAGTTGGTTGTGGTGCAGGCTTAGGAGCATAGTCATTGTAACCACGCTTTACGATATAAGCCGGGTTTGGCTTTTGTTCTTGTCGCAGTCCTTGGTTTTAGAGTGGCCATGACCTGATTTACCGCGTGGCTCTTGCTACCATAGCTCTTACCACCATGGCTCTTGCTGCCGTGTCCTTGCTTCCGTATCCTTGCTTCCGTGGCTCTTGTTAGATCCGTTTTGGTAGACGGACTTGCTCTTATCGGTAGAGACAGGATTACGGTAGACCTTGTTGTTACCAGTTGGTGCATTGCCATAAGTTGGTTGTGGTGCAGGCTTAGGAGCATAGTCATTGTAACCACGCTTTACGATATAAGCCGGGTTTGGCTTTGGCTTGTTCTTGTCGCAGTCCTTGGTTTTAGAGTGGCCATGACCTGATTTACCGCCGTGGCTCTTGCTACCATAGCTCTTACCACCATGGCTCTTGCTGCCGTGTCCCTTGCTTCCGTATCCCTTGCTTCCGTGGCTCTTGTTAGATCCGTTTTGGTAGACGGACTTGCTCTTATCGGTAGAGACAGGATTACGGTAGACCTTGTTGTTACCAGTTGGTGCATTGCCATAAGTTGGTTGTGGTGCAGGCTTAGGAGCATAGTCATTGTAACCACGCTTTACGATATAAGCCGGGTTTGGCTTTGGCTTGTTCTTGTCGCAGTCCTTGGTTTTAGAGTGGCCATGACCTGATTTACCGCCGTGGCTCTTGCTGGAGTTGGAGTGGTAGTTGTCTTTACCGCCGTGCTTTGGAACAACTGGCTTTTTATAGTGCACATTGTCCTTGCCAGCTGAAGGCGTATAAGTTGGAGTGACCACACCACCATATGGAGTGGATGGAGCGGCGTAATCCACATAGTTACGCTTGGTCACATAGACGGGCTTGTGCTTGTTGTCATCGCAGTCTTCGGGACGCTTGCCATGGTAGTCACGACCGTGGTCACGATCGCCGCCATATCCAGATGGGTGGTTATGATGGCCCACATTGCCGGTGTTTGGTTGAGGTGCGTATGATCCAGGGGCAGGGATTGGAGCCGGAGCGTCATAGGTGGGCACGGCCGTGATGGTGTTGATGCGATCCAGCGCAGCAACTAGGAAGCAGGTAAAAGTCAAAGCAAATGAAGTACGCATATTGAGATTGAGTAATAAAACACTAATTAGCAATTGATGCTGAACACAAAGTAAAAAAAGAAATATGTGGTTTAATATGAGGAACAGAGTACTGAATGAAGATGAAGATGATTAAAAAGATGAAGAAGCCAATTGCTACTTGTGTAGATGAGTGAGTGAGTGAGTAGTGGATGCTGTTCAATAAGTTGTCGCAATTCAACAGTGCTTTTATATTCGTTGGTCGGTGGCGATTCTCGTTCAAGAAAGCGCAAAGTATTCGCGTGAAAAAAGCAACGATTTTCGCAACATGTGAATGCTTGATGCTTGATGCTCGAAAGACAGAGGCAGAGAAAGGAAGAGAGAGAGAGAAAAGGTGCAGCATGCTGCTATTGGACGCACTCTATACGAAGACAAATGCACTCCATTGATTTGTGCCGTGAATAAACCGTGTATGGTAAGGTGCTTGCGAAACGGTATTCGTCAGCACCAGGTGGTCCGAGAGCACTGCAATGCTCACATGTACCTTGCGGCTATCTATAATCCATAAATAACTAAGGGGTACATACGGTATGATGGACCGCATTTTTCTTGTCTATCGGCATCAGCAATGCTGAACCGCTGAACTGAACGTAATTGTACACGCGTTGCATGACATAAAGGTCAGCATATGCAGGTATGCATGTGCGCGTCTATACTGAAATCTATGATGACCAGCGTATTATTGGTGTTCTTGTGCTTACGCCGTTGATCCATGCTAGCGTAGCAGTAAGGCGTTAAGCTAAAAATGGATTATACGCTCATCGAGAAAGCCGAGCAAGAACCTGTTTTTACAAGATTACAGCATAAGGTAAGGTAAATGAAGTGGAGTGAAGTGCCTACTTTACGTGTCATCTACTTGAATCGAAAAACGCTACTTGTGTGATTAGCTGAAGCCGCATAAATCATCCGTCGTGTAACAACAGCAAATGTACAGTGGATACAAGTCTGTTAGAATCATTGGTGCTTGTTTTTTATATCAGTTATTATTGCTTTCGCGCATTGATTAACCGGTGTAGCCGCACTAGTATATGCGCAAGCCTACGAATGAATTGCTAATGACTTTATACATTATCTAAACGAACTTTATCATTCTTATTATTACAGGAATTTTCCAACGACTTAACATTGTTAGACTTTTATTTTATTCTTATTAATAAAGAACTTTGTATATTAGTTAGCATCATTGTCGTTGTCATTACTAATCGTTAGCAAATGATTAACAAACTTACTAATGGAAACATTAACAAAAGGTAAGGGAAAGTTAAGACGAAATCATAAAGAATGGCATTAATAAAGACCAATAATATTGAATAAAATCTATGAATGATAAGTGCATATCGTTTAACCTTGTCGAATACAACAACTCATCCCCTCTTTCTTTTATCCAGCCTTTCGTTTATTCCATGTCTAGTTTATCACCGGCTACTAGTCAGGACGAGGACCGACTCACCGGTCTAAGTCGTCGAGCGTTGGCTGTCGAGCAGCTTATCAGTGCGCTACACGCACCAGCCGACAACAATGCCACCACTCCCATTTCTGCTATGGCGTTAGCAATTGAGCAGCGTGACCTAGTGGCCGCAGCACGTACGCAACTACGCCAATTTGAACGTGCCATTATGGTAGAATGACTAGTATAATGCAATAATAACCAATGTACTAACTGGTTTGAATAGGATGCACGAGAATTGGCAGAGGATGAAGATCGTGAAGTAGCTCGGGTAGCTTTATTACATCAAATCGATAGGCACGATGCTCATAGGAAACAGTAAGTAACTATTATTATTATTATTATAGTAGTTGATTTGGAGAAAGTGGTGAAATTGACCGTGTAGTATAGACTGCAAACAGCGCTACGTAAAGCAACACTTGAAGGTAAACGTAAATTGGACGCACACACCCGAGTAGAGCGTGAAGCATTACTCGGCGGTAATGGAGCAAACGAGCCTAGTAAACGACGTGTACAAAGGTAAGTTTATTAGCGTGTTAATGATATACGTATAGATTAGTAATAATCATTGACATGTATAGCACGGAGAAAGCGATGATACACGCATCGAGTGAAGTGACAGAATCGCTTAGACGAACTGCTCAACTGATGCAAACGGAAGTTGAAAAGAGCAGTGTTAATGCAACGACATTAGGTAAGTGCAATGTACATCATATATAATATATATATAGCATTATGACTCTATACTTAACATGCAAATAGAGGAGTCATCGCGATTGTTACGTTCAGCACATGGAGAATACCGCGGATTGGATACGGTATTACGTACCTCGCGTCAAGTACTCACTCGTCTAGAACGAGGCGATTGGACGGATCGATTACTTATTTATTTGGACTATTCGTATTTTTACTCGTGGTGCTCTACGTCATTAGACGTCGTTTCTGGTTGCCAGGTCTAAGCTGGCTTACTCGTAGTTTATGGACACTAATAGCAGGGGGTGATACATCATCTAAAAGTGAGCTATAGCTATAAACCATAGGTACAAGGTTTTTCCAACCAGTTAACATTGTTAGACATTAACTTTTATCAATAAATGAGTAGAATTTTCTTTATTAGTCAATATAAACATTATTTCCTCTTTCATTCGCCTATTAGTTGTTTTTATTTGATTCTTGTATTGTTCCCGTTACTACAACAATTAGACAGTGATTGGTTTATTAGTTAGTTGTTCCACTTGTTGCGTTGTCTAATCATGCCCACCGTAGACGAAGAGCAGTCGCATTTCCGTACTGCTATCGACGAGTATCTAGAAACATTACCGGCACAGACGTGTCAACGTCTCTATCAGAGTCCAGCATC
Source organism: Syncephalis plumigaleata (assembly GCA_025201365.1). Classification (NCBI taxonomy): domain Eukaryota; kingdom Fungi; phylum Zoopagomycota; class Zoopagomycetes; order Zoopagales; family Piptocephalidaceae; genus Syncephalis; species Syncephalis plumigaleata. The sequence continues at coordinate 2,227,136 of JAIXMF010000001.1, forward strand.
ATGTCTAGCGGTATTTCGGTAAGTTAGCGGTTCAGTAATAGCTAATAGAGAAGCAGTAGCAGTAGCAGAAGTATACCAGTAGATTAAACAAAATATAACATAGATTGTTGCCTACATTTGCTAAACAACTGGTAATGTCGTTGCTTTACGTGCCAACAGAGGTACCAGTGGCCGATATTGCCGCTCGTTGTTTTCAAGAGTATGCGAGGTAAGTAGGTGATCGTGTAGGCGTATTTACATATTTATAGGGATGATGCTCACTATTAGTTGATAACACTTGCCTACGCGTATGTCATTATCTGTAGTAAATTCAACGAAAGTCTACAAAAGCTATTACGTCTCCATATTATAGAACGAGTCGACGAGCAAACAGGCGATATTATGACGGGTAGACTTCGTATGAATACGGTATTTGGACGTGAACTACGTAATGCACTAACAGGCGGGTAAGTCCAATGATCGATATCAGTAATAACTATAACCATAATAATAATGATAATAGTGGAGAACATGGTACATTCGGTGTTCCATGTGATGTACCCGATAAACATCCGGTAGATGAGGCATTTCTAGATAATCATGCAACACAACAATGGGAGGCAAGTGAATGGCTAGATAAGCGAGTAAATAGTAAATTAGTGCTCATTTACTAACTAGCCTATGCACTTGTACAGGCTATTCTACATTTCATGATTGGTACGGCTGTGACGAAACGACCAGGTCGAGCGGCACTTAATCTTCTACGTCGTTCAGGACTAATGGCTTCTAGGTAAATGGATTATTATGTCTATATACTCCGTGTATAACTCGTTAAACCATAGTGCATGAGTGATGCTGATTCAGTATCAATGGCCATTACCAATAAGGGGTTTCAATTTCTGCTACAAGATGTTAATACGCAACTTTGGGCATTTCTACTACAATACTTGGATATGGTTCAGGTAGATTGCTTCTTGATACTGACACGAGTACACGAGGATACTAGCTAACTATTGTATGGTGATATTTAGGATTTGGGCATGGATCTAGTGGAAGTATTGAACTTTTTATTCCAATTGGGTACACTCGAATTAGGGAAGGCAAGTAGTCGTGTTTATTATTACTATGGTGGCGTGTTATGTATATTTATATGTAATGATAGGATTACTCGGTGGAACCATTGACAGAAACACAACGACGTATGCTGGATGACTTGCAGGATTACGGGCTTTGTTATCGAAGAAAGGTACATGAGCGTATACACTAGTATCACGTATGTCATGCTCATTAACGTGTATTATTGATGCTAATTAGAAAGGATCTCGACGCTTTTATCCTACACGACTAGCTATTACGCTAGCATCGGGTAATTCAACTTCATTACCATCGGAACAGAATGACAATGGCTACATTATCCTAGAGACCAATTATCGTGTCTATGCCTATACAGGTGAACACTGTTGTTATCATTTGGATTGCATTCATGTCAATTGACCATTGTAAAAAAACAAAAACAGATTCACCCTTACAAATTGCCGTACTAAGTCTATTCTGTACAATGAGAAGTCGATTTCAAAATATGGTATGCGGTGCTATTACTCGCGAGAGTATCAGAGCAGCTCTCACCAACGGTATTACTTCTGATCAGGTGAGATATCACATACGCATCATTCGTTGGAACAAACTAATAGTGTAACCCCCCCCCCCTACATTAGATTGTTACCTATTTGACTACTCATGCTCATCCGTTAATGCGACAAAAGGTGGGTGACCCGTATAAATGACATGAACAAGTATTTCGTCATTCTTATGTTCTTTGTTTCTCCATTAGATCCCGGTCCTACCACTCACTGTCGTGGATCAAATTCGTCTATGGGAGATGGAGAAGAATCGATTGCAAACGACACAAGGTAAGACAATAACAAATATCATGGCGTCATTGTATTCTCTCTTTCTCTTTCTTTCTCTCTCTCTTTTGCTACTCGCCTATTTCCCTCCACCTTTTCTCCTTGACTTTCCCTGTATAGATGACTAAACTGGTAATTAGGTTTCCTATATCAGCAATTTGCACGCCAACAAGATTTTGATACTGTGCTGCAATACGCACAAGAACTTGGTGTTGTGATGTGGATCATCCTGCAAAACGAATGCTAGTGGTCACCGATGATGGACACGTACAAGTGAGGCTTATGTACAACGACGTAAAAACAAGGCACAATCCACGAGTAATAGTGCCAGTTAATACCAATCATTGATATTTGATACCATTTATTAACATCTATCATGAATCAAACAAATAAACTTTATCACTTATCAGTGTCCATTCGTACTGTTGTCCTATTTAGTAATTTATATGAATACTCCACCTTGACCTTGACCACCCATAAATAAACACCATGCGGCATTATTGTTCGTACTGGTTTACAGCATGCGTGGCTTATTGTAAAGCCAAGGCGAGTCATACCCTCATGATGTCATGTTAATGATGTGAATGGATGATGAATAGACCATTGTCATCAATTAAACGATAGCAATAATAATCAAGGGTTACTAGTAGTAATGATTTATTGATGTCGTTACTGTCCTACGGCAACCAATGTCATGAGGTTGATTATTAGTATTAGTAGTATTATTTGTAGTAGTCATATTAGTGATGTGTTTGACTGTGTTTATCATCAATGTGCCACCATTTACAGGACATCACAAGGCGGTAGCGCCTTTTTTGGTAAGAAAGTGTCTATAATGGTATGGCTACAATAATTACCACGAATATTCGTATTCCTCTGTCAATGACAACAATAGCACAATAAACATTGATTCATTTCATAGTAATTGTATTAAAATAATAATAGATGCATTAGTAATTTACCTTTAGTTCTATATAGCTGTATGATTAGTTAGCTGGCTAGAGACGGTATTTACTAGTGATCCACGGTATTTAATTTATCCTTATCCGTGTTGCTAGCTTATTCAACGTGGTACGACATCAGTATAAAGGTATAGCTGCCTGATTGATTGTTTGATTGTTTTTTACTATTGTTGCTATTGTGGTACTAGAGAAAGATAACAACGATAATGATAATGGTGATAGTGGTAGTAGAAAGTGATTCATGCAGTTTAGCCACGCGTGATATGCAAGCGACACGAGTTGTTCTCGTTCCTCTTCTATAGCCGATCCTTCCTCCCCCTTGAATGTATGGAATGGATGAGTGAATGGATGACTAGATTGGTGTGCAAAGCCATGCTGTAATGGGATAACTGGCTATGTGTACGTGTGCATACGTACATACGTGTGCCTTGACTAAAAAGTCATCTCCTTAACCCACCGGTTATGGATGATGGCCAAGTAAGAAGTGAACGAGTTGATGTACGTACATATGTACATACAACACACACACACACATTCATTCATATGTATAATGGCATGTATGTCTGTGTACGTGTGTGTGTGTGTTTGTGTACGTGTGTGTATGGGTGTATGAAAGGACCTGGCATGATTAACACGATTTGCTAGAACGCCTTGTTTTGGCGGTGTAGTCGCGTCGTTCACGCTTTCTCTCATTCTTCGTCTATCTTCCCCCACACGCATCGGAGGAATAACCATTATAACAAGTGTACGACTCTGACCTGCTTTTAAAGACCACGCTTTCAACCTCTACCTTGATGTTCCGGTTCTGAATTATTACTGCGCTCCATTATTCAACAAGCGCTTGTTGTTGCTGTTGTTGTTTGGTGTTTATCATATTAAAATTGTCATCATCATTATTATTGTTGTTGCCATTGCCATTGTTGTTATTGTTGTTGCCGTATCGTATTCTATTTCACTTTTACTTTCTATCTATCTCTCTCTCTCTCTCTTTATCTCTCCTTATATCTTTCACTCTACCTCTACCTCTCTCTCTTTCTTTCTCCTTCTTTCTCTTTCTCTCTCTATCGCAAACTATCCTTTTCTCATATAGGATTGATGTATCAATGGTGACAAAAGGTTAGCTATTAGATAACGTCTATTGATATACACAATTACTACCAATACCATCAACGTCGACATCAACAACATCAACATACTACATTACAGCTATAATATACGGGTGTATTAGTGTTATTACTATTATTATACACATCTGATATCATCCAAACTTTATTGCCTTTTCTTCTACTACTCACTACACTACACTACACTACACTAGAAAAATCGTTCGTCGAGTGGGGACTGCCCTCTCGTCACTGATATTTATTCATTTCCCCATTCATGCCAGAAGGGCGATCACCGCCACCTAGGCGACGCCTTCGTCGTTTTCTCTCCTCGATTATTTGTCGCAATCGTATTATCGATCTTGATGAAGAATCTCATCGAGTACCCGTTTACTTTATCTCACTCGAGGGTCCATTGCCTTCTATGACCAATGCTGATTGGTTATCGGATGGTATGACTGAATCAAAGCAGATCACTGCAACACCTGCAACTACAACTAGTTCTGCTGCTGCTGCTGCTGCTGCTGCGCCACCATTCACTACTATGTCGACATGCGATAATACACATAATAATAATAATAATAATAATAATAATCAACAACATCATCAACATCGACATCATCACCCATCATTATCATCAGAACAGCCATTATCACATTGTTCGACTAGTTCATTCCATAAGAACGATACTCATAATAAGTCGTTTGTAACAAAATCACCTATTAGTAGTAATTCTAATGAAGGTAATAATTTAACTCGCTTCGTAAAACGCAGCCTTACCGGACATCGTAAACGATTCTCCAAATCGCGCGATAAAAAGACTGAAGATTCACGTCATTCCGTGGATTTCCACAAGCTAAGTACTTATCCCGATGTCATGCCAGCGCCTATTACTCGTCGTCAACGAGCACTTACCGACACGAGTCTAAGTGAGATGCCATGGGGAACGATGAAAACATCGGATACACCATCTACTTCCGGTAAGCTAGAGGAAAATGCGGCTGCGATGAGGACAACGGCAACACCGGACATGAAGAAGTACACGAGACCGATCTTGCTGCCATTCCATCAGAGTTAAAAAGTCCAACGGTTCCACCTCGTGCACTTACCTTACGATTACGTGGTAGTCGTGAAAGTGCCGCCTCCTCATCCACTTCCATCGCTGCCATCAATGTCAATCATCCTGCCAATAGCAGTATTAGTCATCAGCATCAACATACGCATGATCTTGCTGTGTCCAGTATCATTGTTGGATCCGATCATCAAGAGATGGTTATACCCACTAGTATGCATCTACCCGTACCACCCGCCATGTCTAGTCAATCTCAGGTGTCGCTGGTATCCGCGTCGTCTATGGAATCGCGTGCCTCTTACAGGGCAGTTCCTTCACCTGCCGGCACTTTTGGTCAACCTGGTACGTGGTGGGCTCGTGGACGTCGTTCCATCGGCGATTCATCCTGTGCCGTATCCATCATCAGTTTGGGCAGTGCCTTCTACCCCGGTGAAGGTGGTAATAATCACGCTACCATCAATGGTCTCCGTAAAGGATCTATGGATCAATCGGCCGATAGCTCATGTCGTGTTTCCATATCATCAGTCACTGGTAATATCAGTGGTAGTGCTGGCACTGGCATGGCTACTGCAACTCCAACGGCAACAAGCGGAAATAGATCGAAATCAGGCTATGTTCACTCGCTATTAGCGGTACGTCCCATGGTACGTAATGAACGACCTCATAGTGTGGAGTTGCCAGCATCACCTACATCTGCTGGCGGATACCGTGACCCGCATTTTAACGATGTTCGCATGGAACAACGACGAGCCATTACTAGTTGGCATGTTTAAGAAGTGGTTTGCTAAGCAACAATAGCAGCAGCAGCAGCAACAACCAAAAAAACGAATCTATATGATATCTGGCAAATTTAGCAGTCCTATCGTACTGCCATTATACGCTGATCGATCGATGACAATGAGAATGATGATTGTAGTTGCATTGAGATATACAATATAATCGCGTATATGTGAGTTATTTGCTTAGTCTTCTTTTTCTCTCTCTCTCTTTCTCTCTCTTTCTCTTTCCCTCTCCCGTTGCTTTCCTATTCATTATTATTTTTATTCGTCAAACTCTATCTATCATCCTATCGAATTATCCACCTCAATTTTGACAGATGATTCATCATTATATCATTGTCATTCTTTTTTTACTATTTCTTGAATTATTCTACATGTACATGTTTTTTTTCTCTATTTAGTGCAATGATGATTGTGGTTGTACTTTATATATCACTGCCGTTCTTTGTGTGACTTTCACGATCTGTTATTTTGACATTGAAATCTCGTCAATGATGCGTATTTCACTGTTGTACACTCGTTAATAATAATAATGGTTATTATTTACTTTCTACTATTCCTAGTGCCTTTTGCGCTAAGAATGTTAGTCCAATTACGCCCTCCTACTACTACGCTTTTTCTTAATTATTAAAAAGATAAAATAAAATATCACTATCACAACTATTGGTACTAGTGTACGTTTTATTATTCACCACCTTCTTCTGCGTGATAATTGTAACGACGCATCTCGCCTAGTCGACGATGTTGCGTGTCTAATTCTTGCTTCAATCGAAGAATGTCCGCTTGTAATTCTAGTTCGCGTTTCTTTAACTCATAGGTCGATAATTTTTCCAAATCAATATCTTTCTCCTTCGCCTTCTGGTTCATAATACTGCGTACCGCGTTGACTAGAGCCTTGACGGCGTCGGTTACCGCCTTACTGGCCAGCTCAAGGTTATCCTGCGTCTTCGACATGGTAACGGCTTGACGCGTGCTGCCGCCACTAATTGTACGGTGGCAGCTGCGACCTCATTAGAGGCGACGATTAAATATTCAAAGTCATGCGTGCCATTAATGACACCGTCCGCCGCTTCAACCAGAGTATTGGTGGCGGTAGCCACTGCCTTAGCCGCCGATATTAAGCCTTCCGTCCAACGGTTGTTCTTCTTGTAGAATTCAGCGCTTGTACTGCTGCCACGACCGTGTGCCACGATTTCCTGCTGCGTTGCCGTGGCACACTTGATTAGATTAGCAATGGCATTCGTCATGGCCATGACCGCGTCTAAAATAGCGGCGTGTACGTTACGATCACTAGCCGATAACGCGGGATCAAATGGCTTATCGCGTAGAGCGGCAATACGATCGGCGGCCTCTTGGATGGCACGAGCCGCCGCTACCATTTGATCCTCAACCATGGTGGCCACATCGCCGCTCATATCGGTGACGGTGCTAGCCTCCTTCGGAATGAGCGACTCCGTCAATTGAGCGAAACTAGCCAAGCGATCCTGAACCTCCACGTTGGCATGGGCAATGGAATCGACGCGTACTGCTTGTGGCATGCCCTTTAGATTGGTGGATATCATCTTTTGGAAAAATTGCTGCGTTGACTCGGCAGTTCCCTTGGCGGAATCGATTAGATCCTCGGTGACCTTGTCATCCCCCGCTAATCGGGTAACACCCTTGCCATTGTGCAATAGCTGACCGATAATCTGTGCGAATGAAGTAGCACTAGTAATGACTTCCGTTTGGTCATTTCCTCCTTGTAAGTACTGGGTACAAGCAATGGCGAAATCAGTCGAGGCGTCATTAACACTCTCCACCATGGTGAGGATGTATTCGGGTGTGGCCGTTTGATTGCCTTGATGCGCGGGCGACTCTAACTCGTAGATCGATTCATCCACCTTGGTGACACATCCCAAAAGAATGCTATCTGTTATAATTGCAACAATGAATGATGATGATGATGATCAGTAATGCAGTTTCGTGTATATACATTATCATGAACTTACCTAAAATCTTGTTCAATCGATCAGCATGTTCTAATTTGAGTTTCTCGATAGCGGCACGCATATCAGTCTCTGATGATGCCGATGACTAACGTGTCGATATATATATATATATTAGACAAATGTAAGTAATCGAACCATTCTATTTAGTATAAAAGAATACGTACATTTTGCAAATCAGCCAATGCTAATAATCCTTGATCCATACCAGCTTGTAATATAGCAATTTCCTCATTCTTGGCCTAGTGTTATATTGCATAGAATAAGTAAGTAAGTGTAAATGATATGTATGCATTTATCAATGAACCGTACCTGCTCCATTCGATCCACATCTCCTTTACGCTCCTCCAGCTCGTGAAGTAGTCGATCAATGTCGTTTTGCTTCTGAGATATAATCTTTTCAAGAGCTTCCTTTTCTGTATTGAACTTGGATAGCATATTGCCCAGCTCCATACTCCTTGACTAGACAATATTGGTAGCATTAGTCTACATGCTACTGACTAGATAGTCGATTGAACTGGCTACTAATATTCACACGCTTACCTTGCCTAATTCCTCTGCTTGCGCTTGACTTTGAGCCAATTCTCGTTTTAACCGATCAACTTCATCCTGCTGAGACTAATGGTGATAGCCAATGAATCATTAATACAATACAATAAGCATAATAACTAAGCGGTATATCCGAGGTGCTTACATTCTTTTGACGTGCTAAATCGGCCTTAATACGATCACGCTCCCGAATCATGTCGGCTAGTTGTAGATTCTTGTTCTATTTACCACAAGAGTAAGCGATACTTTTCGTTAGGGAATACCAGTTGGTGCAGTAGAAATGAGTAATGATCACTTACTCGAATCTCCGTTTGCATCTTCTCCAATTTCTCCAATGCTTCCGATGCATCTTTAACCTTTTGTTGTGATTGCTTGTATTTACCTAGCAACTCGAGATGTTCCTGGCGTAGTTGCTGATACAATTTGGCCAGTTGTTCATATTTCGCCTTTAGAAGAGCCAGTTGTTCTGTAATAGTTGTACCAGTTGGATGTTATTCCAATATAACCGAGTACCAACTAATATGCTAATTACCTTGCAATGATTTAATGAGTGCATCCTTGCTCGAGTCGCGTGCTTGATTGTTAAGATTTACTTGACTCATTTCTTGTTCGAGTGCACGTATTCTCTAATAATAATAACAATAATAATGATGATAATGATATAATGTCATGCCATTAGTAAATGACAATATGATTAGAATGATGCCATACCGTGTTGTACTGCTCCATTAGCATCTTATCGCGTTCATGCTGATTTTTATAATTTAGCAATTCACGCTCCAATTCATACAATTGTCCTTGCGATTGACGCTGCATTTGCTCGCGGGCAAACTGCTCCTGCGCCAATCGTTCACGTTCCGCCTGTAAACGCTGTTGTTCCTCGAACTCACGTTGCTGTTGCAAGCGTTGCTGCATCATTTGTTGCTGCCATAGCATTTGCTGTTGTTGCAGGTTTTGCTGCTGAATCGTGTACTGTCGTTCAACTACATCGATTCGTTGTTGATCCTCACTCCAAAAGTCAACGACCGGTCGTGGATTCGGCTCGGTCTCCGTAACTATCGTGTGCATCGAGGTTTCTGGCGTGGGTGGCGAGGGTGGTGCGGCAGGAACAGGTGGAGCAGGTGGTGATGGGCGACGATAAGGAACTACTGCGTTTGGTGTGTCGAAAAGACTTGGCGGGTCCTAGAGGATTCAGTTTATTTATAGGTGAGGGATCAATTAAGGTTTCATACGAATGTGTGTTACACCGATAACTTACCCGAGGTAACTTTGGAACAGTAATGAGACTGGTGAGGTATTTAAGATTTGAGCATTTATCATAGAACTTGACCAATGCATAATGCTGCGCATTGAATCGTTGTCGCAATGGTGCAAGTGCATCCTCCGAGTTGGTCACTATTACGCGATGCATATTAGCTATTATTATCATCATTGCAAAGGAGAATAGAATAAACGAATCGTATTTTACTTACATTTATGCAATGCAATCAACATGCTCATTACAAATTTGTAAATGCCATAACTCTCCTCGACCATTGGCACCAAGGCAGCAATACGACACTCGTTGTTGGATGCGGGACGGAAGTGTTGAAACACTAGCTTCTGGAAGGAATCCACCTTGTCTTGCAATACCATGAGATCCATCACCGTTTCATAGCCTTCATCTGGGTTATCGGTACCCTTCAAACTGATGTAATCCTCATAGTCGAATGTTCCGTTGAAGTCACGATGAAGCGAGTGGAATTCAAGCTTGGCCAATATCAATTTGATATAGGCACGAATCATAGTGCCATAGCCTATAATGTAGTGATAAATGCATGAGTTGTTAGCGTATTAGCCTAATAATGACGTAGGAAGAGTTGCACATATAAATATATATATCTCGCTATTATTATTACCTCGTATGCCATCACCTGTAATTGTACGAGTGAGCGTTTCAAAGAATGGTGCTTCAAGCATAGCCTCTTTCAATGTCTAGTTGACGAATAACATCCAGCGGTTGATTAGTATTACGATGAATGGTTAATACGCTAATGGTACACGTACATTGGGATGGCCACCACGAATGATTTTATGTGAAGCGATAACCGCTTTGAAGCACATTACTTCATCGCCATGAATAGGTTGAACCTTTAGTTGTGACCAGATAGGATTGGATGTTTTATGATCCCATGTATAAACGATACAAGCTATACGGCGATAACAAGACAGTACAAATGAGTAATAGTAGTGGTAGTAGAAGAGGAGGAGGAAGAGAAGAAGGAGTCAGGATTCCAAACTGATTCGTGCAATACTATCGTTAGTTTACTTACCACGAACGTGTTTCTGCTTAGGTGATGTCTCCTCAGGAGATGTCATTTTCTTGACATGCAACGCCAGTTCTTGATCAGATTTTGTTCGGTCTGACCGCGAACTATAGCTGCCATAGCTCGCCATAGTGAAGTGTAGGGCTTGGCTTGGCCTAGTTGATAAAGTATTGAAACAGAAGCTATAACGAGATGTTAGCTATAACATGCACCATAATATCAGCCAGAAGACAATACTGACGGGTAAGATACGCGGATATATGATAGAACAGTAGACGGCAAATAGTAAGATGAAAAGTGCACGAGTAGAAGTGTGGAATGGAAGGAGAGTCGATTGACGTGACAGCGTACAAGTCAGAGAGCGAGCGAGCGAGCGAGTGTTAAAGCGACAACGTGGACTTGGATCAAATACAGTGTTTTTCCATCCAATTTGCGCATTTATCCTTTAACATTTGCAGTTTATTAATAAATAAATTTACTCAATTGTTAACATCATTATCACCATAGAAATGCCAATTGATATAGCATGATAATAATAACAATTCAGTATTCAGTAATGGATCATTTATTGATAGCGATAACTATCATCATCAATTCTATAAGTAGACGATACAAGTGTACGAGTATAGTTGGATATTGCCATGTCATGTACTTACAAGTAGCTATTAATTATCGTGTATGGAATCGTGATATGGCTGCATGTCTGAACTTCATTCAGATTATTCGCAGTGTTCGTGAGGACATGGTGTTCCAACACAATTCCATCGAAGTGCCGTTCCTCCTCCTGATCCTAGCACGTCTGCAAAGCATTCACTAAATGAAGATCAAGATCAAGAGGGATCCAAACATCAAAAAACAAATTAACCAGGTTGTATCGTCAACCGCCGCACTGTCGCCCAAGCGACAATGGCACCCAAAATACGGAGTAGAAATACTTGTAAGTGTTAACTATTATTTATTCGTAAAGACAAAATGCTAACTGCGCAAATTGGATGGAAAAAGCCTGTAAGTCTCGCAACAACATTTCCCTATTAATTGATATTCCCCTATTGTTTATTTGGTTAAACGAATTCCTATGACGTATGTTGCTGTTTTATTGTAGTGGATAATTATCGCTTATATAAGATACCTCCTTATTGTAACCGCTACTACTCTTCTATACTTTATACTTGTCAATATGGCAACGGAATCTCTAGTTCTTGTAATAAAATAGGCGAATAACGGTGGTGACCATTAACCGACCCGAGAAGCGTAACTGCGTGGATAGACCAACTGCAACTGCACTGGCGAAAGCATTTCGACAATTTGACCAGGATAATGAGGCGAGTATAAGATACCATAGTAGTTTAATACTAGTTAACAACAATCATATGCATATGTATATATGTATATATGTATATAGTCGGACGTGGCTATTCTTACAGGTGCTGGTAAGTAAATAGTATAAATGTATATAGTTGATGTATGGATGTCAATTCTAATCGATACGGTTTAGGTGGCAATTTCTGTGCAGGAGCAGGTATTTGCATGATATATGTATATATACACATGTGTGTATATAGTTGATTAAGTTTACATGACTAACAGCATGGTGGATATACATCTGATTAGACTTGACGGCTGTCCTCGAAGGCGGTGAACGTCGCAACCTAATGTCCACCAATATGAACGACGATGGACCTATGGGGTAAGACTATAGTGATGATGCATCGGTAAACTGGTTCAAAGTGCTTAGCATTCATCTATCTATCTGTTTGTCTATTTGTCTATTTGTCTGCCTATCTACTAGGCCAACTCGAATGCGACTATCTAAGCCGGTTATTGCTGCTGTTTCCGGTAATTTAAACGCTTATTATGCATGACTATCACACCCGTGCTTATACGACTAATTATAGGATATGCGGTAGCCGGTGGTCTCGAGCTTGCATGTTGGTGTGATTTACGCGTTATTGATCGCACGGCTATTTTCGGCGTTTTTTGTCGACGTCGAGGAGTTCCACTCATTGATGGCGGTACGATAAGGTGCGTGGGCATTATCGTGTAGCAATTTATCCACTCATTAGAGAAGATTGGTGATATTAATAATGCGATTGGAATGATCATATGAACATCATCGTAGATTACCACGTCTTATTGGGAGAGTGCTGCGTTGGATTTAATTCTTACCGGGTGAGTTGCAAGCATAAACCGAATAGTATTGCTAGCTCATTTACATTATTATTGCTAATTAATATCACTTGTAGACGAGAGGTACTGGCGAAAGAAGCACTTGAGTTACGCTTGGCCAATCGTTTGTCGCTTACCACCGCCTCGGAAGGTGCACTAGTATTGGCACAAGAGCTGTGTAAGCATCCTCAATTGTGTATGCGTGGAGATTTACAATCGGTACACGCTGCATCCGACGCTACTTCATTCGAGGAAGCTATGCGATCAGAGTTTGGACTTGGCGTTAAAGTACTCGCGAGTGATCAGTTCCGCGAACCTACCACTCATTTCATTCAACGTAACAATCGTGCCAAACTATAATAAATAACCATTTTGAATGGTCATTATCCTTGTTAATATGTGTATGCGATCATTGCATAGTTTGCATGAAATGAATGAATGCATGAATAAACATGTCATTATCAATGGGACATCTTAAGAATGATGAAAGTAGCAGTGTATCTAATTTATTCATGAATACTCATTATTTCAGCATAGCCAATAGATGTATAAATGTAGGAAAATGCACTGAATAACAGTAATAATAGCAATGATAATAATAATAATAATAATAGCAGAAAGTAAATGCGTTGTATTGCGAACATGATACAATGCCATGCAGCAATCATTGAAAGCAAAGAAATGCCCCCAAAATTGTAATCACACAAAGGATTACACACTACTTATCAAAGTGGAGAAAGGAAAGAAATGATGAAACAGTATATGACAGATAATGTCAACAATGAACGAAGATAATAATACTAACAACGACAACGACAACGACAATGATAGCAACGACAGCAACGATAGCAAGCTTAATAATCGAAACACGACGAAGCAACCAAATCAGTGGGGCTGCCAGTGCTACTCGTGTCACGTTTAATGTCTTCGGCTTTTCGTCGATAAGCGTCTTTGAGGATGGGACTAGCCTCTCGCCACTCCTTGCCGGTTAGCTTGGATATGTCGCCATTTTTAATTTTAGGATCTTCACTTCGTATCTCTGCTGCACGCTCTCGACGGAATATGATAAACGCATTGGGCGGCTTTGTGGGAGCATGAGCTGCACGATGACGTCTTCCTGAACGTGACTGCTGTTGCTGCTGCTGCTGCTGCTGCTGCTGTAGCTGTTGATGTTGATGTTGGTGTAATTGATATTGCTGCTGTTGTAAATGGTGTTGTTGCTGTTGCTGTTGCTGCAGCTGATGTTGCTCAAGCTGTATCTGGAATTGTTGCAAGCGCTGATATTGTTGCAATTGTTGCTGCAGTTGCAGTGATTGGTTTACTGGTTGTGTATTCATTTGCGGTAGGACTATACAAAGAAGTGAAAACGAATGAATGAATGAATAAAGTAATTAATTAGTAAATCTTAACAGGCAAGCAATGGTATAGGCATCAAGGCCACTTACGTTCAGGTGTTGGCCAGTTGCCAGCTAAACATTGATTATTATTGTTAGCGCCGTGGTTTGCGCTAATACTGAAGGGTTGACCTTCGCTATTGCCTATTAACTGCGCCTGTTGAAGTGGCGGTGCTTGGTTTAGTTTTTCATGGTTAATAGCTGAATTCAGCTGGTATTGCGACATTAAATAGACCATAAGATACGGATCGATTTGTGTGCCAATGTTAGCGCTTAAAAGTTGTTGAGCCGTTTCAACCATACGATTATCGACGCTTTGACAATCTATATATATATGCATATGTATATAGGGAGGAAGAATAGAGTAATAGCGCTTTAGTAACATGGCAAATAAAACTGATACACGAGAGAGAGCGAGAGAGAGAAGGTAACTTACCATCGGTATTCCCGGCGACTATTCGTCCATTGAGAGACATTTTCGGAATAGGATTCAATAGAGTCCGTGTGGTTTATAGAAGCAATTTTATTTTGGATAAGAAGGCAAAGACGAAAAGATAATTACAATAGGAGGAAATCAAAGCTGAGCATATAGAAAAGTTGAATATGGAAGTGCACTGAGATGCGAGTGAGGTTTTTTGTCCTAATTTATAGGTAATCTAGATTTGGATCGAGTAGGCCATTCTCAGTGGTGGTGGTGGTGGTGGCGGTGGTGTAGAAGCCATCGTGGCAAGCGGCTCGAAATTCGACCCTTGCCCGACTTCGTCGTACAATGAGTTGGCCGGTTTTCGGCTCATTGTGCATAACATTTCACAGAAAAAGTGTTATTCACTTTTGTGCGTGTGTGTGTAGTCACTCGCTCATAGCTGAATCGATTAGAATTGGTCCAAGGCAAGGCGTATGACCCAGATCCCGGATGTCTCCTTTAAACGGCACCAAGAAGTGTATCGTTCGTTCATGCTCTGGGGGGCAGTTTGCATATATTGTTGACACATCTATTCGGAAATAGAATTGGAGGGGTGATGAGGATGGGGGATAAAGCGGGCAAGCGGGCAAGTAAGAGAGAATGTGTGCGCGCGCGGAAGGGGGCAAGTGTATTGTCGCGTTGACAGGCGCAATGTCGAATGGTATAGAGTTAGTTTGTAATCCTCGCTTCCTGCCAAGTTAGTGAAGCGCGCACCAAGCGTGTTTGTAGGCGCGTGCGCGTTTGTAGCGGGTCAATATTCATGGCAATACATACCCAATTCAGAAACCATTACAATTACGATCACCGCCATCACCACCACAGTTATCATCGTACCTCATCTATACCTTACTCTCGCTCTCTCCCCCTCCCTACCATCTCCAATTCATTCGCTTCCTCGCTCTATCCCGAGAGCAACAACGTCTTTGTTTCGTCTCATCCATGTGATCAACTTAGGGCACATCAATCATTATGAGGTGTAGCTAAACGGATACTACACTACACTGCACTACATATACATACGCGCACGCGCGCGCGGGTGACACAGCAGATAAAGCGTCGGTGCTTCAGAATACCAAACAACAACCATGAAGCTCGTTGCCGGAGCACGTGAACTGCCGAGCAGCAACGACAAGCCATCTTGGTTGATACAGATTAGCGTGTCTATACACTTGTTCGTTACATTTCATCTAGCTACAATGTAGATAGGAGTGTTGATGTCAAATGGCATGCTATACTATGGTATGCTGAAATAGTATGTCTCGTCATTGCTGGAATGTAATCCTCGAACTAATGGATAGATGTGGCGCGCATGCCTCGCATCATTAGCCTACCGTTTTGACAGTGTGGCCGAATGCTGAACCATGGTTGCTCGTCTGCAGTACTTTCCTAAGCTAGCAAGGGAAACAAGTGTGCCAGTCCTATTATCTCGTTTAGAGGTGTCAACACGCGAACGCACGTACGCGCAGCTTATTCAATGATTGGTGAACGGGCCCATATACCTAGAAGAAGAGGAGGAGGAGGAAGTAACCCTGTGGATTATGACAACATTCTCTGTTCTGACAGCGATGCGACTGACCAGTCAATTCCATTTTTGTACGTTTCAAAGAAGAGGAACGTTGACATATTCGTCGGCAGAATGCAGCTTGACAAGTTAGTATATTGCATACCGCCATAAAAATAGCACTATGAATAGGATGCACTGTCCTGTTTTACATCTTCTCCTTGCACGGTATAAACGATATACTAAGAAGTAGTTGGCTAAAATGGTTGTATACACGACAGGAAGATCGGTCAGTAAGTAGGACTGATTTAGCCGATACTTCAATTGCAAAACATACGCACGCACGCACGCACGCACGCATAGCTATTTCCGCTTCTATCCATCTTTCTATCCATCTGTCCATCTATCTTTCTGTTTTCGACATCATGCATCGCAAAGGTCGTGGGACTGTCGTACGAACAACACTTGAGCGGAACAAATGACCGTCGTTTCGTTCGTTCCTTTGCGGTGCGGGACATGTAGCATTTGACACGACCCGCATTCCTCTTCAAATGTACTGCTGTAACATTTGATGAAATGCTACGCGTTTTGCATCATTATCAAGAAAGCGGAATTAGATGAACAAAAAAAGTGACTGATGATGGTTTATGGACTCGAGTGTAAATCGGAAACCGACCAACTACCAGAGATGTTCCAATATTAAACAATGCAGTGTCATTTCCATGAACACGGTGCTAACGTTGTTGTTATTAGTATACACGATTTCACGTATTGCAACTAATTCGACTACGAACAATCCAACGTATGTGAACAATATAACTACGATCTTTGTTAATAAAACGTCGTAAACACATCTATATTACACAGTATAGACTATTGATAATGTTTCTACTTATTTTGCTTAGTAATATAACAATGATAGTAACAATGTTTCTGTAAGATAATAATGACAATCTTTGTATTTATCACGCATTATCTGACATTATTGTTTATAGATTGTATAGGAATATAGCTCTGTCTTTTCATCTAGATTCGTGTATATGTTAATACAAGATGCTATCGAGTATTCACTGATTGCGTTATACAATATTCTAAAGTGGTTCCACTGATAATTTTATTATATTTTATGTCGTAATGAACAACATTTGCAATATGTCATCACACTTACACTTGTTACCCTGCACTATTCACGCGTTTCCTTACACCGTGTAATGATTTCTTTCATCATTTCTGCAGGGCAAAGGCGTCAACATTTGCCGAGCTCACATTGGTACGAAAACGTTATGCCCATCTTGCGCACACGCGACAACAACCACAAAATGCCGTGCATCACTGGTGTGCACGGTTGATGAATCCAACCCATCAGCGAATGAATGTGAAGCCATTTGTACGAGGATTCAACATGCGGTAGCAACCGAAACCGGTTATTCACTAAATTGTTGCTAGTGCAACTATTAGTGTAAAATACACTGTATTGGTAGTACAAGAAAGTGAAGTTGGCAAGCGTTGAAACGATATGGAAGCAGATACAGATTTAGTATGTCAGTGCAGAATATGCTGAGCGTCAAATTTCTCGGTGTTACAAATTAGTACGAACGAAACATTGACGAACGAACGAATGAAGGAGCGAGATGATGAACACCCTTCTAAATTCGTTCTAGTCGATTTTTTTAACCTTTGAGGAACTTGTGCACATACATTCTTCGTCGTCACTATTTTGTTACCTAGTGTCATCAGCCTAGTTACATTATATAATTACTAGATTGTCATTTTCTTTACTTTACTTCTTTCACGTGTCGACTTGACGTTCGCCGTTACAATGACCCGTTTTTCAGAAGAACAACTATTGTCGGAGAAAGTCATTGCTGATCCGGTTCATGTAAGCAAAAGAGAAAAAGAAAGCAACAAAAATAATAACAAGCACGCGTTTAATATTTTGTTTTAACTATTAATCTACTACTGCTTCTACTACTGCTTCTACTTCTACTTTCGCAATAAAGGGCTATATTCGTATGAATGGTACGTGTATCGATATTGTGGATACACCGCAGTTTCAACGGTTGCGTGACCTTAAACAAATGGGCGCCTCCTATTATGTATTTCCAGGCGCGAGTCATAGTCGATTTGAACATTCCATTGGTGAGTTATCGATGCTCCGGATGTCGCAAGTGGTATTGTATTAACACGATAATATAGGCGTCTCCTACATAGCAGGCGAGCTTGTGTCGTCATTTCGACGTAATCAACCAGATCTCGATATTAACGACTCGGATGTGCAGTGCGTTCAGATTGCCGGCCTTTGCCACGACCTTGGTATTTACACTTGTTGTAACATTCGTGCTAGATGTCCTGCTAACGTTGTTGTCTAGGCCATGGGCCATTTAGTCATATGTTCGACAGCGTGTTTATCCCAAAGGCGAGGTAGGCCACTTGCTAATAATGCCAACAATGCAGGCTAACACGACACGTAGACCGGGCGTAGTATGGAAGCATGAAACAGCTAGCGAGAATATGCTTGATTATTTGATTGACGATAACGGCCTTGATATTGACTCGGATGACGTGAAATTCATCAAGGATCTCATTCGAGGTGAAGCATCACTTAGCGGGTGAGTAATTTGTAGTGTACCAGGATTGTAGTAATTGACTTGTTGTTGCCGTGTCATCTTGTTGCCTCAATATAGCGGAAGAGATGGTAAAAAGTTCCTATTCGATATTGTGGCCAATAAGCGAAATTCAGTAGATGTGGACAAATTCGATTATATCGCACGGGACTGCTACAACTTGGGTGAATCCATCAGCTATGATAGTTCTAGGTTAGATGTCTTCTTTAGTGATCTAATGAGGAAATACAACTAATTCTCGTTATAGACTGATGCAGTTCAGTAGAGTTATCGATGATCAGATATGCTACTACCACAAGGAAGTGTATAATTTATATGAACTTTTCAATACACGTTATAGTTTATTCAAACGGATCTATACCCATCGTGTTGGTGAGTTTACCAAGAGAAATGACTAACATAATGTCATCTACTAATAAACGAGACAATACGTCGTACGCTACACAGCTTGTGCTATCGAGCATATGCTTACTGATGCACTTTTGGCAGCCGATCCGTACCTTAAACTATCGGATGCCATCGATGATATGGAGCAATATTCGCGATTGACGGATCACGTCATTAGAACTATCGAGTTTTCCAAGGAAGATGTAAGTAATGAGTTTCAATTCAATTACTCGTTTGATTGATATAGCTGCTCCTTTGCATATGCTATAGAAACTTGCATCGGCACGCGCAATTATTCAGCGTATTAGAAAACGTCAGTTGTATCGTTTCGTAGAGGAGCGCATGATTCCTGCCGGATCCAAGGCATACATGAAAGTAGGCATATCACTAGTAGGCCATTGCTTTTATACTTGCTAACTTTAATTATTTAGAACAAAATTAACGCATTGGCCATTTGCTCGCATCAAAGCGAATACGCGTGCATAAAGGAGGATGATATTATTGTCGATTGGCTCACCGTAGGTTATGGATTTAACGGGAAGAATCCAGTGGATTCGATCAAGTTTTACTCGAAATTCCAGGATGAATGTAAGTTATTACTATTATTATGACTAGATATAGGGTATTAGTAGTAATATTAGTTGACATTGTTGTTATTGTTATGGGTAGCATTTCACATTCCTAGAGAACAAGTGAGTTTCCTGGCACCAGAGAATTTCGAGGAAGCTATTGTACGCATATATGCACGTGATCCAAAACATGTAAGTAGTTATATCAACAGGAATTTGTAGTATTCCCTCAGTTGTACTAAGTGGCGAATAGGTGAAAGCAATTCAAGAAGCATTCCAGGCACTCATGCTTGACTTTGAGAAACACAAGCTGGCAACATCACCAAATCCCGGAGACAAACGACCCGCTCACTGGAGTAGTTCGCGTAAACGTCGTTACACGCTAAGTGACGAGGAGTGCACTAATGATTCATTGCTGACTATCGATGGCCAGAATGGTAGTCGCAAACAAGGAATAAGAACTCAGCTGGATTAGTGCAACATGCCAACGCATGCTCTTCTACAATAAAACAATAAAGAATAGATGTGTAAACTTTGATTATATCATTGTGTTAACCTATCAATGTGATGTGTTACGTATTAAGGCGTATGTACTAGTAGGATTCAGTATGTGCTACGTAAATCTATGAGCAATTGGGAGGCTGTTGGTAGAGTATACTGCATGTGTGTATGTAAATGAATGAATGGATTTATTAGATCGCAAGTGTGCTGGTTTATACAGCATAATCAATAATGATAATTGGTCATATTGATTGGATGAATGTCGTATCGCATTATAGATACCATCAAGTATGTTCATGTCCATATGGTTGTGGGATCATTCGATGACATGTCGTAATGCATTGCAATCAGTATTGATCACGTCAAATGACAATGGAATGAACAATGATAGATGACATACAAATGAACATGTCATGTAGATGTCATGATAATGAATGACATTTGTATGATCATTCTAATAAATTACACGAGATTTATTAATGGTATGATTATATGAATAAGTTACTACAGTGTTTTCTCTACCAGTTAACTGTTAACCTTCAACTTTTTAAGTAGATTATTAACATTCCATTACAAATTCCTACACATTTATTAATAAAGAATCTATTTAATTATCGTTAATAAAGTAGTATCTTACCTATATACTTACGCTATATTGTTTGTAGACTATTTCGACCAGAGACAATAAACGAAACATTTGAAAAGGAAGGAAAGGTAAGTACCACATACAATCTTGTATTACACATTACGTAGTCTATTCGTCGTGTATACACTCCTTTCTATTTGCGTTCCACTTTTTTGCTTTGCTACTTTGCTACCACTTGCACGTATACATTCCTATTATGGCTTCTAAAGACTTCAGTAAAGGATTGACTGCACCAAGCAATCCCGCTAACGGGCAGAAGCTACGTATTCTAATTATACATACACGTTGGAATGCTGAAATTGTCGACGCATTAGTAGATGGCGCTATTAAGGCGCTCACTGAGCGTCATCAAGTGGAGCGTAGCAATATCACGGTGCATGCCGTGCCAGGCTCGTATGAGCTGCCGTTTGCCGCTAACCGTCTACTCGTGCTGTCCAAACATAGTGGCACACCACGAGCTCATACTGCACCGAGCTATGCTTACGATGCGGTTATCACTATTGGCGTGCTCATTAAAGGGCAAACCATGCATTTCGAGTACATTGCCGATGCTGCATCTCAAGGATTGATGCGCGTAGGACTCGACACCAACGTGCCAATTATCTTTGGTATACTCACCTGTCTAACGGAGGAGCAGGCATTGGCGCGTGCCGGTCTCACCATCGATGGCCATAATCATGGTTCTGACTGGGGTTCTGCTGCTGTGGAAATGGCACTACTAGGGCAGAAAACTCCATAATAATAATAATAATAATAAAAGTTGAAGTCTAACAATGTTAACTAGTTGGAAGAATCTTGTAATCTTGTTCCATTATGTTAATAACAAAAAAGCATTGGCAATGATACATCATAGAAATAAATATATACTCTTTTATTGACGATATATCGTTCTATTAACTAGCGAGACCAGTAAGTTTTAACATGTTCAGCGTCATTTGATAGACCAAATCCATTAGCCAATGTTGGCACCAAAGTACGTAGATCTTGTCCCATGATTGTGATGCGTATACGATAATCGCGTGCAGTCCCATGCGATTGAGTAGCTTTCGTGAGGGTACACCGTCCGAATGCACTATTAACAATCCATAGATCGTCACTATCATTACCATTCGATGATGATGATGTTGTTGTTGTTGTTGTTGCAAGATGAACGAAACCCTTTACACGATAAACTTGCTCGGAAGACAATGACGCTAGAAATGTCTCAAGTGCTGAGCGTGTTAATCGATTGCTCGATTTATTCGTCGTCTGCGTTAGTTGTACAATATCAACCTCACGCGCGTGATGATGGCGTAACTGCTCTGCAATTTCATTTTGTTGATCCGGTTGCTTCGTAAACAACTGTGTATCAAGACCAAATGCCACATCCGACGATAATCCTTCATTCAGATCTATCTTAAGCTTTGGCGTATCCGTATTAAGATCATTGACACGATCGATAACCACATCCAGTTGACGCTCATCAACCTATATTTATATACATATATACATATACAAATGTCGTGTAAGAAGGCTTTAATAGTGTAATGATGACCAGCTTGCAACTAACCAATTCGTGCTTATTAAGTATAATAAGATCCGTGTATTTGGCCTGCATCTTGGCCGTATACGACGTGTCTTCGTAACCCGTGAAATTAACACAATCAATCACGGTTAGAATGGCATCTAGAACAAAACCATCATCGGCCATTTCTCGTAACTGCCAGGCAATCGGTGCTAATATCATGTCAAATGAATTCACGATTAATACACATGCGTGTATGTTAACTCATAAATAATAATAATAGCAATAATAACACTGCTCTTACCTGGAAAGGCAGATCCACTTGTTTCAATGATAACACGATCTGGGTTATACTTTTCTATACAAGTGCATTCGGTGTGAGTAAGCAATGGTAGCGGATTAATTGAGAGAGCAACATTCCGGATTACCTTGTAGTTCCAATAGTGCATTCTTCATTTGACCTACTAAAACACAGCACAAGCAGCCATTGAGCATTTCTTGAACCTATACAAGAGATCAATATTACTATTCATACGTCTCGCCACCATGCTTGACTACACGCTACCTCGACGTTACTCTCGCGTACAAGTGCGCTATCCACCTCAACGTCTCCAAATTCATTCTTCAACACCACTATAAACGATAATGAAATGACAATAGTACTGTTATGATTAAATTCAATAAAGCTTTGCCTATATTCTTACCTATCTTGTAATTGCTAGACACCCTATTAAGTAACGATAGAATAATACTAGTCTTCCCCGCTCCGAGAAAGCCGGTAAATACCGTTACTGGCAAGGAAGGTTTACGGCTTTGTTGTAATTGACTCATGATTCAGCAACTATTATTGACGTGAAGGGAAATGTAAAAAAGAGTTTACAAATCTAACAATTTCATAGGGAACGTCATCACAGCCCAGATTTGATGATGATAAGCATTGTTTGTCTCTCTACACGCATCCCTTCTTGTTCTCATCGCGTCCCTATCTCACTCGCTCTGTTTCTTTCGCTTTCACTCATCCTTTATTGCTTTTTCTGTTGTTTTGATTATCTGCTCAACTAGCGTGACTGTAATCATGAGTATGACTTCGTGGAATCAGTGGTTAGAGGGCGGTATTGTACGTATACATACACATATATCTATCTGCCATGCAACAATCTAGTCAAAATGAACAGTAATAATAACTCATCATAATAATATAGGATTTTGAAGGACAAAAGCTAGCGGAACAACTATCGCAGCAGTTGCTCGTAGTTAATATTGTAAGTTGAAGTCTACAACAAATAATTCAATACTATTAGTAATGAAGATGATGATGGTTGTATATTCCATAGATTATTAGTCTCGTATACGGCTACTGGACACAGTCAATAAGCAACATGCTACTTGTATATGGTATTGGTTATTTCATTTCCCTAATCGTAAGTTGCAACCATGGATAGACAACATACTATTGTCGATGATGATGATGATGATGATTACTGACTAACTTGCGTATACATGTATGATGTGCTTGTGTAGGCATGTGTTCCCACTTGGTCTTTTTATAATCGACATCCGATTAGATGGTTGCCTGAAGTGACATCAACCAAGACCGAAGGAGAGAAAAAAGAGTAATGCAATATTTATAAACGCGCTTTTTTTCTTGCTTTCTTGAATCATTTCCATATCTTATTATCAATATATTGCTAGCATAGCGTCATTCTCTTTATTTGCAGCTGTACAATCAACATTGCAAAAGAAAACCCAATTGAGTATACTTGCTACTAAGCATTTAATAATAATGATAACAAATGCCACATAAATTATACTAAAAAGCATACATTTATTAATGATATTCCTCAGTTTATACGAGTAAATTGACATAGAATGAAAAGGCTATCGATAACAACAAATACGATCTACTTGCATCTCTCATCTTTTTTATTATTATTATCAACTATTGTAATAAGCTATGCATGTATATATAGATATCGTATAATTAGTTTTTCTTATTCATTTCTACAACCATGGCTTGCGGTCTATTCCATTCACGGTCATTGCCCTAGTTAAGTATGAAAATGATAGATCATAACGATTGCACTATTGTCAGCAATGTTAATGCTCGATTAACGTCTTTAGTCACTTACCAAACGACGACGTCTTCGTAGAACAAGTTTTGTAGGTAGTTGTGCATAGCCTGCATATTCATTTGGTCGTATGAACAGCATAACATGACGACCACCCTCTGTGGGAGTAGCCTCGTAGCTGTAATCTCGAGACAAATTATAGTCGAGCGATATCTAACGATACATGTCGATTGCATCATTAGTACATTTCGCTAACTGTCGTAGTAACTACCGCATATGCATTAACTTACCTTATCTAGGATGGCGTCATGTTCATCTTCAATACGCTCTATCGCGTCATCCGTAGGTAGGAAACATGCCAGGAACTTTTCTCCCGTTTCTCCATTCTCCTCTGGTTTGAATAGAGCATGTTTTGCTTTTCGCATTATCATCGAATCATTGGCCAAGTTCTATTCAACGGGAAAGGGAGGAATAAAGGAATATTAACTCACTACTACTGCTACTACCATTCAATTCACCTACCTCTTCTGTATTGATCGTTGCGCCCGGTGGCTGTTCTAATACACAGTGCGTGTATGCCTCATCGGTTGCCTCCTCTGCACCCTGCATACGATGACCGATATATGCCGGTAGTAGTGGAATAGTGCTAACCGCTTTCAAATGCGGTTTACGCGGATGCCTCAATGTGGCAACATCGATGTGGGCTGTCTTCTCGAATGATGCCTCCACAATGGCTAGTTGTGCCTCACGCGAACAGTCCAAGGCTTGCGCATTCCCACCAGCATGTTGCTTGCCCCTAATCGTTCAACGGTCGCTTCTTTGTAAATAAATCACGGTATGCCATCGGATGAATAGTCTCACCTTGTTTGCGATGGACTTTGGTGTAGTCCACCACCACGACCCGTCTCCAGTGATATATACTCGGTTCGACGTAGCCATGGTACGTTTAACTTTCCTCGCGGTGAGTTATTATTTAATAGACCTGTACTTGATTTACGTCCATCGAGATAGCGAACACCACCACCACCACCACCGATACTCATTGGTGTCACTAATAATGCCTGATCTTTTGGATCAAGTGAGGCACCCGCTGGCTGTGGACGTTCCATGCCTATTACCGCGTTATTGCATCAGTTAATGTCATATATATAAATAAATATACTACTAGTAGTAGCATGTTGATATTACCTGCTGCCACGTCGAATAATCCCAGTTCGGGTGTCTCCACCGACATACCAAGATCCCAGTTGGTCAACAGCGGATACGTGGCCTTTTGTACAAGTGAGGTATGTCGGTAATTACTGAAACGATCCACCGTCGACGGCAGCTTAATAAGCTTCGGTGGAAACGGTAGCGGAGGCAGCTGTCCCGCGTATCGTGGACGACATAAGAAATCGTTGTGCTGTTGTGTTTGTGCTTTGGCACGAGATCGTCCTTCACTCGCGTGAGTACCACTAGAACGGCCATCTCTATTGGTACTAAGATGTTTGTTGTTGTTGTTTAAGTATGTTTATGGTACAATAATAATAATACGATAGCTTACCTTGTCGACATTGTGGAATCAATAGGGTGGCAAAAGAATAAGAGTGTGGTGTTATGGTTTAAAGGAAATGTGGTTTGTTGATTATTGCCCATTGATGTGATGATCAAGTAATAGAGTGGATTGCCAATGTCAGCATATCTCACACACTTTCATTTTATATATGCATGTCATACAATTTATTTATTATCTCTCTGTATCAAATGCTATAGTTGTATAATAGCTTCATGTTAACAACAATAGTGCTATGCATTATCGTTCAAGCCTCCACTATTTATATCATCAAGCAATGTGTTTATTTCTATTAGAATGGATTGATACCGGAGACATCGTTCATCGTGACGCCAAATTGACCTGATAGAAGAGGATCGGATAGTTGACGCTGACGCTTAATTGGTGCTCGTCCATTAGCGCCAGTTGTTAAAGGAACCTTTGGTGAAGTGGCGGTAGTGACGGTATGGGATGAAATAGGAATTGTAGTTACTTTAGCCAAGTGATGCGGTAGTTTGGACATTCTACCACCCTCCTCTAAGGTCTTGACTAGGATACCGGGAATGACTGGAGCAGCATCGGCATTATTCACGATGGCGAAAAGTAGCGTAACGGCAATAGTTAGATATTGGAATGAAACCATAATGTAGAATCTTGAGATACTGAAATGCAATCGTTGCAAAAAGTCAAATCACGTATAAATAAGATTGCACTGTAGCAGTTTATGCTGTATGAGAAGAATGGCAAAGATATAATTGTAGCTGTAGTTGTAATGATTGGCAAGAGGAATAAGACGACATGTAGCGCTCGTTTATATACAATCTCAAAGATGACACTCTTTTCTTTTTGTTTGCACTGTTCGTAATACTGCCACGAGGTATCATGACAATGCTAATAATAAGTACCATGTCGTATTTTTCTACATCATTCATGCTTAACAGTCATGCAATAATGCAGTAATGTAGTAATGCGAAGCTTTGATGAATGGTAATCATTCCAAGAAAGGAATGAAAGAAAGATGCCTTGAATCTGAAACGAAAACACGATGCTATCGCTATTGTCGCTCTGTATCGTTGTAGTTTCAATACGGCTCATCTCCTATTCTGATGGATGTAGTGTATATATCAAGTAATAAATCCACGTATTTGAACCTATTTTGAGCGGTGAATTGCTACAATCAAGGAGTAAATGAACATGCAAAATCTCATGCAAAACAGCCACACTTTGTCATTAACATTATTACCAAGTTGGCATTACAAACGAAAAATAAGCTTCTTTCTTCTTTTCTTTCTGCATTGCTGCTATAATCTCACTAATAATAACAATAAACAATATACTTGGCACAAATCTACGAATTGCTAACAATCCATTGTAATCGTATTAGGAATGAAACATTATGCTTCGTCAGTTGACGATTACAAATGCGACAATCGTGCATTCACAACAACAACAACGGTAATGATGATGATATGCCTATCCTTCTAGAATTCCTTACCACCACCACCACGCGAATACTAATCTTTCTCCTTCTACTTTCACTACTTTAACTGTAGTTATACCACCATGTGTACACCATTATGGTACTCATTTACCAATGGCTCAATACCATAATTGGACATGGCTATAATTGGATGGATCAATGGCATATTTCTGACTACTCAACGGAATGATTGTTACTTCTTTTTCGTTTTCGTCTTATTGCTAATTAGAATATCGGCATTAATCGTACTAATATCGTTACTATCATTACTATTTTGTTGTAATCTATTGGTTAACCAAAGATTAGACTGTCGTTTCCCTTTCGCTCGAAATACATTCGCTTCTATATAGAATTAGTAATTCACGATAACGTTGTCGTAACAATAACGAAACCCATTCATGCTGTGACACATGTTCACCTTGGAGCTATTGTTTTCTTTTGCATCAACCGAACCTATCAATGGTATGCGCATTGAGAAACATCCCAAGAAGAAAAGGCATTCTACTATCATGTAGCAAGATGCTATGGATGGAATGGTAACCGATTTAGCATAAACAGAAGCATATCATTCTTTTTACTAAATAAAATAATACCAAGGATACATCATCGAATAGTTTCTACTCTTGTGACACGACATCATTCAAGTTCAATGATCAGTGACGAGGCAACGCATACGCAACAGAATAGCCTTGGCTCCATTACGTCTAATTAACTATGAACGATACAAGTTGTAACTTGTTATCGCTCTGTGGGTTCATCGTTAGTACACACTACGAATTACACTTGTGACCTCTCATTAAGCGATTCGACCTTTATTCTAATGTGTATGTCGTATCCACAGATCATTATTACCTACTTAGCATTACCTGTATAACACACAGACAGCGGTATACGTGCATATCAATGCTATTCTCGTCAATGACACGGACATGCACTGGATTCCCGATGAATGGGCGTGCGATTTTACGAGATGTGGCATAGCGGTTGATGTCCAGGAAATATGGAAATTCTAAAACCAGTTTTCCATACATATCATGTGGACGACTTGTACCATCTCGGATGCACGACAGGCACCGAGTTTCTTTACATGGCATGGCATATGACCCTCAATTACCATGGAAATCCTTTAAATACATCGCAATAGTGAAATGAGCCTGATACAGGAACATTTATCGCTTCCTATTCCAAACTACTATCACCATTCTTGCTTCAACAAACAATTAATAATACTTATCATTAGCGTTCTAGTAACAGCAATATCATCGGCATCATGAAATTTTCTGTGGTTATCATTGTCGCTTTTGTCATGGCTATGGCCATCATCATGTCAAGTGCCGATGCTACTCCCGTGGCAGCTACTAGCAGTATGTACTAGTATTGTATTATGTAACTTTTCTATTAATGATATACTCTCGATATTATCATTCGAAAATCACTTGCATTTAGGTTCTTGTAAGTCTAAAACTGAATGCAATAGTTAGTTGCTAATAACTTATCGTACATGTATCATATGCGATAATACCATAAATAGGCAGTAAGTTGCTACCATACTAGTAATAGTATCAATGTTAATCGATTCACGTATAACTAACTAATACGTTTGCAGCTCGTAAGTATACCTTCTCATAGACATATCCGCTTCGTATTAAATAAACTGAATTGCCCTTTCATTCAACCATTCTAATCGATAGGACGTAAGTATAATTATCGAATGACATAGGAACCATGCTAATCATACGATATTTACTTCCTGTTATGAATAATTCCATTAAATAGGACGTAAGTTATAGGCAAGAAATGCAAATTATATTCAACTAACGATTCAATAATGATTCCTTAATTGATGATGACAACAACGATGATAATGTCATTTACAGGTTGTTACGACGACTAAGTCTCACTATGCAATAGATGACTGGTGTAGCTGCACAAACTAGGCTAGAATCTTACTGAAATACATTCAAGCTAAGGAAATAGGAATGCGCTAGCTGTATCAAGAAAGGCATAAATGCACCGCTGGTATCGGATGGTCTATGCTTATTATCCTAACTATCTATCTACATTATTCATTCCAGTATATTTTCATCGATGGCTAGTTGCCAATGTCATTTACTATTGGCTTGAATCAACCATACACACTAATCCCAAATAAATATGTTACTTTTCTTTCTTTTACGAAGGGTATACAGTCATCATTATTACTATTGTTATTTACTCGTCAAATGGATCAATAGATAGATAGTTTGTGGATACAGTTTCTATCATGTCTCGACATTCGATAAGACGCAACTCGCATGCTCTGGCAATGGCGGAATTACCACGTTTTGGCGCATCTGCCGGTATATCCTGCTGATAGGACAGTGTATGATTGAGGATACGCGTCATACTACCTAGTACAATTCGACAGGCTTGAGCAAGCGGTGATGATGGAGAAGAATAAGACGTGTCACTAGGTTCAGTAGCATGCTTCGTAGTGATCTCCTCTAGGCGTGCCAATAAAAGAGAAGCAAATAAATCGCCCGTTCCCGTGAAACTACCATTAAGTTTAGGGAAACCGATTTTGAATCGATTTACTTGCTCGCTACCCGATACTCGTTCACTACCAAACAAATACATCCTACCCTCGGGTGTATCGTCTAGTTCCGCACTGCTAATAACCACGTAACGCGGGCCGATATCGTGCAACTGATCAAGAGCTGCCCTAATATCGGCAGTAGTTTTCAATTTACGATCTAGTAACAATCTATTTTATAGTAGTTATTATTATTATTGTTATTACTATTACTCATTGACAATCGCATACTTACTCGACTTCGAATTGATTAGGTGTAATCACATCGGCCACAGGTAGTAGGACATTACGATAAATGGGAATTACCTCGGTAGACACGTAGATAATACCTGCATCACCCATCACTGGATCGCATACTAGATCAAGGAAGATATATATATATATATTGAAGCATAAGTAATTGCTTCGTTGCTTGATCATTCACTACATTGTCTATCCTTACCATAGACTAGTGATGGATTCTTGGCACGTAATTCACATACTATATTCGCAATAAGTTTTAGTGAATCTGCCGAACCATTATATCCTATATATACGCACGCACATTTTATCGATTAGCACATAGCGTCCATCTATACATGATGATATCAATCTATCTTTATTTACCTGTTATACGTGCGAATAGTTAAAGAGCTCGTTCTCCTTGAGACCACGAATGAGTTCACCAACATCGTCGGCAGATAAACGCTGTCCTGCAATTAGCTTGTATCCTATACAAGAGAAAAGCACGTTAATACACGCTATCCTATCCTAACAACCAGTGTTCTTTTCTTTCTCGTTTACTCTACCTGAATGATTCGAGAACTGAACGGTATTCAACGGATCAACGTCGAAACCAAGTAGTTGCAAGGGAAATGTCGCACATTTATTGCCTATGCAGTATTGCGTTAATACACTGGTATCTACATAAAAGTATCTACTTACCGACATAACCTGACACGACGTGTGATTGAATAGATAGCACGCGTTTACCAGTAAAGGAATGCATTGCTTGCTTGCTTGCTTGTTTGTTGCTACACTACTACAACTTGACTACTAACTAATGAACAAAGGAATAAACCACACTTACACACAAAATGTAATTGTAAATCTTGTATTTATCAATTTGTTTTCATTTAGCATCTCTCATTAACAGACAAACAAACAAACAACAATGAAATATGACATTTAAGCACCAGGTGATACACCCTCAACTGCTGGTGTCGCGTCTCCTTTAGATTGTCTTGCCATACGCGTGCTTGATGTGGCTCGCCAAAGAACACGACTAGCACGGTGATATCATCACGGAAATGACGAGTTTTCGGTGCGGGTATACTCAATAATGCGCTGTCTTATGCGTGTCTAATCCACCGAATGCATTGCGTACTAGACCCGTGGCCGCATTCTTCTCTTCGTAGGACCATTTATCGGTAAGACGAGCCTTCTCGTCGACGTAACCCGCGACTACCTCGATAATCTCGTCATTCGACATGTCATCGTATAATCCATCAGTGGCAATCACCATAAATCGATCGTTCGCTTCAATCTTATGCGTAGTAACAACAGGACGTGCCGTAACGTATGGTGGTGTCTTGTACACGGAGGACGGCATACGAAGTTGCGGGAAATAATCATTGAATATCTGTCGTTGTATATCTACTGACCATTTGTAGCGTGCATCACCAAATGCTCTTAATGGTTCTATCGGCATTATTACAATAAATGTTAACAACTATAATTATAACATACTATTATTGTTATGCTACTTACGTAATCCACCCAAGACACGATTACGTGCTAGAACAGCATCCTCTTCACCGGGATGCTCGCTCATGATACGCTTTCGCTCCGAGGATTATGCGCCGTTTGATCCTCGCTCAACACTTTCGCTTGCCATTGTCCCTGTTGACCTTGTCCGATAATGGCGCGACTATCGCCCGTTAACGCGACAGTCACCTCACGATCCTGCGTATTTACATAGGTCACCAGCACGCATGAGCCATTGAGAGCACGCTCCAACCAGGTGGACGTCTCCTCCAATTCTTTATCATCCGTGATCTCACCGGGTCGTTTCATACCAAGTGCTTGCAATCGTTTCACGCTGCCTTGCACGATCTCGTCGTCGATCGACACGAACGCCTCCTCCATTGCTTTTCCTTTAGTGGATGCATCCGCATCTTTCGGTAGTCGTGCGAATGCCTCGGCTATTCTTGTTGGCAATGCTTTAGATACCCATTTGGCACAAGCTGTACCGGAATGTCCGTCAAATACACCGAATAGATAGCCGGTACCATCCGATAACGCGTGTTGACAGTAGTAATCCTCGCATGGATTATTCGATGGCAGCTGAGCCCGTTCGATCTTTTGTATCATGGATGAAATGGTAGATCGACACTACGCTCACGTGCACGCAAGCGACGTGCCACCTCTTCACTTGTCGGTAGAACATATGGCCAAGTTTTAGATTTGTCTTTAGATGACGAAGAGGAAGAAGAGGAAGAGGAGGAGGATTTCGACGTGGTATAATGACGACGCCATAGATAATAAGTGCCCCAGCTACTACGGCAGTACCACATACGCCAGCCACTGCTCGTCGTGTACTGTTGCTAGTAGTGGGACGTTCTCCGGTCGAGCTGTAATAACGCGTTTGTGCATTCATAGTCCGACTAGTTGCGCTAGTTAGCGATGTGCAATGACGCGTGACAACTGGACGCGCTACCCGACCGGTAGACCAACGTGCCACGTCAGTTATCGTTCGTTTAAGAATAGGCATCGGTAGCATAGTGATGCGTGTTATTGTCGTCGTTGTAGCAGTAGTAGCAGTGAAATAGCTTGGATGGATACTTCTTGTATATTAAAAGATATAAGAGAGAGAGAGAGCAATGAATCGACAAGTATTACTCTATTTTTCCACTTTTTCTCTTATATTAAACATACGTGCAAGCATGTCAGATTCTACAAAACATACACCGTTGAATGAACGTGACAATAAGCCACGAACCTTGTTTGCCACGTATATAGATCGATGGTCGCAATCTGCCTTACCAGTTACTGCAATGTCCGTCATGTGTATGTTGTATTCTTTGTATTGTCTATTATTCATATTCATATTCATATTAAAGTATTGTTATACTAGGTGGCGTGGCAATACCATTCTCGGGAATGGCACGTTTGGCACTGCCCTCTCATATGCAACTACTAGGGTTTACAAGTATATTTGGAATGGCAGCGTAAGTCGATAATACTCAACAGTATCGCTGTAGCATTTATTAACTATCTCGCTAGTTATGCCAATCATAAAAAGGATATTGATAATGCAGCAGGAATTGCTACAGGTAAGCACGTTAATCGAATTGATACTTGTAGATTGACTAGCTAATATCGTTTACATCATGCATTTATCTAGCATGGTCACTTGTATATTTATTTGTTAATGGTCGTGCTGCTTTACGTACATTACGACCTGCACCACTACTACTATTGGCAGCAGCAACCGGTAATGCTACCATTTACGGGAAACGCGCTATTAATTCATGGCTATAATGAATGTGCATCGTGTATTACAGCATACATCGATGAAGATGGATACACATTATGTCATAAACAATTAATGATGATTACTATTACTATTACTATTACTATTACTGTATATATACTGATAGACTATTGAGAAAGTGACGTGAATGCAATGTAGAATGATCGATCTTCTTATACACGTATAATCTCCACTTTGGTACGTTCGGCAAATTTATGCGTTAGTCGACGACTTGCCTCGGTGGTGTAGAATAGTTCCGTACTAAATGGATGCACGGTCAATCGCGTATACGTGCCACCCATTTGATTGAGGGCAAGTCTGCCTGGATTTAAACAGAGTGATTCCGTTCCAATGGCTAAGCAATAGAATGAATAGTAAAGGAGAGGAGAGTAATTAGTATCAATGTACATACAAGTGTCGACTATCATAGAATGACTTACCTTGCAGAAATAGTTTAGTTTCGATGGTAATACCAGTAAATCCGGTTGTTGGTGCAATGCCAATGCAGACATACGTTGCTGATCTACCGATTCACCAAGAGCAGGTGGATATAGCGGATAGAAACTGAATGAATCGAATTAGTCATCATTGTTAAATGACAAAAGTACACTTCGTGATAATACGACACTTACGTGCGTTGTTCCAATAGATGACTCGCTAGTCGAGCTAATCTATCAGTGTTACTGGGTGTACGGGCAATCTCCTCCTGACTAATATGCATTAGAATATCGGTACTGGTCAGGGCGAGTTGTAGCTCGTTAATCTGGATTTGTACCGGATTCGGCAAGCATAGTATGTCATTTGATGTGGTACGCGATGCAGATTTACGCTTCAATAAACAGTCATTATGATTATGATTACTACTATGCTTATTATGATTATGATTATGACTATTATTTACCTTGGATAGTAGACTGGTTAGATCCATAGGTGCTTGTGGCAATGACATATAATCAGACATTAGATCATTGGTGGAGGGCATCAATGCAATCCTCGTTGAATGGCATCGAGGTAGCATGTCCAGAATTGGTTCGAGTATATGATCGTAAAACAATTCCTCGGGTAGTTTATCAGTTTGTCCACGCGACATCATAGGATGTTGTCGATCAGGAATGGACCCATCTATTATTATAGGACATATATATATAATATTAATAGTGCCTATGATTATGATGGCAACACTTACTAGAATGAGTAAATCCGGTTGTTCATCTTCAATCGCTTTTAGTAGAGCGGTCAATGGTCAATAGTAAATTATCATCGAGCGTGTATGGACCAGCTGCTATGGCTATACCAATTGGCTGATGTTCAGTACCCTGTGCATTCAAATGATATTCACGTAGTTCTACGAGAGGTGTCTTGGGTAATGCTAATGGTGGCATCTATCATTTATATATATATATATCATAATTGAGTATTATGCATTAATTACTCTTAAATAATTACCGTATAAAGTTGTGTTGCCATAAAATGCTCGCCCGTATTATTGACTCCTCGTAATCCAACAATCTATAACATATGTCCGGTTATAAACAATAATTAGCAATGTCAATGAATACAAGTACGTGATACTAATTACCTGGCCTGGAAAGAGTGCAAATGAATCGAGCGAGTCGAGACGAAGACGAACCCGTGCACCTTGACCGGCATCTGTACTCGCTTCAATAACCACTGATGACTCGTTCAATCGTGCATCACTATCACAACATATTCTGCCCACCACGGTCATGTCACTCTACGTGTAGTAGCATAGTAGTCAGTATAGGCAACACAGTCATGTTACACTATAGTAACTCTACCTGGCTTGGTACACCAGGATGACACCAGGCTGTAAGTTGATGTGCCTCTGAGATGATAGTGCCATGCTGTTCTATTTGTTGATCAAGTACTATAGTATATCGTTGTTGTTTAATCACATTAATAATAGTAATAATGTCATTATTACGGCAATCTACCTGATGCTTTTTGTGCCAATTTCTCAAACATGTAACGATATGAGTTCTCCTCTTGACCATCCAATACGACTAGTTTGAATGGATGACTCGATTGCTTACGACGTGGATAACCTGTCAGCTTCTCATTATGACACACTTCTATCTTTCCCTTATTGTTGCGTTCTACAAACTTTGATGCCGATAATGAACTAGGAATTCATTTGTATATTATTATTACAAATAACTGGTTTATATTCTGTTACTTACGCAGGTAATGAATGTGCTACTTTACCATTCGTGTCGATGGTCGATCCAGATGATTTAACGCGTAATGAAGGATTAGATCGAAGTGGAGTGGAGGCGATTTCCCCGATATGCCATTAACACGTACGCGTTTCATCGGTGTATCGACAATCCTTCACCTTGTAGCCTAATAGTCAGGTTAGCATGCTGTAGTCGATTGATCAACTAGTAGATTATCATATAATTACATTGAGGCCAGTGAACTTTCATCGAATGTAAAGCTAGTATCATTGAAACTGGCACCATTGACCGGATTCGGCTTGGTCACTTTCGGTTTTTTAGCATGTTTGCTCACTTCATCACTTAGTAGAGCAAGTGTTTCGTCGTTAAGAATAAGCGGGTCGCCACTCTTGCTCTCGCGAAAGCAGCATACTTCCCAGTGAGTATGCAGATCTTCCGGTGATAATCGGTAAAGCTGACATAAGGATTGCACTACATATAGCATATACATATACATATACATAGACGGCATTAATACTCACTCATTATCAAGTGATATACACTATATGGCACTTACACTTCGAGAGAGCATAGCTCGGAGCACCTTGAAGTGCTTGTGAAAAGTGTCGCTCAATGCTAGCTTCAATTGTCATACTAGTAGCGTTTTCCGTTTGATAAGGAGGGAAGAAAATGAATAAAACGCGGATGAAAGGAAGAAGAAAAAAGGGGATTGACGTGACAAAAAAACGCGCATCCTTTTTGTCGCACTACATCTTCAATGCTCATCATTTCTTTAGCATTGCCACGTATGCATACATGTACCGCATACTAATAAACTCACAAGACACGCGTATTTTTACATGTTCATCTAACAATGTTACATTTCAATTCTACGAGTGTATAGATCAACCTTAAATGATGATAGGATGTACAATATACGCTTGCTTACTTACATACATGAGTAATATCATTATTAGCCGTTACATACATGATATGTAGATGCCATTATTTGCCACTACTAATCTATAACGACGATCCTCGTCGCTGTCCTTCTATTCTCATGTAGTAAATGATAGATGCATGCATATGCAAGTACAACTTCATTACTACTGCTGCTACTGATGATATAGTAGTAGTAGTTTATAGCGGTTTATACGTAAGCCTATTGAAAAGGAGAGCAAGATAATAATAGAATCAATAGATTTGCCATAATAATGTCGATCATTATCATTATCATCATCAAGAAGTAAACATTTGAGTGCGGGGGTATGAAAGATTATCCTTACTTTTGACTATGAATGTGACGTTGCCAACATACACGCTACGGTTGCTAGTTGAATGAACGAGAGACTCGTACATCTTCTTACGCGTCACTCGCGTATAACTTGAATAGGAGCAATTTGCCTATATATACTGGACATGTTAAGCGGCAAATATCAAGTAATTCCTCATCCGATCAACGCAACTTAGCCGTTACATCTCATTTACTCACTCACTCACTTACTTACTACACAATTATCATTGCTTCGTATTTCAATATAAATTGTTGTCATTCTTTTTCTTATAAAAAAAGCAAACGTTTGTCAACTTAAACGTTCATCTACATCATCGATATTGCGTTTAATTCTGCACTTTTGCATTATTATTTGCTATACTTGCACGACCGAGTCTTCCTCTCTATCTACCTCTCTCACTTTATATCTTACACTATATTCAAAATCTCATTTTACATCATGATGCTCAACCAACTAAGCGTTGCCACTTTGCTTGTTCTATGCGTTAGCGCCAGCCAACTGGTTCTAGCTGCCCCACAATACGGCGAGACGACTATTGGCGGAAGAATGGAGCTGTCGGAGGATTCGAGCATGGCGGTGCCAATACCGGGTATAACAATGGTGGTCCAGCGGTGGTGTCACCAGTCAAGCATGAAAAGTCGATCATCGGTGAGGCACCCGTAGCATTTGCTCATGGTAAACAATACGACCATGGTGAACGTGTGGGACGTGTGGGACGAGTGGAGCAGACAAGACAAGCAGTACAGCATGGCACCGTGCAACATGGCACCTTACGACATGACAATGTGCAGCATAATACCGGACATGGTGGTCGTGTCGTGGAGAAGGAGGAACAACACGGCCATGATAATGGTTATGACAATGGTGGTGATCACGTAAAGACCGGTTTTACATCTGGTCAAAATCACTTTGGTGGCAAGTCACGTCACGGTGCTGAGGCTGATCGTGGTCAAGTGGAAGCATTCGGTAAATCGGCAATCGTGGCGGTGCCGGTTATACCTCGGGCGATATCGGCCATCAGGGTAGTCGCGGTAACCACGGAGGTCAACACATCATTAGCGGAGGAGATGACAACAATGTTGGACACGCTGCCGAGAATACTAAACAAGGCGCACACTCGCAATATCGTCGTAGTCTAGCTCGTCGTGGTGATTATGGTGAAACGAACCATAATGGTGGACATGTTGCTGCTGATACCCACAAGAAACCATGCAACAAGAAGGGACATGGTGGCGTTGAACACTCTGGAGAAGAGATCCATGGCGACAATACTGTGACCTCAAGCACTGGAGGACCTATTGCTGAACACGAGACGGATTATGCTGGCGAACACGGCAGTATTGGTGGTCATAGCGGTGAACACAGCGGCCTGAAGGATTCGAGCAGAACACCACTGGAGGACACACCACCGGAGGACAGGATTTCGAGCAACACGATACTACTGGACATGTTGGTGAACATGAAGTTGACTCTGCAGGTACGCATCACAGCAGCACTGATGGCCATGTCATTGGGGACATGATGGTAAGCATAGTGAACGCGATGTATTTGAAGATGATACTGGATACAATGGTGGTGTACAAGGAACTAGCGACGAGCACAACAGCATTGGTGGTGACAATGTCGAGCATGACAGCAATGGAGGACCAGACCATGAGACCGATTTCACTGGTGGTATACAGCACAGCAGCACAGGTGAACAGGGCATTAGTGGCCATCAAGTTGGACATGGCGTACATGGCGACAGTGTAAATGACGTTGAACATCACAGCAGCACTGGTGGTCATGTCATTGGGGACATGATAGCGAGCATAGTGAACGTGATGTATTCGAACATGATACGGCTACAATGGTGGTGTACAAGGAACTAGTGACGAGCACAATAGCATTGGCGGTGACAATGTCGAGCATGACAGCAACGGAGGACCAGACCATGAGATTGATTCCACTGATAGCGCGCATGGTGGTGTACATAGTGACAATGATGAATTCGAACATCCCAGCACTAGTAGTGAACATACCACTGGTGGTGAACATAGCATTGATGATAGCACTGGCAGCCATGTTGACTATGCTCCTGCTGGACATGTTGCCAGCGGTGCTCCTATTTCAGCTGAAACATCTCATAACAGTGAGCATGGGGCGGGCCCCAGCCACAATAAGAAGTGCACGCGTCCCGGTCAACATGGTCAGCACGACGCTGTCGAAGAAGCCCCAGTTGCTCATGACAGTGAACCCACCGTCGGTGCCTACTAAAAAAGCATATTCAATTGATGGTCGGTAGCAATTATGCTCCACCTCATTAATAAAGAAATTATTATACACTTTACATTTTGCTTTCTACAATTGATGAATGAATAATTTACTCTTTGATTCATACACTTGACATGCACTATACTACTACTACTACAAATAACAGGCAATTCACTAATTGATAGATAATTTATTGATCATATTCACTCAATATATATATATGATATATTGGTATTATTTCTTAAAGATGGCTGCTTTAACACGAGAGAAATAATAGCCGATGCCGCGGAATACACCACGGATTCGATCCATGATTGTTTCCTCCTCCTCGCCTTCATCGAGTTCAACTTTGGATCCAAACAAATAGATAATAACAAATAACACGGCACTAGCCACGGGAATAGCCACACCAGCTGGGTAAAGTCGGAAACCGACGGGCAAGTAGCCGAAAACAATGGACACCACAGCAACAATTAAGGCATAGGGCAATTGTGTGGTGACGTGTGCTGGTAGTGGACACTTTGATGACAAAGCGCTCATTACACTCGTGCCACTAATGGGCGAGCATTGATCGCCGAAGATGGCACCGGTTAGAATACTGGCCACCGTGTCAACAATGGCTGCCTCACTGCCTGGTTGTAAAGCGGATGCCAATGGAATAGCCAAGGGGAATAGAATGGCCATGGTACCCCATGAGGTACCCGTTACGAAGGAGATGACGCATGACGTGATAAACACGAGTGTAGGCATGACACGCGGGTCTAACGATCCTCGGAGTACACCGACAATAAAGTGAGCGGTACGTAGATCGTTGAGAGCGGTACCAATGGCCCAGGCCAGGGTAAGAATCAATACAGGTTCGAATACTCTTTAATACCAATAACCCAGTGTTGCAATGACTAGAATAATGAATAGAGGATTAGTACTGATAATAATGCTACTACTACTACTACTAAATGTACTTACATCAGCTACAGTAAGAATGTTTTGCGCCTTGTATAGGACAATACTAAAGATAGACGTGAATAGCGATGCATAGATGAGTGCACCATACGAATCGCCATTACCGGCCATGGTGGCTATATCGATATTGACCGCTTCACCAGCTTGTTGTAATTTACGCGTGGCGTAATAGCCAGTAACAAAAATACCCAATATAATAAGGAACACATTGATGAAAATGGGAAGTACAGCGTTAATCCAACGACGTGGTTTGCCTGCGATTGGTTTGACTGGATCTTCAATTTCCTCCTCGTGCGAGGCAATACTCTTCTCGTCGTTCATCTTTGATTCATTGATGGATACGGTACCGGGGGCGGTTGCTGTCGTCATGGCTGCCTCCACGTCTTTTTCCGTCATTTCCTCGGATATCGTCTCGAGTGATCGATTCTTACGGCGGCGGAATAGTCGTTTCATCATACCAGAGGCGAATCCTGTCTCTGCATCCGCAGTGTCATCACCGGTATTGTTGCGTTGCCATTGCCGTTGTCTTGCTTTTTCCGACCGGGTGGATCGGGTGCCACTTGACCGGTACGGTAGGCACGACGTTCCGCAGTGAGCATGGGACCGAAATCACGCTTCAGTATGTTCAACTCGGCAAGGAAGATGATCATGAGAATGGGATAGAAACGACCAACGATGGTCTTCAAGAATATCATGAATGGATCGGAAGTGTTGCCCAATTTACGTAGTTCATCCGCGATAAGTCCCACTTCATAGCCGATCCACGAAGAGACCGGAGCAATGGAGGCGGGAGGCGAGGAGGTAGCGTGCACGAAGAAGCCAACTTTTCACGAGAATCTTTAGTAAATCCGTTACTTGAACCATATTCGTACCAACAATCAAACAACTAGCGAAATCTATTAGGTAGCGATGAACAATGAGCATCATAGCAGTGTCATATGCTTTGTATTAGCACTTACCATCAAAGAAGATGATCATGCCCAGGATAAAGGTCACCCATAGACCACGCCATCTAGTGGTAGCCCAACGTGTTACCACTTGAGCCAATCCTTCAGCGCCACCACTACGTTGAATGAGAGCGATCAAACCGGCGAGGAACCAGGTGAACAGCAATACTTTATCATGATCAGGATCACTTAGTGCCTCGACCATGTAGTAGTCGGCAGCACGTAGGAATCCCGTCAATGGATTGTAGAAATTGATAAACATTGCCGACAAGAATACACCGCAGAACAATGCGAGTAGTACTTGTTTCGAGATAAGTGCCACGGCAATCAACACGATAATGGGCAGTAGGGTAAGCCAGCCGGGTAATGCATGAATGACAATGTCGGGCGATGGCTCATGAACGGATGCTTGATTCATAGCGATCTGCTCCTTACTGAAATGCACGCTAAGTGAATGGGCACCGGATGTCTTAATGGGGAATGGTTCCAGTTCCACTTCGGCGGCTAGTGCACCCACACTATCGGCTTTCGCGAATGTACCCTGACTAATAATCGGGTCACCGGGTCGTACACCCTGTGTAACAATGTAGGGAATGTTGGCACTGGGATAAGTCTCGTTTGCGGGCCAGGTAAGTTGAACCTTAAGCGTTACTTCTTCCCCATTGAGCGCCACCTTAGGACCGAGTACGAGTACTTTTGTGGGTAGACCGGCAGCAAGTGCCGTTGCATTGTTAGAAGCGGTAGCGGGCGATGTCGCTGTAGTTTGCGCAACTGTTGTACTAGCCGTTAAGCAAAGCAACCCAAAGGTGATTAAACACCATTTTATCGGTGTTATTCGTAGCATAACTGTTAGTGACTTATCCACGCGTGTCACTACACAAGTACAGCTACTGATAGACTATATATATATTTATGTATATTTATATTGAAGGATACTCGTCAATCGTATGTGATAACTAATAATGTCAGTGTGGGTATACGTCAACACAAAATTGTCGTCAGCTGTGAAACAAAATAAAACGTAACGTAATAAAGTAAAGTGAAATGGAAGAGAGAGAGAGCAAGAAAGCAACGATGGTGATAACGACGAGAATGAAGCGTAACAAAAAAGAAAAATAGTACGTGCGGAGTGTAGGCAATTTAATAAAAAATTATTCTACTTTTTTAAAGGGCGAAATGGAACAACATGCTCGCTACTCACTCAATAGTATGTCTATCAATGTGGTTCCCTTTCTCTTTCTCTCTCTCTCGCCATTCGTAAACAAGTTTGTTCATGATGTAAAATAGCAGGAGCCACATGCAGCATTCACCGGATACAGGACAATGTGGCAGTCTACTTCCCCGTAATATCTCCGTATCACGTGGATGATGACTATACAAATAGTATGATTGGGATGATAGAAAATAATCTACAAAGTGACGGACGTTCAAATAGAATGAATAAAAAAAAGTAGATCATCTTCTATCTAAGAGATCTTTAATCACATCAACATGACATCTTCTACTTTAGGAAAGAAATCAGCATTTTACGCGTTTTTTTCTCTCTCATGAACTGAGTTGACATTTGTACTATAAACTACATAGATGAATAGGATATGTAATAGTATATGGTGCAGTTAAAATACGACTAATGAGATGATCATAATTAATATAAGTGATATTCATTCATTTGAACTGATCTTTATTAATTATGAATTAATAATAAACTAGCTCGTTAGTAGGTTTAACTAATTTGACCATCTGGAATGGAACGAGAAATGACCACACCATGATCTGCCGCAAACATCTTGTGGACCTTGCCTTCCGGTGAGACCCATGTAGCCTCACGCTCGCTATTTGTCTTGAAACCAGGTTTGAATGTCTCGAAGATCTTCTTCTTTGGATTAAGTTGAGCATCCGGTTGACCCTCGCGGAATCCTTCAAAGTAGACACGGTCACCGGGTTTAGCACCGGTTGGCGGTGACAATGGCTCGACTGAACTACCATCAGCTGAACTGGCACACATGACCATACCGAATGATTTGATACCACGCATACTATCATTATACATTTGTATTAACTGCTGGATGTTACACTGTATTGTTTGCTTACCTGACAGGTTTCAAATTGCACATGACAATCACGTCACGATTCTGCATCTCCT
The DNA here is from genome assembly GCA_025201365.1 of Syncephalis plumigaleata. Taxonomy (NCBI): domain Eukaryota; kingdom Fungi; phylum Zoopagomycota; class Zoopagomycetes; order Zoopagales; family Piptocephalidaceae; genus Syncephalis; species Syncephalis plumigaleata. The sequence goes on from JAIXMF010000001.1 coordinate 2,270,477, forward strand.
CTAGTGGCACGAATTTAACAAGACCACTAATAACCACGCGTGGCTCATCTTCGCCCACATCGATACGCTCCACGTAGAGTGACTCGGCATCTTCATGACGTTTGCAATCAACGATACGACCAACGCGTAGGTCAATCTGTGAAATAACTGGACCTTGACTTGCTGCTGCTGCTGCTGCTGTAGCATTCTTTGATGATTCACCTATATTTGTGTTAGTATACAATTGACTAGTATTAAATCAATAGCAAACACGCCACCTTTCTTTTCCTTCTTTTCCTTCTTTTCTTTCTTCTCTTTCTTTTCCTTCTTGTCGGTCTTTTCATCCGTAGCAGCTCCTCCTTCCTTTTTGCCTGCCTTCTTATCTGCCTTGACTGGTGCAGCCGGCTATATCAATGGAATAAACTGGCTTAAATGTTTGTCATACAAATAAAATGAATAAGTTACCTTTGGTGCATTTAGATCAATAGCAACACGGGGGAGTCCAGCTGCTTGTAGATCCTCGAGTGACAACACATTTTGAACGTGATCAAACCAACGTGAAAAGTCATTGAGTGCAAATCGACGCTGAGCATTGAATGATGTCTATTATTGTAATAATACAATGGTTGGTCAGCTACTTGACATGACCGATCGATACATCTACATTACCATGACGGTGTAAAGACGGGCATAGACAGCGATATCAGCTACGGTAGATGATTGCTAACCAAATAGGTGCGTGTGAGGAGATGCTCGTTTAGACGCTATAATATGATAATAACAAGTATCAAGTATGAATACGTTAAATGTAAAGCATCTTTATTGAACTATCACAACTAGTTACCTTAGCGAGTGAGGCATGCTCGGTGGCCTCGGCTGAACTGCTCAACCATTGATGTATCTAAAGAAACAATCGATCAACTTGTATTAATTCTCAGTGAACCACGTCATACATAGACGAGATATCTACCTCAGCACCGTCAGCTTGTGATTCACCAATGAGATTCTCGCCTTGTAGAGTTGCCAAATGAACAATAATCGTGTTAGCACCTTCAACTTTGGTGCCGTCCTCTAGAACAAGTACTGGCTTCTACGGGATAGTCAATAAAAAGAGGATAGTGTGGTTAGTGAAATGGCTATTACCTCTACAGAAGTGACTGATTCAAGTGCAATATGAGCGTGGACATTCTTGCAATAAGCATAGACAAGTTTACAGCGCTGTCGATGGGAGACACCTGAATACGTGCTGTGGCCATGCTGCTTTCAAGTTGATAACTGAAGGAGAACAACAAATGACAAGAGCGATTGGAAAGAACAAGAAAAGGGAAGAAGATCAGTGAAAAAATGGTAAGCTAACAACTCATTATAAATTACGATTCAATTCCATAGTCAGCCAATATCGTTTAGTAATATTTAATGATGATGCCTTCATACTAGATTACCGAGCATATTGTCATTGTATACTTGATTGTATTAGTTCAGGAATACTTTAGTTAAGCAGACATCTATTATATCCATTACATTTAATGAATACATGTATGTCATAATGATAATAAACCTTTAGTTACTTGACAACTACTGCTTGTTTGTTTTCTTTTCATTAAGCACTAGTTCATCTTACGAGTTATGCTTGAAAGTCATCATAATCTACTACTATTACTTACAAGTACTAGTATTGCGGTATTGAATTAGTTGCTGTACCATTTTTATTGTTACAACTATAATCCTATGATCAATTCATGATTAACAAATCAGTTGCTCAAGCTGTTTTAGCACGCTTTACAGTTAGTTGTTCCACATCGACTTCTAGCGAGGTTAGATAGTCAGCCGCACCTGTAATACTACGATTCCAGCGTTCGCGCCACTCTGGTATCACTCGTTCACGCCATAGTCGACGTAGGCGATGGAATGCGGAATTAGGCGCAGCACTCGGTGTGTAAGCATATTCTTTGGCTGCAGTCTCGGCCGACACATACTATTTTAGTTATGCAATATGGATTCATAAAGAAGAAGAGGTTAATATATATAAGTGATGACTATCACTACTAGTAGAACTATCGAGTATTCACTACTTACTGGCTGTTTACTAAGTGCAAAATTCAATTGATCACCAGCAGAACAAAGTCGTGCTCGTAGCATACGAACATCCTCCCGTACATAGGTACGCTGGTAGTATATCGCACCACCTACCAGGATACTACCACATATGAATGCGGATATACGCGACATGACTAATAGATGGGATAAAAGGGAAAAGAAAACCTTGCTTATTACAGATTGCAAAATACAGTGTTTTTCCTATGATTGCGCATTTGCCTTTAACATTTGCAGCTTATTAATAAATAGATTTACACAATTGCTAACACCATCATCAATTCTATAAGGTAGATGATACAAGTGTACTAGTATAATTGGATATTGCCATGTCATGTACTTACAAGTAGCTATTGATTATCATGTATGGAATCGAAATATGGCTGCATGTCTGAATTTTATTCAGATTATCGCAGTGTTCGTGCTAAAGGCCCTGTTCCAGAACAATTTGAACGAAGTACCATTCCTTCTAAACGTTCAAGCAATGATGAGCAAGATCAAGAGGGAACCAAACAACAAAAAACAATTCATCCGTAATAGTTATAGCTATCTTACACCGAAGATACTTGCAAGTGTTAACATTATTATTATTTGTAAAAACAAGTGGCTAACTGCGCAAATTGGATGGAGAAAGCACTGTAGCACCTCATCATTCTGATGATTATTATCCATATCAACTGAGGAAGAGAAATACACCATCTACGCTGTTTATTCCTTATTACTTGCTTCTATCTTTAGCGCAAGTATATAGCATAGTTGAATCGCATATGGATACACTGCAATATGGCGCCATATTATTTCTAGCCATAAATACGACTATAATGCCACGCATTACTGGTGCGGGCCGATGCAATGGGGGAATGAGTGCGCTTTGACCTTGACAGGCACACATACCCATACACATACACACGTACGCACGATAACAACATGGCTATTCTACACATGATCAACGAAATATTACTCAACCCTCTGGCCATACACTTGCCATTTATGTTAGAATAGACGTCTGGCCCGGTGCAGCGTCTTTCCTTGGCAGGTAATTATAACCACAAAGGAACCATATGTCCACGCATGTGGCTGTCTGCGTGTATTACACGGTTGCCAACGTCTAATTCTCTCGTGATAGCGTGGCAAGTAGTCAAACATCTAGCACTAATAGGATATAGACACACACACAGACCACACAGCTTGTCAGTTAGTCAGTCATCGGTTGCTCCTTTGTTCGTCCAAAAGAAAAATGTCCGTTCAAGGATGATGAGCGCCACATGTACCGCTACTGTTTGGCGTAATGATTTACTTTCTCGGCATTGCCACAATAATAAAACAGTATGGTCTACACGCAATTACTATGCCAGATGATAGTGATAATCATTATTAGCAGCATATTAATACAAGTAATGGTAGATCCACGAGAGAATAATCCGGAATCTATCTTTGCAACCGTTTACTATACCTTACCTTTTTCCTTTAATACTGACGAACTTGCCATACATCTGTCTCTTTCTCTCTTTCTCACTCCCCTCTCTCCTCTCTCTCTTTTATATTTGTTCACTACTTCCTACTTTGTCGACCTAGACCTGACCATACCATTATTACCTAATAGTACTCGCGTTATAGAATAATTTGTCAAACATCTGTTTAAATCCGCTTTTACCTTGTTTCCTTCTTTTTCCTCTTACATATTTTTGTTGTAACCACGGTTGTATCGACGTGCATTTGTTCCAATCGTCGATATTTCCCTATAGAATTTGTTGATATTTCGAAAGGGTAAGTTCAAGTTCAAGTTCAAATGAATCCCATCTATGTGAACGTATCGTGTATTTCAGTCTAGTAATATGCATGTCATTGCTGCTACCTGTTCTATTCAATGTATTACAATGTTCGCTCTCTCCTTTATTGCTAATGTTGTAATGGCTGATATAATAGCGAGTATTGCATCTATCGTGTACAGCATTAGAGCTGCATTGTTTGATAATGTCACCAATTGTTATTGCTTTACTTTGCTTCTACCTTGTTCATTTCATTAGCCGGTTAACTTGTCACGTACGCCTTTTGCCATGTGCGCCTCTGCTTCCCCAGAAACAGACAGACAGACAGACAGGCAGACAGGCAGGCAGACATACATACGGATATACGGATATACCAATTTACTTGTGTGTCCCTTTTTTCAAGTACTGAACCGGCTATGCAACATCGTGCATGTATTCTCACCATTAACCGATTGATAAAGCATTCATTCGGTGATATAGTTCAAAGTCATTCATCTTAATTCTTTTTCCATCGCTGTCTTCATTTCTTTGTTGCATCGCTTCTACTATCTATCCGTTATATTGCATTCTATCTACCGGCCATTGACGTACTACAGCTCTATCGTGTGTTATACTAGTTATTAACATAGGAAATAACGCCAACTACGATAGTTGATTATTACGTTACTTATTCTATACCATCTGCCGGTCAGTTTGGTCTTTCTCTCTATCTCTCTCTCTCTCTCTATCTTTCTATATCCCTCTCTTTCTATACGTAAGCATATATATACGCATTATATATACATACATACATACATACACGCATACTCGCATACATCTATCGTCCATTATTTCTTGGGCCTTGTGGTTCGCTCTTCTCACGTGTGCACATCACACCGATATTCTTATTCATCTCCTCTCCTCTGTCTCCTCTGTCACGGTTACTGCTAGTGCCACTAGCACTGATACTGTCACTCTCCCCGTTTAGCACCAACGGTAAGCACATTGGGTTGTTTTGAGTTGTGTCGTGTTGTGTTGTGTGATCAAGGTGGAATCCTGTTTGCCAGTTACATGCATCTCATTGTCCGTAATATTGCTTCGGCGTTTCATCATTGAATTCAAAATAGTCTTCCCATTTTCTTTAATTCTATACTCTCGCCTTCTATCCATTTCGCTACGTATATGCCAATAACCTAATAGTTGCTATCTCGCCTTAAGGCTAGTAAAGCGACAATCTCGATAATACAACAAGGACTATCGGTGATAGTTGGCACCAAGTGCGAGATATTATCCTCGAATAGGGTTACGCTCGCTTCTTGCCACTCACTAGTATAGGCCCTTTGCATTGGCTCTAGCCTTGTCTGTCGTTTATCTCACTTTCTCTGCTTATAAAACATTATTGCCAGTCTGGTCAGTAGAATCATTTATTACTTCCATTTCATCCACCACTTCTACTACTTCTTTCGTGCTACAGGTGAATACTTCATTTTGGGTTTGCGTTTTCTTATCCTGCAGTCGGATCTCTTTCCTTTAACGTTCATACTCACGCCCTATCATTAATATGACCATACCAGGCAATTGAACGTCAAAGCTCGCACACACACACATATATATATATATATACATATACACATATACACGCACATATACACGCACACATACCACTTTAATTCACTTGGTATTATCGATCAATTGCTTTATTTATCGATTACCATTTCTAATTTAGTACTACTCCTGTGGTCGATAAGTTACACCGTCATTGTTGTCGTAGCCACACGCCGCCTTGTTTAGACAGGGGAAGGGTTGCGTATAGAGTATAGACGGCCATTGTTTCGGCGATAACTAGCCGTCTTTTCGCTTCTTCTTTTCCCAACTCGTCTGTTCTTCATATTGTGCACGCTATAAGATACAAACAAGCGCACGTACGCACGTTTGCACGCTCACGCTGTTATACACGCGCACTCGTCGTTTATTCGCATACATAGAATATTTGCCTGTTGCCATTTCCTCTCTTACTACTACTTCTCCTATTACTATTACTATTACTACTACTACGCTAATATAATCCTTGTCATTATTATTATTATTACTCGTACTAATATTATCTATTATAATAGTCCTTATTGTGCCTTCTAGTTTACTATCGAGTTGTCCCGTCTAGATCGTGAAACTACCCGGGAGGCTTAATTGTCATAAACGCTAAATTTCAGTTCAACCTAATACTAAACCTATCGGATTGCAGCGAACCCTAGAATATTCAGCGATATCATTTTGCCAAATTGCCGACGTAATCCCTGTATAACGGTACTACGTGTGCAATAGAACAATTTTTGATATTTTTCTATTATTAGTTGTTGTTGATACATATCACGTATACACGTCAGCAATACGCCGCGTCAGTTTTCTTTTATTAAACCCGATATAATAGCACACGATCATCATCATCATCATCAATATTACTCAGTTAGCTCCGCCTTTATTATTCATGGACAGCCAACCGCATTGGGATACCGCCGTGGCCTCATCATCAATGAGTGAACCATGCTCCGCGTACAGTACACCTGGTAATTCAATGGCGCCATCCGCTCGTACCAGTGCCACCGAGGAACTAGTTGTTAGCGGTACGCTTCATGGCAATGGTAAAATGACCGATGACGCCATGATTAACAGGGTGGTCGAGTCGGTCAGCCTACTTGAGATGTACGATCCCAACGACACCGCTCCTAATCGCGCGCATCTTCGTCTATCGAATCAGTCGTTGTCGTCATCCTCCTATTTATCGTCACGACCCGTGTCCACGGTGTCATCGGTATCGTCCACTTGCGGTGAACCGCAGAATCAAGTAGTACTAAACTATGCCAACATGCAGTTGACGGAATGTCCAAACGACGTTAATCCAGGTGAGTATTCTTGTCATTTAGTCAGAATGTAATGGCTCAATTAACAATCATGCATACCACTAGATGTAACCGCACTTAGCCTATCATTCAACAAGATCGTGGCATTTCCCATTCAATTCTTTCAACCATTATCGAAATTACGTGTTTTGGATTTAAGCGGCAATGGATTACGCACGCTACCACGCGACATTGGTCTGTGCCTACTACAATTGCGTGAACTTCGTCTTTCCAAGAATATGCTGGAATTCCTTCCGCCTAGCATTGGTGCTTTGGAGGAACTGGAATTGCTCGACCTGGGATGGAATATGCTCGAGATGATCGATCCACGTCTCTTTCAAAATATGCGTAATCTCCAGTGTTTATGGTTGCAGCATAATCGACTACAAACGTTACCGCCATCCATTGGATTGTTAGGCTCCTCGTTGACGGAAATCCTACTAGATGGCAATCCATTCACCGCGCCCATCGACGAGTATACCGCGCCTCTCCTATTGCTCAATGACAATTGGTCATCTAGTTTCAAGGCAAATCGCACAAGTCGTGATCAATTCGGCGCGATTAAAGGCTCTTTACGGAAATCCACATCGGTAGATACTAAAATGAGCATGAAGAGTAAACACTGGAATCGTACTCGATTGACTTTGGCACGCTCACGTACAAAATCGCTAGCAATGAGCGCACCATTCTTCCATATCCATAATAATGTCAATGGATTCGTATCGCCATCCGAGGGAACATCACCGTCACACACGCGTCCATCATCGATTAACGAGACGATCAACGAGGAGTACGCGAACCATACGACGAATGAACCTCGCGATGATAAGTCGGGCAAGAAGGGCTTGTTCCGTCGTATGCGCAATGGTAGTTTCACGGGTAATCGCCCGAAGAATTCCACAGCAAATCGCAATCGGTAACAATCCCGGTTAATTCGGCAGTGCATAGATCACCGCAATTGAACGCGGTACAAGTGCAAAGTATGCATCCATTAGTTGACGAGCAAATCGAGCCGTACGAATTGGATTCGGTGACCTCAGACGCTGAAAGCAAGCTAAGACGATCGTGGCGTACGCTTAGGAAGCCATTATCATTCGGATCGGATCTTAACACGTCGGCGCAAAGCCAACACGCTCACCATTGGCGTCGCCGTATCGCGTGGAGACTGGTCGTGAGTGCTACTTTCCATCAATGACCGCATCCACCGGTGAAGACACGCAAGTATTACGCGACTCCGGTTATAGCGCGGATGTTCGTCGTTGCTCCTATCAGCAAGAGTATTCGATTGACGAGGATTCCGTGTCCAGTTTTATTTTCTCAGATGAAGAACGTGCAGCACTCTCAAATGCCGACGATGGTACCGAGGAATTGACAATGCAAGTGGTTTTATCGTATCGGAGGAAGTGGCGGCACTGGCTGCTGCTACTAAAGCCGCCTTCATGCGACGTGGCCGTAAGGGTAGTAGTGGTTCAATCGACAACGATCATCTACACCAACCTTACGCGAGAATTACAACAACAACAATATCAGTATCACTAGTGCTATGCTTGCTAGCAATAACAGCAACAGCAACACAACAACAACAATATTGGCAATGTTAATACTCGTCGATCTCATCATCGTTCCACTTCATTCTCTCGCACAGTTACTTGTCCAACATCGCCGCTAGCCTCCGAGTATTGCTCGATTCCACTCCCGGTAAAGGAGGAACAACCGGCGATGATGATCGATACTAGCATTAGTGGACGGCAACATCAATCGCACTCCAATGCAACCTCGATCACCACGAATGAGGAGATGATGGTGGGAAGACCATGTCCTATGAGACAGATGACATTTTATCACCGGATGAACAATTGCAAGCACACGCTCAGAACACGATGGCATCGTTTGAGGCATCATTCGCTCAACAACACAGCAACAGCAGCAACAAGCATGCATCGATCCAAATGGCATGGACCCCTACTCGGCAGAACGACGATTAGCCATGAAACGATTATTGTTTTATTTACGAGATATCTGGGATCTAGGTGTTGGCCTACAAATGCTTAAGAATGACTCGGTAAATGTACGCATGCTTCAATCACAGCCGGATGCCTCGCTAGCTGAGGATATCGTCGGTGATCGACCATTATCACTCGATGTCAATGGATGTAAGTGTGATGTAATGATGACCTATTCATTTTTGTTTAATACTAATACACGCATATGTTCCACTAGTACTACGATTGGCCGAGCGTAGACGTCGAATCATTGATGAGATCATATCGACCGAGCGTACCTACGTACACGAACTAGGCTGTCTGGAACGTTTCTACCTACGTCCAGCGCTTAATCGTGGTGCACTTACTGCCGATGAAACACGAGTGATTTTCAGTAATATTGAAAGTCTTGCCATGTTCCATCGTGAGCACTTTCTTCCTAAGCTTGAAGAGGTAAGCAAGAGAGCAAGATAGACCATAAACGAGTACTAATCCTATTGATAATTAGGCATGCGAACAAGTTGAACCGGGTAATGATCCACCCATTGGTCAAGTGTTCATGAATCACGTAAGTGTATTCTTGACCAAGTAATTAATACTGTATCTAATAATACTAACAATTAATCTGTGAATCTAGTCTGCTTATATCAAAATGTACTCGGTGTATGTGAACAATTTCGAGCATGCACACGTTACACTCGACAAGTGGGAGGCCAGTAAGAGTCATAAGCGATGGCGTCAATTGATGGAGGTTCGTATTAAAGCGTTAATACAGCGCATCAGTCAATAGATATGCATACTGATCGAACGTATTATAGGAAGCGAGAGCTCATCGATCTCATTCCCAGTTGAATATTCAAGGCTATCTAGTCATGCCAGTGCAGCGTATTCCACGATACCGCTTGCTACTACAAGAATTATTCGATCATACACCACACACTCATCCAGACTATCAGAGTCTTAAATCCGCTCTAGATGAAGTTTCCAAGCGTGCCGATGAAATCAACGAACGAGTAAGACAGATCGATATTAGTATGATAACAATGCTAATCTTCTTGATATCATATCATTGTAGAAACGTGATCATGAACAATGTAACAAGGTATTGGAATTACAAAAAATGATCAAAGGATCAGAGAAGGTAAGTCAATGAATAATGGAATGCTTCACGCTAGTTAAGCAATGTATTAATAACGACATTACAATTAGATTCCATTGTTACAACCACATCGTCGATTTGTACGTAAATTCGTATTACGTTCTGCGCGTGAATCCCGTTTACACGCAATGAAACGTATACGATTCAATCAACCACCTGCTATGACTATTCGACATCGACGAATAGATAAGGAGTATCATTTCTTTGTGTTTTGTGATATTCTAGTTCAGGTAGGTCAAGTAAAGTATATCAAATACATTATAATATTAATTACTCACTGATTCATTCATAGTGCAAGGTTCATGGACATCTTAACAAGGAAATGGAACTAGTACGTTGCATTCGATTGGGAGGACGACAAGATCAAATTGAATTGCTAGAAGAGGAAAATGGTAATGATAATGAATGAATGTATATCTATAATAGCCTTGTAACTAATCTATGCATACTACTTGAGTAGAAGTTCGTATTGTTGATGAAGATGCTATCGTCTATGTTACTGGTACACACAGTGAGGTATGTAATACACATTACTGATTATTCATGTATCATTTCAATGTTATCTAACTATTATATACATTTATATAGCTTGTCGATTTAATGAATTCCATTGCTCATCGATAATCATTCTACGAGTAGTGCACATATGCATCTATTTCATTCTCGTAAAAGAAACTCTACTCTACTTGTGTGTACACTTTAGTGAACATGTACTTTTTTCTTCTCTTTTGACATCATTCTCACTACTACTACAGTCATTATTATTACAACTACTACAATTACTATATTATTACTATCACGATTACATTTCATTTCCTATTCACGTATTCTAGTTTAAATTCACTATTCTTTTTTCTTATGATATACATTTCCTATCATTTTTTATCTATCAGCTATATACGAGTATTATAGCATGATTATATGATTCTATTCAAATAAATACGCTTGTGTATTTCAAATCTACATCTACAGCTATTACCTAATTAATTAGCCATTAAGTAGCAGGGGTACCCATGTTATTTATTTTCAATAGATTTAGTAGTTTAACTATTTTCATAGTTTATAATCACAAACCTATACAAACACCCAAACACACATACACGAATACATGCGCATAGGTGAAGAGTGATTCGGAATGAGAAAAAAAACATCAATCCTCTCTAGACGTAGGCTAGTTTTCCTTCTCTTTCACTTTTTTGATTTGGCCATCGCATTCTTAGCGACGTGCAACATAAAGGATATTCTCTGTCCTTTTACTCAAAAACCCACTTAGTACTTGTCGCCATGCCAGCCATCGTAAGTTATCACTATTATTACTAGTATTCTACGTGTTATTAACCTATGAATCTATACTATCGCTATATATATAGCAAAAGACCAAGAAGGCCAAGAAGACCCCAGTCAAGCTTGTTATTGACTGTGCGGCTCCAGCCAACGACAAGCTCTTGACGTGGCCACCGTCGAACAGTTCTTGCACGATCGCATCAAGGTCAGCGGTCGCACTGGTAACTTTGGTGAAATCGTCACGATCACCCGCCAGAGCAACAAGCTCATTATTAACACGACCCAGCGTGTCTTCCCCAAGTCTTACATCAAGTACTTGTTGAAGAAGTTCTTGAAGAAGAACAACCTTCGTGACTGGCTCCGTGTTATTGCCGTCGACCGTATGTCCTACGAGTTGCGCTACTTCAACATCGCCGCTCAAGAAGATGAGGACGAAGATGAAGATGACGAAGAGTAAATTGAGTATCATTCCTACCTCCATCGATACACGATATCCAGGCAGCGTGAAGAACGAATAGGAGAATGGAAGCACTCTACTCGATTTATTTTGACTTTACACTGTGCTATGTATAGCGTGTATTGGCGATTGGCAATAAAACAATGCGTGTGCACGCGCGCTTTAATTAATTGTGTTTCTTTCTTTCTTTGTTTGTTTATCTATCTACATTGGGCGTGACGAGAACGAGCCCTCCTTATTATATAGGGTAAATCACAATCTCCATTGTGTCAATGATATGACTATGACAAAACATATATTATAGAGTATATATAGCGGTAAGCATGGACTAATAACGATGTATTATATTACGGTAAGCTGTATAGATATAGATATAAACATACTAAATAATGATGGTGATAAGATGAATCAAACGGTAAATTATAATCAGCAATTCATTACTAGATGACTAGTCTATAGAATTCGAATGATCAGCTATTATTATTATTATACGAGTGCCGACATTCGATCAGAACCATTTACTTCCGGAATTGTGACAATATCGTTAGAACGTCGACTACGAAGCCTTGTAGAATGTATTGGATGTGCATCATTTGAAGGTAATAATGATAATAATACGATAGTAATAGCGGCACAATCATGATAATATTCAATCCACGAAGGTACGTAGTAAACATAGTTGACATATAACTAATTTACGAATAGAACAGAGTAAGTAATGAATAGTAATAGAAAGAGTAAGAGTAAGAGTAGAACAGGTAAATAATGTTACGACTTTGATCTGCATATTCTCAAAGGCATGTCGACCTTTTATATTTAAGAAAGAACATCAATTCGACTATTCGATGATAACCAATGAAAATCCTACTTTATTATGCATATTAATATGGATACGGATTACTACCGCGACAATCACATCATTTTAGCTTTTTTACGCTCTTCGATAAATGCATCAATCCTCGCCTTTAATTCATCATCTAATAGCAGTAATAGTGACAACATCAATAGTATATTAATACGGCTACTTATATTACCAACTGATAATGATTCATTTAATGTCACACTTACTCGATATTAACATATCTACCGATAATGCTTTACGATTGAATGGATCAAATGGACTACTTAACAAGTGTGATTTGATGGCAGATCTCTCCATAGTGACACCACTTGTGGGTAGGGTTACTGGATCACGCATTAGTGTATAGGTAATTGGATCTAGTAGAATAGAATGGTTCATTAGCATCAATGGCAGTATACATTTGTATATAATATTACCTAAGAATTCATCGGGTGCATCTGCTAGCAACGTTTCCTCATCCACATTACTTTGTCGACGTGTTTCCACTTCATTAGGAATTTCTGCAATTGTTCAATCTCTGCTTCCGGTTTCAATCCATATTTACTTAGAATGTTAATGGCCTTAGTAAATCGTTCAGGACGATAACTACGCTCTTCACGAGCCATAGCCTCAATGAACTCGTTACGGTGTAGATTGATATAGATACCGATAATGCTAGACAGTAATGATCTCGGTTCAAATCCGTATTTCTTTGGATTCTCCACTTTGAGCTCAGTACATTTAGGTCCAACCAATGTGTTCAGATTGTAATTTAACATAGCAGTTAATCGATCAACGACTTCAGGTGCTAAGAATGGACCGGTACTTCCTTTGTCATATATTGAATCATATTCACTGTTTCCTTTGCTAGACCAATATAGGAACGAGCTTGTCGTTCATCCTGTTCCAATTGACCCTCACGCTCTTGTCGATGTTCCTAACAACAGCAAGTTAATAGGATTCATGTAATGGCACACTCGCTATTACTATTACTATTACTATTATGGTTACTCACTTGTGTTGACTGTTCCCATGCAGTAGTATTGGCCATTTCTGTTTGAATATTCCGGATATCTGATAGTTTAGACAATGCCTCATCTAATAGATATGTTGTGTCATTCATTAATAGATTGACGAATTGCACAAATGAATCCATATCTCTATTCAGCATGAGTGATACATGTAAGTAGATGTTGATCAATTAATAACTAGACAACTATCGGGTCACCTACTTGCTCTCTTCACGAAGTCGTTCACGATGACGTTCATCCTGCCAAATTCGCTTAACAATCTGCGAGATATTATATCGAATATTGAACTTGTCATAGAATTGCGATGATGCACCGGTACGCTCCACCTCTAAACATGCAAATTAGTCGTGTTAGTTATCTACATACATATATATATATATATATTTGACATAGCATTATTATTACCAGTGTAGAATCGCATCATTGCAGGCATTAATATTCAACTGCCATGGGATGTGTACATAGAATGGCGGCAAGTCCACCTGATGGTTCTCCTCGGAAGGGATAAGTCATATAGGCCAATACCTAGTATTATCATAGCAAGTAATATGACAATGATTAAGCTTGTCAATACACGCATACATACAATAATGATTAGCATATATACCTCAGTCAATTTCGCTCTCAAGTATGGATTCTTTATGTAATTAGGCGTGGAATAAATGTAATGGCAAATACCACAAATTCATCAAGGATTACTTCTGCCAATAAGTGAGGTTGATATCTAGTAATGTAACAAGATTAGTAATAGCAATAATCATATAGATGATAGTTACTTTAAGATGAAAAGATATATCTCGGCAATATCCTCTATGAAATACTCGGGTAACATACTGAAATACTGTGGTGCCACATTAGGTAAAGGCAATCTAACAATGCATAATTGATATTTGTTACAATTTGATAGATAGATAGATAGATCAATGACTTACGAGATTGAATCATGCGGATAAGCATGTTGTGGATCAACTAGACGCAATAACCATGTCATCATAAGTGATGCAAATCGTAATTGTCGTTGTAGCATATATGGATCCATTAATGCTGCATCCAGCGTATATTTGTGTGCAACCATTTGATCTAAATTCGTCTACAGGTATATATATACATATATACATATGAGGCATTATACTATTAATGACTTGATGATACTTACTGTAGATTGCGTAAGCATAGCTTCCATAGCATTTCGAGTATTTATCTAGAAACAGAAGAAAAGTGTTAACATCATTAATAATGCCTATTACTTATCTCAATATCATACTTACATCACTGGCTACACCAACACGATTCTTTAATTCCTCTACACGTCGATATAAATCGTCAATTGATCGAATGAATTTCTCATATACACTAAAGCATCGATGTAGCGTGTAATGAGTGAATGCACCAGTTAAATAGAAGCAATGTGAAATGAAATTAGGCTCTATTAAATACATATGATAATATAGTAGATTAGTATAATTGATTGCTCATTCAATTGTTAGTAATAATCACTTGCCTGTCTGTTCCAACAATGCATCCTTGTAGAATGCATCTGTTTCTTCTTTACTGGCATTAATCTTAGTTTCCTCTTCAATGTTCAATAAAGTGCCAGGCTTCCTATAGTAATCACGATCTATTCTATCAATCTATTATAGCGATGATTAGTCATTTCTAGCATTATTTAGACTATAAAAGCGTATATATATACCTTACTATACCTCACATCCATGAATGGTTCACATAATGCCATTAGGATGGAGAGTAGATTCATCATAAATCCATCAGTGGATACAATGCGTGGATCCACTTGCATTTGAGCACGTTTATGATTAGATTCGGCTACATTGGCCAAGTAGCGTAGTGTGGCCTGACGTGAATCGGTGCTAACACGAACCAGATGATTGGCTAGTTCAATGAGTGTATACTGCAATGTCATGGTTATTCAATGTCATCATTTCCATTTACTGTATTGACCTACTCTATAATTCTGTATAACACCGCGTAATGAATTAATACTACCGACAAAGTCACCAGCCGGTTGACTATATGCATTCTTGAAATAAGCATTGGACACACTGGGAACATCGGTGGGGAATACGGATAAACGCATAAATGGGCCTAGTAGTGTGACCATCTCGATGGTACGTGTTGGAATACCTGTTGGATTCCAATTGGGCAATTTATATAGCTGATATATATATATATATATACACGTTTATTAATACAATATACATCATTGTATAATATACTTACTATACCGAGGAGTGTTTTATTCTCGATTAATCGCATTAGTACCTGTACAAGTAGATGATACAGAGTATGAGAGGCTTATTATTAGTAAATCATTCATGAGTGTAGCTTACACGTAATGGTGTGGTATAGTCGGTCAATATAGTTTGTTCGCGTGCTTTAGCGGCTAATCCCACTAACAATGGATGTATAATCTAGTTATTATCAATAGTATACACTTGTATTAGTATGAGATATCATGTTGATTATAGTGGACGTACATCCTCCAAACCATCAGATTCGAATCGCTTAGTAATATCTGATAGAAACTCATCCGATAATAGATGATCATCATTCATGAGACGTGGTACAAGCATACCCGGACCCAATTGATCAACACTATAGATTATTCATATGATGAAAGGTAAGTATAGTGATAATAGACGTGTATGTAGTCTAATCGATATTACCTGCCAGATTGTGGAAACATGTCAGGCATTTGTAGAATGATACCTGTATAGGACACGACTAATTCCCGTACACTAGCCACTACTTGTAGTCGTTCCTCCAATACATCAGGTGTAAATGACTGTATATATGTATATATGTAGGAGTATTATCAGAATTGGAATACAAGATAGTCATGTAGCTAGTGAGTATCACATGCTGACGTACCTTTGCCCTTTGACGTAGACCTGCATTTATTTCAACGCAACGATGCCAGCATGCCAGTAAATAATCGAATATCACTGTCGGTGTACCCGATGCCAATTCCTCAGGAGGTGTAGATAGACGTGCCACCAAGACACGATCAAGAATAGCAAGTTGAATAGAGGGTGGTTTCGGTATATCTAGGCATATACTATTATTATGATTATGATCCTCGGTGGTGATAGATTAGCTGCCATCCAATATCTTACCTGGTTCCTCCTCAAGTTCAGCGTTTAGTGCAGTTAACAGCGTATATTCCGGACGACTCTTTGCCTTCTCCTCCTATTACGTGTTAGCACTTCAGGTGCAGCTATTACTTCCTCCTTCTCTTTATCTAGTATGCACTTACACTAAGTGTTACTTGAAGAATTCGACTAATGACTTCGTTTTGCCAGTCGGTCAACGATCTTACCGGTGGCTTTGTAGCCTGTGTAGTCATAGTAGTGAACGTGGAGAATAGATACGAGATGTGTTGCACGGAGTATGTATACGCTTTCCTGTTACCAATATAAACAATACGCTAGAGTAAACAATGGAAACAGTACGAGCACGCTTATAAGACAGAGCAAGGCAACAAGTAGTCAGCAACCGCGTAGAGAGAGAGAGATAAAGGAAAGAATAATAAATGACCCTATTAAAGAAATAATTGCCGCTTTCTAATCCATTTGTGTTTCTTTCTCTCTTTCTCTTCCAACAGTAACGATATAATAACGCCACCGCTATGAATTCTATTAATGACAACACGAACAGTAATCTACACTCTGTTCAAGGCACCATTATTGATGTGCTATCTTCAGACGACAACGAGGAAGCGACGCATACAGCCATGAATACCGATATGCTTGATGTTTACAAGCAAGAACTGGAACAGATAGAGCATACAATGCAACAATTGACTAGACGACGCGATGAAATAGAACAATGGATAGCCAGCTATCATCGACAGCATGGTAGATCGATTAATGATCAAGAGGGTGACATGTTACTGCAAGACGATGAACTAGCCGGTATAGATTGGGATAACGCGGAATTTACATGGTCGCAACAGTTACGCGATCTAGCTCAGAAGCACTGGGGCATTACCAAGTTCAGACCGGCACAATGGCCAGTTATCAATGCGGTCATGCATGATCGAGATGTATTGGCCATCATGCCTACAGGTGAGCATCTATACAAATATATATGCAAATATATGCAAATATACTAGCAATCTCATCCTATTTGTAATGTCATAAAGGTGGCGGTAAATCATTATGCTACCAGTTGCCTGCTTTATTGAAACCTGGCGTAACACTGGTCATCTCACCGCTAGTAGCGCTCATGCACGATCAGGTGTTTTCATTGGAGCAAGCTCAAATCAGTGCGTATGCATTGACTGCATCCTCCACCGCTGAAGAAAGTAGATGTGTACGTGATATACTAGTGGGCGGTAGTGGGCGTAATGCACAGCCACAGCATACAGGATCCAGTACGCTTATTTACGTGACACCTGAACGAATAGCGAAAAGTAAACGATTTACAAATCAACTCGATAAATGCTATCAATCCGGTAGACTTGTTCAATTGGTAATCGATGAGTGCCATTGTTGTTCACAATTAGGACACGACTATAGACCGGATTACCGTAAATTAGGTATACTAAAGGTAGACATTATATGATAGAATAATTGAGCTATTTTATTGACTAAGTTAATACATGTATATTATAGACGATGTTCCAAAGACACCGTTACTAGCATTGAGTGTAAGTGTAGAATAGATGATTAAATGCATGACCATAATCATTCTCATTATTATTATTATGCTATAGGCTACATGTCCACCAGAGGTGAAGAATGCAGTAATGGATATACTTCAGCTGAAGCGTAAAGGACCACAAGCAACCTTATGCTTTCAAGCACCGTTGGAACGTAAGATACCACTAATGCTAAATGGATACTGTATGCTAATCATTATTAATGAACTAGGGCCTAATCTACGCTATCACGTTCAATACAAGCCAAAAACAATGTCAGATCAGATTACTACCATGGCCGAGTGGATTAAACGTGAACATCCCGGTCAACGTGGCATCATTTATTGTTTATCGAAGAAAGAGTCGCAAACCATTGCGAAGGATTGGCACAACAACATCAACTGGCCACCGGTGTTATCACGCCGATCTTACCGATGTAAGTAATGATGTCAACAATCACGATTGATTATCATCTAACATAGAAATGATATACTAGGAGTGGAAGGGGAAGGTGCATCAATCATGGCGAGTCGGTCGTATACTTATCGTGGTGGCCACCATTGCATTCGGTATGGGTATAGATCAGCCTAATGTTCGATTTGTACTGCATCATACGCCGTCAAAGTCACTAGATGGTAGTTACAAGTAAATAGTGAGCATTACTGCGTATAATACTAACAAGCAATCATGTCTAGCTTACTATCAGGAAACTGGTCGTGCGGGACGTGATGGACAAACGGCCGATTGTGTACTTTATTATCATCCCAAGGATGCCACTCGTCTCACCACAATGGTAGTGGCCGATCATCACGGTATACAGAATGTCTACACGATGCTGAAATACACGCAGGATCGCGTTACGTGTCGTCGGTTCAATTCGAGCGGTACTTTTCATCCGAGCGATACTCGTGTCATCCACATTGTCCACATTATCATCCGTTGCAACTAGTCGAACGCGTACATGTCATGCTTGCGATAACTGTCTTGCTGTCAATTATATAACACAAGATATCACGGAAGCACTACGTGATCTATGTCGTCTAGTGGATGTGGTAAACGTAGAAGCCTAGATGCGTTCGATCATGAGGAACATCCTCGTACTGGAGTGACCCTACTCAAACTGGCTGAATTATGGCGTGGTTGCGGTGGGAAACGCGTTGATATAGAGCAGGCACGATCCGCACAATCTATTCAACTAATGGGAAAGCAATGGAATATAGAAGTAAGTAAGTGAGTGTGTGTAATATCAGTACTATCTAACTGGTTAACAATAATGTGGATAGGATTGCGAACATATCATATTATTTGCTTTGCTCAATGGCTACTTAAAGGAATCATTTCACTTCACAGCTTATTCTACCATATCGTAAGTGATACAATCTGCATGACTATTATGTTTATAATGAATCATACATATCTACTTGTATATTGCTAGGTATATCGCATTAACACGTCAAGGAAGTCGACTGGCTAATGGGAATCATTTACCAAATGAACCGATTAGTATCGTTTGGTGTCCCACTACCAAATCAAAAACAAAACCTACTAAATTATCATTAGAGAATACTACTACTGCTACTGCTACTGCTAGACCAACAAAACGTTCTCGTCAATAAATGATATAATGCATAATGCCTCACGGCATGTCATCGAATGATCCCACGATCATATGGGCGTACCAATAAAGCATGAACATACTTGATGTATCAATAGCGATACACATTCATCCAAATGTTTAAACTAGTATACAATAATAAATGCATCTATATTTCGACAATAAAATCTAGTCACTAGTATTAATGATCTGAAGCAACTGTTTATTGCGTATTCTATTGTAACTAGCAGGATCAACCAGCTAATTGATGCGAGCATACGATGTTGAAGTAACAAAATAGGTATCAAACACTATTTTAGCACGTTATTTATCTGCGATTCAATATATTTGTCAAAGTTTTAACTTCCAGCTTTGGATACCCTATAAGGGACAAATTTACCAATATTGCTTTGGACTTATCCTTAATGATATTCGATAGGAATCTTTTCTTCCTATAATATGCCTTGACCCACAACCTAAACAT
This sequence comes from Syncephalis plumigaleata, assembly GCA_025201365.1. NCBI lineage: Eukaryota > Fungi > Zoopagomycota > Zoopagomycetes > Zoopagales > Piptocephalidaceae > Syncephalis > Syncephalis plumigaleata. The sequence goes on from JAIXMF010000001.1 coordinate 2,290,687, forward strand.
CAAACTCTCATCAGCATCGAAGCATAGATCTATTGGACATTGATGTTAGTATTAATTAGTGTGATTTGCATTATACTTACTGGGGGATAGGATCTATTTGTAGGTTATTTGCATGTGCAAATTGCAATCCTAAATAACAGCGTTAGTACGACATATTACAATCATTTATTGGTGCTTACCTGCATAAAATTGCGATTGAACAAGACCGGATTGCATCACCTGTTCATTTATATCAAGCTCAGTACGAGCGAGTCTTAAGTAATCCACATACGTCTGCGCACATGGTGCCGTAGCTATTTTACATTGATACGGTTGACCTTTCTGAGTTGGTGCTACGCCTGGTATAGGTCTTGTACCTTCGCAAACAATATAGCGAGATTGTTACGTCTGCTTAGTATATGTCCTTGACGAGTATTGATAGGGAACTGTCCGTTGTCGTAATGGTTGCATTGGTGGTCGATGCTAGTAGAAGCATGCTAGTTGCGATAACGCCGGTCAAGCCTAGATTGGAGCGCATGATGAATTATGTGTTCCGATAGATTCGTAGTAAGCTGTAAGACGAGTGTATAGAAAGTGTAGTGATATGGTTATCCATCTTTGCATCACGAATAAATGGCGCCCATTTATAGGAGTAACAGCAGTAGCAGTAGCAGTAGTTGACCAGTCGGGTATGCATTGCCAATGAGCCATTTGAACTGTAAGGTATTTGTCTTTTTTACATTTATGTCACTACACTCTTATGGTTCCTTTCTATTTATTGCATTGATAAGGCGATGGTAGTTGTTGTGATTGGAGCGTGTAGTGAATATTACTCGTTTGTTGGATAGAATGGCGAGAATTCATGACAGACATTGTATCAGTTCCAAATGGCATTACCCCTTGATCAAACACGAGGACAAATCATATAACCGGCCAGGTTATTATCATCTAATTTGCTTCTAATTCAGCTTGCCAAAGATTCGAAACATCATCAAACGTGCAATTATACTTGATGAGGGGATGTCATGAAACGTGGTGATATACTCGACAAAGATTGATGTCATTTGTCTATTCAGTAATGCGTGTAGCCGTGAACTATACGGATGGTCATTATTGCTACAAGCACCTATCAACATGATTGATGATACTCGATAGTGAATTGCTCATATTACGCTCCATTGTTAATCATATTGACTGGATTGCCATATACATAATGATTCGAACTAGCGGTGTCAACTATGGAACACGGCATTCTAATGCTCATCCCGCATGTTTCAGCACAAGTACTCGTTTGTCATAGCGGTACATACTCGAATGTATTAAACTGACACCGCCATCATGTATCTAAACAGTTTGTAATGAAGATGAACGAGAATTGAATATTAATGCTAAAACTAACCTATTATCATTGTCATTTGCGTCAGAATGTCATGGTATATTGCCAAAGAAAAAAGAATAATGAAATAATGAATACTTGCTACTTTATTCGAATTTATATCTATCGCAACTTCCTGGATGCAACTCGCACCAAAGCATACTAATGGGATCGGCACGTATGCCTCGTTGTAGCAATCGGTGTCGTAGCTTGTAGATACGCGACAGAGCATCTCTCGAATTATACACCTGTCCATTGGCATCCCTGTGACCACTCCATAGTTTCTCGCCTACAGCACCGGACGAGGCCAGACTCGCATGTCAAGCACGTAGGCATCGCTTTTCTCGGACCATAAAGCCACTTCACCGCCAAGTATATCAGGATGCGATCTATCCACATTACCGGTCAACTCAAGTCCCTCGATTATGTTGTGCACGTATATGTGCTGCCATGATCTGTAGGAATTGCACTCTGGATCCTTATCGCCTACCGACCACATCCAATCACCTTGACCACGATCGAGATACCAATGATTGCTGATGGATACAATGATGCGCAATCCCATTATAATCATCCATGTACTGCAATCATAGTAGCGTATACCGAATGGTCATGGATATCATATGTGGTACTAGGCTGTGTCATGCTATCAACGAGATACAATAATGATAAATTGACAATCATTGAGCACATGATATGTACTTGTGCATAATGAATAAACTGCTATCAATAATGCTGATTATGTGCTACATTATGCGTACACAATCATTCAAACACTAGTGTACATCAATGCGTAGATGCATGCGACATGCAGTAGAACGTCTAGATCCAATTGTTAATGGTGTCACGATGTGCTATTGAAGAATACGTATCCATTGCAACTATCTCTCTCTTCTCTCTCTCTTTCTCTTTTTCACATTTGACTACGTCCTCCATAATCACTTGTATGTGTATCGAATCGTGTTTTCACCAATACCACTGATCGCTGTTGTCATCACTCACTTCCATGCTGTTGTATCGTTCAAGCATTAAAGTATAGAAACGTAGACGTTGTCTTTGTTCCTAGCATTACAGCAACACTAGACATAGTTATGACAGTTGTAATCCAAGTGTAATGACAACGTGTAGGAAGCATAGTTCTAAGGATACTGACATATGTGATGAAATAGCACTCGTGTAATCAATATTCGACAACCTCACTCGATATACAATGCTCATTCATGGTACACGATAAGTAATAAGCATAGCTGGAGTAGAAGAAAGAATCGAATGATGAATAGAGTAGAAGAATGCCCTATAGCATTACATATTTATTCAATCAATGAACCAGCCATTATTGATATTTATGTAATAGGACCATGGATGAATAGACGGAAGGACTTGTAGATATACTACACGATAGCTTTCAATAATAGAGCGTGCATGTAATTATTATTCTGACTTGATTGTCATATCCATACAAATGTCATTCATTATCATGACATCTACATGACATGTCCATTTGTATGCATCTATCATTGCTCATTCCATTGTCAATTGACGTGATTGATACTGATTGCAATGCATCACGACATGTCATCGATTGATCCCACAATTATATGGACATGAATATGTTTGATGGTATCTATAATGCGATACGACATTCATCCAATTAATATGATCTATTATCATTACTAAATACGCTGTATAAACCAGCATACTTACGATCTAATAAATCCATTCATTCATTTACATACACATGCAGTTAACTCTACCAACCAGCTTCCCAATTGCTCATAGACTTGTGTAGCACATACTGAATCCTACTAGTACACTTACTAGCAATGCTCAACATTATACCACCATCCTTTGTTGCTTTTATCTATTTGTTGCTGAACTATAGGCGGCATTATACCATTACAGCAAAGATACAATGGTATTAAATGATACGAAGCTTACATTGCCGTATTCACGATACATACTCGAATAAACACAAATATTAGGCAATAAAATGACAATCAATTCAACGTGGAATAAAGCATTCGATACATTGCATGTCGATAATAATCATTCAAGATAGTCGTAATGAACATTATGAGCCATTAAAAATGACAAGTAAGATCATTATCGTAGTATCTTACCTGTATACTTATGCTCTATCCTTTATAAACTATTATGACCAAATACAAAAAAGTATTAGAAAGGAAAGGAAGGTGAGTATCACATATAATAGGCAATAACCAATCATCGTTCCTAGTTTACATCATTCCTTTTCTCGCATTGTTGTTGTTGTTGTTGTTGTAATTACGTCACCGCCATACTCTTTCTCCCTATTCATTGCCACATTCTATAGTATATACTTGACTTCTCAAATATGACCGACCTACGCAGTCAACGAGGATGTAATATCCGCTTCTCTATCGATAGGGGTGGCACGTTTACCGACTGTGTTGCTCAGTATCCAGTTGAACCGAGCGATATCTATCCCGACGGTATAGCGACTAAAGTGGAGAAACTACTCAGTGTAGACCCACTCAACTATGCGGACGCACCACGGGAAGGTATTCGTCGTCTTCTCGAGCGTATTACTGGATTATCGCATCCTAAGGATAAACCGCTAAGCATCGATGCCATCGGTAATTATTTACTCCATTATTGATATATAGATATAAATCTATATTGACGAGTATTCATCGAATTAATCATAATCCTATTTGTTTCTTTATTCATTATACGCAAATAGAATCTATTCGAATGGGTACTACGGTGGCAACCAATGCTTTATTGGAGCGTAAGGGAGAACCATGTGCCTTATTTATTACAAAAGGATTCAAGGTAGATTTATTGCTTATTAAATGACTACTTATTGACTAATAGGATTATTTGACGATTAGGATTTGTTAATTATTGGTAATAATAATAACCATTAGTAACAGTATTATTATATAATACTAAAGAATGCGAATTAGGAAATCAGTCACGCCTGATATATTCGATCTAAGCATTCGAGTGCCTGATCAATTGTACACGGATGTCGTAGAAGTGGACGAACGGCAAGTAAGCTAATTAACAAACGAGCTGACACTAACTAGAATCATACACTTGTATATAGAGTGACGCTATTAGGTGCCACAGCTACACATCAGCCCGATCCATGTGACGAGGAGATTCAACAGTCGAATGTGGTACGTGGTCTATCCGGTGAATATGTTCGTATTATTCGCAAGCCAGGTAGGTTACTATTATTATACCGTGATCAACAATGATAATATAATAATAATAATAATCATGTTTGAGAATAGACTTAACTGTCGTTGAAGAGGCATTAAAAGCTATTCACGCTAAAGGCATCAAAAGTTTGCCATTTGTCTATTGCATGCGTATACATTCACCGGTAAGTTATTGATATTAACCAAGCACTAATTGTTAATACTTGATGACAACTAGAACATGAGCAAGCGATCGCTAAATTGGCATCTACTATTGGATTTGAGCAAGTGTTCACCTCTGAAGCCGTACAACACTTTGTGCCACGCGCTCATTCGACCGTAGCCAATGCTTACCTGACACCGGTGCTACAGGATTACGTGAACGGATTCTTACAAGGATTTGCCGGTGATAACGATGACTTTGCCAATCGTGTCCTATTCATGCGAAGTGACGGCGGTCTCTGTGAAATTACCGAGGCCAAGGGTGCCGGTGCAGTTGTAAGTGGACCAGCCGGCGGTGTAGTTGGTAGGTAACACATACGAATATTCATCGATTTATATTGATTACGTCTAATCTAATTATTGTTGATTTCATTTTAATATTAGGTTACGCTATGACTAGTTGGGATAAAAAGGATAAGGTGCCCATCATTGGATTCGATATGGGTGGCACTAGTACCGGTAACTGATAGCACCAATAGTAATGGTAATGATAAGCATTATTAATTTATTACTAGATGTATCACGATACGATGGAAGTTACGAACATGTTTTCGAGGCGCATGTAGCAGGTGTCACCCTACAAGCATCGCAACTTGATATTCATACGGTAGATAATAAACATTTGACTATATACATATACATGATTTATTAACGACTATTATTGCTATTATTATTAGGTGGCAGCAGGTGGTGGATCACGTTTATTCTTCCGTAATGGTTTATTCGATGTTGGACCCGAGGTAATCTAGATAGTTATCACTAGTAAACTATTCATGTATTTATAATCGTTATTATTAGAGTGCTGGTGCACATCCAGGTCCTGTCTGTTACAGGAAAGGCGGACCACTCACCATTTCAGATGCTAATCTGGTGACGGGACGTCTACTACCCGACTACTTCCCCAAGATATTCGGTCCTAATGAGGATCAATCACTGGACATGGAAGCTGCTCGACAGCAGTTTGACGTGTTGGCCAAAGAAATCAATAAAGTTATGCGCAATGACGATAGACCTGAACTGACTATTGATCAGGTAGCATATGGGTATGTACGTGCACTGCTAGCATACGCAAATACTAATTGACAAGTACTAGTTTCCTACAAGTGGCCAACGAGGCCATGTGTCGTCCCATTCGAGCATTAACGGAAGCCAAGGGACATCCGGCGTCTAATCATGCACTAGCTTGTTTCGGTGGGCAGGGGGTCAGCATGCCTGTGCCATTGCTAGGTCGCTTGGTATCGAAACGGTAATACTGCATCGACATGCTCCGTGTTGTCAGCCTATGGCCTGTCGTTGGCCGATGTTGTCCACGAAGAGCGTGAGCCATTCTCAGCAACACTCGATGACAAAATACTACCGGAGCTGAAGAAACGCGCTGAACAATTGGCAAATCGATCCGAGGAAGCGTTAAAGACGCGCGGATTTACACAGGAACAGATCGGGCACGAGCTATTCCTTAATCTACGCTACCAGGGCACCGATACATCCATGATGACCACAAATGCTAATTGGGAGTTTAAGGAGCAATTTACCAAGGTGCATCAGCGTGAATTCGGTTTCATCCTACCGGATCGTCCCATTCTAATTGACGATGTTCGTGTACGTGCTACCGGTAAAACAGCACGTAGCAATGGATCTACGTCACCATTCGAATTGGCAAATCAATGGCTTCAATCGAATACGGCAGCAGCAGCAGCAGCAGCAGCAGCACCTTCTGGTGTATCCACGGAAATAGTACCTGTCTATTTGGTGGTAATGAACGATTGGATACTCAGTTTACCTGTTGGATAAACAGCCGACGGGTGCACGCTTACACGGTCCCGCCCTACTTATGATCGACATCACACGATTGTCGTTGAACCACAGTGTATGGCACTCATACTGCCGGAACACGTCATACTCAAGGTGGACGTCGATCCATCGAGTGAATCCAACGAAGGACAATCGCTAAGTAGGCGTAAGATTATCGGTACGGAGAAAGATCCCGCCATGTTGGCCGTGTTTGGTCATCGATTTATGGGGATCGCTGAGCAAATGGGCGAGGCTCTTCGTAAAACAGCCGTGTCCACCAATGTCAAGGAACGACTTGATTTCTCGTGTGCCATCTTCGGACCTGATGGTGGACTAGTGGCTAATGGTGAGTTACTTCACATTATATATATATATTTATACATATACTAGAAATGAGAGAGATAATACTAATTGTGTGATAGCACCACATATTCCCGTCCATCTTGGTAGTTTAAGTCATGCTGTTAAATTCCAAATGGCTCACTACAAGGGAAATATACGCGAGGGCGATGTTATCGTAACGAATCATCCACAAGCAGGCGGATCTCACTTGCCAGGTAAATAGTTATGAGGGTAGCATTGCAATGTATAGATCGATAAACAGACTGATCATCGTGGATATCATTAGATATTACGGTTATTACACCGGTATTCAGTCAAGGCAAAATTATATTCTTTGTTGCATCTCGTGCCCATCATGCGGATATCGGTGGTATATTGCCTGGTAAGTAGAGAGAATCGATTAATGTCGATTGCCATTAGCTAATACTGTATATATACATATACAACTTGCATTAGGATCCATGCCACCGCATTCTAAGGAATTATATCAGGAGGGTGCGGCTATCATCTCGTTTAAGCTGGTCGATCAAGGTGTATTCCAACTGGATGAGATTACACGTATACTACTAGAGGGACCGGCTAAATACCCCGGATGTAGTGGTACACGCTGTCTACGGTAACTAATAGCAATAATAATGTAGTAATTGCTAATAAATGCATCATAGGGATAATATATCAGATTTAAAGGCACAAGTTGCAGCTAATCACAAGGGTATCCAACTGATGCATGCATTGGTAGCCGAGTATGGTTTAGACACGGTGCACGCCTACATGTATCATATACGGGAGAATGCGGAAATGGCCGTTCGTGATTTATTACGCGAGACTAGTCGTCGCTACAAGGGACAAGCGCTTGAGGCGGTCGACTACATGGATGATGGCTCGCCCATACGATTAAAGGTGACCATTGACGAGGAGAAAGGTTCAGCGCTATTCGATTTCACAGGCACTGCTCATCAAGTATACGGTAAGTTACAGTCTAGTAGTGCATTAGCATTGATATATAATATTGCTTATTAGGTAATTGGAATACGCCACCATCTGTAAGTTTAAATGATGATAATTGTACGTACGTACATATGACTTTAATGTTGTCATGTCTAGGTGTCGTATAGTGCTATCATCTACTGTCTACGATGTCTAGTTCAACAGGATATCCATTGAATCAGGGCTGCTTGGTACCTATTGATGTTTACATCCCACCCGGCAGTCTATTATCGCCTAATGAAGATGCCGCCGTAGTAGGTGGTAACGTGCTAACCAGTCAACGTCTAGTCGATGTTGTATTACGCGCGTTTAATGCGTGTGCAGCATCTCAAGGTGACTGCAATAATTTCACCTTTGGTACAGGAGGTAAATCATCAGACGATGAGCATGTCATTAAGGCAGGATGGGGCTATTACGAGACTATTGCTGGTGGTAAGTAAATGATTATTGCTATTATGTAAATACTAATAAAGGCGATTATAGGCAGCGGTGCAGTAAGTAGAACAAGCGTACAACGAATAAACTAATAACATCGATGACAATAATGAATAGGGTCCTACTTGGCATGGAAAGAGTAAGTGACCATAATAACGATAATGTGTATACACGTTAGCCGTTATACTAATTTATTCTAATATAATGGTGCTAATAGGTGGCGTTCATACGGTAAGCGAATGTCGATAAATGTGCTATGTAATATTATTAAATGATAGAATGAAATAATAGCATATGACAAATACGCGTATTACCGATCCTGAAGTATTGGAACAACGATATCCGGTTATTCTTCATGAATTCTCTTTACGTTCGGGTAATGATGGATACTATTGCATCATTCGTATGTTGCTTATGCAAGTGAATGCTAATCCAGTTAATTATACTAGGATCCGGTGGAAAAGGGCAGTATCGAGGTGGCGACGGTGTTATTCGTGAACTAGAATTCCTCGAGGATCATCTACAAGTGTCACTTCTTACGGAAAGACGCGTCTATCGTCCTTATGGATTGGCCGGTGGCGAACCCGGTGAATCGGGACTCAATCTCTGGATACGTACATCGAAGGGTGTCACCTTGAATGTAGGCGGTAAAAACACGCTAATAGTCACGAAGGGTGATCGAGTGCGTATTTGTACACCAGGCGGTGGTGGTTGGGGAAAGGTCGAATCGTAATGGAGGATGATTAGTCAAGCAATAAGAACAAGGTTTTCTAATTGATAAACAATGCTAGCCTTTAACTTTTGTTTCATTTTGTTCATTGCTTTTATCCCTCTTACTAAACTATTCTACTCAGTTTACATTACTACAAAGTAATATGTTGTTGAATCTTGCTCAATTACCATTCTACTATTGGTTAAGTATTTATTATATTGGTATGTCGGTGGCAGTCATACTAACCACGAGTACTGCTACTTTGCAACGTTTATTTTTATTCTACGGTAAAGTGCGTACCACTGCCACTTCTTCCGCTTCCGCTTCTTCCGCTTCTTCCGCTTCTTCTGATAGCTGGATGCAATATGTTAATCTAACGATATCTAAACGTCGATTCCGTGACTTTTATCTATTGGGCGCTTTATGGAACGCGTACTTGCTAGTAGATACTACGATAATGCCACTGTACAATCCATTTAGAAGTGCCATGACAATTCACTCTAAGCGTACGATAATTGTCGCGTATTTAATGCAAATCCAACTTTTACGTCGCTATTACGAGTGTCTATTCGTGGAGAGACCATCCTCCAATGCCAGAATGCATATTGGACATTATGTGGTCGGTATGAGTTATTATCTAGTGACATGTCTGGCTATTTGGTGTCATGATAATGCTGACTCGTCTATCCATTCAATGACAGGCAATAGTAGTAGCAGCTTATCTTCTTTGTACGCGTTACTTGCTCTTGCGCTATTCGTCTATGCATCCTATCAACAATATCACTGCCATTGTATATTGGCACAGCTACGTGTTACGCAACCAGACACGTATACCATACCCTATGGTGGTTGGTTCAATCTAGTGTCATCACCGCATTACCTAGCTGAATTTCTTATCTATCTCGCGTTGACTATGCTACTCCACTTTCCACGGGTATGTTGTTGCCTACTCGTGTGGGTGGTGATCAATCTTGGTACCACTGCTCGTCAATCGCATCAATGGTATCGACGTCACTTTCGCAATTATCCCGCCAATCGTACGGCATTTATTCCTATACTCTATTAACAGCAATGATTATTATAATAATAAACTCTAATTATATATTTGCACTATTATTACACATTTCTCTGTATATATATAACCATGCTAGTTCATATGTCTGTTTATTCATTAATCTCAATCAGGTTGATTTGAAAATCAAACTGTAGACTTTTTCCATCCAATTTGCGCAGTTAGCCTTCTGTTTTTACGAATAATAATAATGTTAACACAAGTATCTTTTGGGGTGTGGAAGCGATAACGCCACGGTTAATTTGATTTTTGTTGTTTGGACCCCCCGTTGTTCTTGTCCTTCATTTCTTGAACGCTTAGAAGGAACGGCACCTCGTTGGAATTGTGTTGGAACACCCTTGTCCTCACGAACACTGCGAATAATCTGAATGAAGTTCAGACATGCAGCCATATCCCGATTCCATACACGGTAATCAATAGCTACTTGTAAGTACATGACATGGCAATATCCAACTATACTAGTACACTTGTATCGTATACCTTATAGAATTGATGATGATAGTTATTGTTATCAATAAATGATTCATTACTGAATACTGAATTGTTATTATTATCATGCTATATCAATTAGCATTTCTATGGTGATAATGATGTTAACAATTGCCTTAATCTATTTATTAATAAGCTGCAAAAGTTAAAGGATAAGTGCGCTAATTGGTTGGAAAAACACTGTATGCTTTCATTTTATGGTGTCATTTTATTGTGTGGGTAGCCTTGATCGGTTTCAGCTCACTTATTGACTCAGAAACGGATCTACAGGCGTATCGATGTCGTTTCAATGACGATTTCACTTCTATAACTGTTCGATGAGATCATGCAAGGGTATGATCAGACCATTTTGTTCGGATTCATTCTACTATCATTGTTATCATCGTCATCATCGTCATTCACTACTACGACTACTACTACTACTACGCATAAGCACGTCATTATCCATCGTCTCTATCCTACTACTTTTATTTCTTCTTCTTCCTCTTCTTCTTCTTCTTCATAGCAAGCATATTTCTTATTGTGCTAGTCTATCGCGTATTCCATCCTATTGACGTCACTCTCACATCATGTCCCGTCCCGATGTCGATGATAGCAATGTGTGTGCACGTCGATTTAACGCGGCCGAAGTGGCCAACCGAGCAGCCGAGACCCTACCCTCTTTATGGTCGTCGGGTGTAGATTTAAAAGTGGACAACCGTCCAAACTTCCCGTTATCCCCAAATATTCGACCAATGGTTACCACAAGTAGTGTTCGTTCCCGTGCCACCATGGAGATGGCCTATTTGCCGCAGTCAGTCTACGTGGGTATACAAGTGGAGAGTTACGAGGCAGGTGACGAGGCTGTCATTTGTCTTTGCTCGCACGATGGCACCTATCCGCTCGATTATCACGAGGATACCATTGATCTACGACAATTTAAAAATGAACCCGATCGACTCTACCAGAAAGTATCGTATATCGTGCAGTGTGTATTGAACGCACTTAAAGAGTACATGTACTCGCAGCACTATAAGGTGCACGCATTGGCTATAGGTCGATTGACACCGATCGGTCCGCCATTAGCAGCCGAGATAGAACTGGCCACGCGCGCGTGGTTCGACTTTGACGCGGTACCCGTTCTATTATACGCTCGTCCCGGTGATGTGGATGAACGTGCCAGTTCGGTGGTTCGTAAATTAGTAGCACGGTAAATAGACAATAGTAGCAGTCGCATCATTCATCACTAATATGATTTATTTATTGTTACAGCATTAGTCCGCAATTTCCTGGTAGTATATTTCGTATACCAGTAACGCATCGTCATGAGGTATTACCCCCCAATACGCTACAAATAATACATCATCATTGCTAATTGATTTTGTTATTATCATCTTTGTTAATCTAGGTTGAAGTGGATAATGGCGATGAGATATTCCTTTCCTCTTTACTCGATTATAAGCGTGTAGCCAATCCGCAAGTGTTCAATGCTCTACTGGATATGGCCGGTGTTATTCGAGAGAAAAAGATGCGGATATCCTTCTTTAATTCCACGCCTCAAGGTGGTGGTGTTGCCCTGATGCGACACGCGTTACTTCGACTGGCCAAGCTACTCGGTATCGATATGCACTGGTACGTGGCCAAACCGAAGCCTGATGTATTCGATATTACGAAGCGTAAATTTCATAACACCCTACAAGGCGTGGCGCCACCTGACATTCGTCTCACGGAATCGGACAAGCAAGTGTGGCAGGATTGGGTGCTCAATAACGCTAAACGCTCCTGGTCCGATGCTAAAGGACCGATTACACGCTCGAATATTATTGTCATTGATGATCCACAGTGTAAGTGAACCATCCTGTAATGATATCTTTTGGTATTTACTCGTTGACTTGTTACACGTCTAGTATGCGCCATTATTCCGTATATTCGTCAAATGAATCCGACTTGCAAGATTATCTACCGATCCCATATTGAAATACGTGCTGATCTAACTCGAGTGGAGGATTCGCCACAACATGAAGTATGGCAATTCTTGTATCAGTTTATTCAGGAAGCCGATCTTTTCGTCTCGCATCCTATCGCGAATTTCGTACCCGATGAAGTGCCACGCGACAAAGTAGTACTTATGCCGGCGTGCACGGACAAATTAGACGGTTTGAACAAACCATTACTAGACTGGTCGATGGGCTATAATCGATTGCTATTCAACAGGGTATGCTGGGATCAATGCGGTGCCACGCTCAATGGTAGACGTCCGTATATCGTGCAGATTGCTCGTTTTGATCCATCTAAAGGTTTGTTTGTTTTCCGCTATATAGAACATCTATTCATTATACTAATATATATATATATATATTCATGTGTATACACATTAGGTATTCCTGATGTAATTGAATCCTACAGCGTATTCCGTCGTATGGCAGAGGGTAAACTATCGGCTGCAAAAACACCACAACTCGTCATTTGCGGACATGGTAGTATTGATGATCCAGGCAAGTAATAGGTTGCTATTTACTAGGATTAAAAAGTATACGGCTAACGAATAATGCTGCGATGAATGCACTAAAGATGCCACTATGATGTTCGAGGATACGATACGACGTTTAAATCGTCCAGAATATGAGCATATCATCGGTGATGTTTGTGTGGCACGCTTACCGCCAAGTGATCAACTACTGAACGCCATTCTACGTGGTTCACATGTGGCACTGCAATTATCGCACCGTGAAGGTAATTTTGCTTTCTTTATTATATACAATCATTACTAACGTATGATAATAATCCATTCATGACACTGGTTGATTTGTTTGTTTACACGTAGGATTTGAGATTAAAATAACTGAGGCACTCATCAAAGGTAATAGCGTACGATCATTACAGCGTTGTTCTATCATATTAACTGCAATTGCAATTGTTCTGATTGTTATAATTAGGTGTACCGGTGGTTGCCTACGCTGCTGGTGGTATTCCTCATCAGATTGATCATGGACAAACGGGATTCCTCGTACCAGTTGGCAATTGCGTTAAAGTGGCCGAACACTTGTTCCAACTATTCACTGACGATGCCCTCTACAATAAGATGAGCAGTAATGCCGAGAAAGATGTTAGTCCCGACTATTTCACTACGGCCAATCTAATGTCATGGCTCTGGCTATTTAACGAACTCGACGAAGGACGTAAACCAGGTCATGAACAATGGGTGCGTGATCTTTGGCGTCAATGGTACTATAAGGAGTTTAAGAAATCAAACGAGACCGAATCATCCACAAGTAACAAGGCTTAATAATATGTGATCATTCTTCTTCTTCTTTTTGTATATGCATGCGTATATGGCATTAATAAAATAATAGCAATTATAACAATATAGAATGTTTATTAATTATGGCAATAATAATGATATATATATAAAATACAACCTACTTCTTGAATGGCGGCAACATATACCTATCAATATGATAAACAACATAGAGTAGTTAGTAAACAAACTAATCAAATTTAACGGCAATCAATCATGCAGAATAGATAGCAAGTTCCTCAGAGATCTTGGTGATAATTAAAGTCGTCATTATAATGCTTCCGAAGTAGCGAATAATGTTTAATCATTGGAACTAGTAGCAATCATTGCTGTCTATCTATCTATACATAATACATAATACTAAACAATACTAACCTTATTCATATAAACAATACATGTATATGTTACGCGATAATAATCATGAAGGAGGAGAGAAATGAAGAAGAAAAAAAGAAAAATAAACATGCTTAATTGGTGACACCAATTTATACCATTTTATGAAATGCAGGGGATATTCCTATTGATTTCGACATGGGTTCCATCCCTTACCACGTTTTGTTTCAACATCTACATTATTACTATTGTTCTTGTCGCGTGCACCTTATTGAATCGTCATGTTATCAGCACGTCAACTATGGAATATTGGCTGCGTTCTCGGTTAGTATACACTCATACACTCATACACCTAAGTGGATAACTCTATCGCTGGGAGTGACAGCGAGTCTAACGCTTATTGTATCGCAACTAATACATGATGCTTATTATGACTACTTACGAATAACTAGGCGCATCCGGTGTGGGATTGGGCGCGTTCGGTGCTCATGGTCTTCGTAGTCGCGTAAACAACGAGCAACAGTTGAAGAATTGGGAGACTGCGGCACATTATCAAATGATACACTCGCTAGCAATTCTATTCGCATCGACACGTGGCCATACGACAGCAGGTACGGTAATAGCCGTTGGTACGGTATTGTTCAGTGGTAGTATCTATGCACTAGTGTTGAATCGCGAACGATTTCGCTCGCTTGGTCCTGTAACGCCACTAGGCGGTGCAGCTATGATTGCTGGCTGGCTAGCCATGATTGTTCCCTAATAATTGTCTACTACCTTGATAGTAGCAATATAGCATAATCTAAGGAATAATAAAGTTACAATACAACAGAGGACATATCATCCTATCGCTTGTTCGTTCGTCATTGTCGTCAACGACGACGATGATATAGCAATTTGAGTGGGAATGAGTTATGGATGATTTGTGAAATACGCGATATCATTCACTTTTTTGTTTCCATTCCTCCTTCTTGATTGATTCCGTGAGTTGCTTATTCCTCTATCTATCTATCTCTCTTTTAGTTCATCATGTTTGTTACTCGTCGTCTATTCCAGGCTGTTAAGCAGGTAGGACACGCTGCGTGCGAGTAGTGCGTATTATAGAATACACTGCTGATTGAACGAGATACTAGACTACATCTTTGACGGGTGTGCCTGTTCATCCAAATCCACGACCACATCTTATTAAAGTTTACCAAGAAACGTTAGAAGCGCTTAAACCGATTCCTAACTCGGCAGTCTACCGTCAAGCTGCGGAAGCATTGACGAAGCAACGCCTAAGTGTCGTGGAACAACTTGAGAATGTGGAGGAAATCGAGCGAACACTCGATGCCGGTCAGATTGAGGAGGTGATCATTCAAGCCGAGGACGAACTACAACTTGTATCCAAAATGATTGAATGGAAAGCGTAAGTGATGTTTTATCCGCTAGATAAACGAATGTATAAGCTGTACTCGCGCTAATAACCTAGCATAACGTAATATAATGCAATACATGTATGTAGTTGGGAACCACTTGAAGTACCAGCACCTGAAGGACAATGGACGCAATATCGTGCAGCCGCTAGTACTAATATTAAATCGACATCATAAATGCAATATCTCGCTACTCGTTCTATTCTACGTATTGTGTTGGTCATGGCTGTGTCTGATAATCTCTTGTTGCTCGTTTCTCGCCTCTTTCTTTCTATAGATTATTAGTAAACACAGGATTGATGATGCCTATTTTATAATGTAATTAAATTGCGTATGAATTCTTTATTTCATTTTCATTTTCATTCTCTTCTATTGTTTACTTTCACCATGGCTACTGCTCGTCATTTCCTCACTGCTGGTCGTAAAATTGTTGCTATCGGGCGTAATTACAGGTATATGAAATATAATAATCATAGTAAAACTATTACGTATATTATTGTGTCTAAACTATGTTTGTCAATACCGTGTATTAACAGTGAACACGCCAAAGAACTTGGTAATGCTATTCCTAAGGCGCCGTTCTTCTTTCTAAAGCCTACGTCATCCTACGTGACTTCACCGGGCAAGATTGAGATTCCAAAAGGCTGCATTGTTCATCATGAAGGTGAATCCTATTTGCTTACGCGTCCATGTATTTATTATCATTATCATTATTACTAATATTGCTTGAACCGCTGATTTGCTTGCCAATTACCAGTTGAATTGGGCGTTGTTATTGGTAAAACCGGCAGGGATATTCCTGCTGTCGAGGCGAATCAATATGTAGCCGGTAACTATTGCTATCAAGCGAACACAAATTGTTGTCATTCTAATACGCGTGGATGCATTTAACTCTAGGCTATGTACTTGCCGTGGATTTGACGGCCAGAAATTTACAGGCAAATTAACAAATGGACATTTATTCATAGATACTACAATCAATAATATTTACGCATTTATACGTTAATAGGATATTGTTAAGAAGAAGGGATTGCCATGGTCTGCGGCTAAGGGTTTCGACACGTTTACACCAGTGGGGTAGGTCATAGCTTGTATACTATGCTATGCTACATTCATCGCTTATCATTGATTATTCTATAGCAATTTCATTTCAAACGAGGCAATTCCCAATCCTGATGATGTCAATCTATGGCTCAAGGTATACGAGAAGAAATGACTCGTACACGATCTATCTATCTATCTATCTATCTATACATTCCACTAACACGAATACACTCTAGGTTGACGGTGAAACACGTCAGGATGGTAATACACGCGATATGATGTTCAAGTAAGTATAGGCATATTATCTATATCTATCACTGTCTAAGTAAATAACCTATATTGCTACTATGTAGGATTCCTCAGTTGGTTGAACACGTCAGTGGTATTATGCGATTGGAACCGGGTGATCTTATTCTTACAGGTAAATGGAGATATCCTCTCCCTTCATCTCATCTCCTTACCTTTATTACATTCATTGTTGACGATGTATATATATATGTATATATTGTGTAGGTACTCCCAAGGGTGTAGGACCAATTAGTCCTGGTCAAAAAATGACAGCCGGACTACAACTGCCTCATGGTTCATTACTGAGTGAAATTCAATTTGAGGCCGTCGAACGACAAGGTGTCTTCAACATTGAACATCATATGTAGACCGTTGCATTTATTGTATTTCATATATATATATATTTGTGTGTGTGTTTGCGCGTGTGTGGCTTAGTGATGTAGTTCATTGCTACGATTCATTAGTATAATACGTAAGCCTTGATCGGGAATTTGTCATCCGATTCTCGTGAAATAAATGAACGACCATGAATATTACGCGCAAATCGATATGCCTTCTCTTCATTCTCTAATTGAATAATGAATCGATGCGATGATGATGCATTCGTTCTATTGGACGTGCATTAGCAATAGTGCTGCTCACTAAATATGCTCACTCGATACTTACGGTGGTGGTATATCTATTACCACTGGTTCAAATTGATCGGATGGATCCCGGTCTCGTTGTAGACGTTTTGCATCCTCCGTGTTAGCATACCATGGCAGTCCGGTGATCAATACAGATCGTCCAGATGCACCGGCAACATGTGGATGCTCTTTAAATGGTTCACACGTCACCTAAACACACCACAACATATCCGATAAGTATACAGATCATTATGTACCAATCTAGTCTGCTTACAAATTTGCCTTTTAGCTGACGACCACCGAGGAAACTATTATGTGCCGTGGCCATAAATAGAATGGCCGCTTCAGGGCTCGTGAATGTAACGGCTGCATTTCTAATAACGTGTATTCTATTATGCTCACGATCAAATACGACTATGTATAATATGCCCGGAATAAATCACTATAAGTATGCTATCGTTTCATCACGAGAGTGTACTACTTACTTGACTCAACTTCCTCGGATGGAATTTGCGCTCGTTGCACTAAATGCATAATATCGCGTGTAGTTATTGTATTATTGATACCATCCAGTAAAACATATCGAGTGGGTGGATCATTGCTTCCCGTGACTATTGATGACATATAAATACGTTAATACATTATTCTTATAGGATACATATACACATATACAGATAATCAATAAGATACATACGTAAGAAAAGCTGGTTTTCCGTAATTTTAAGCGGTAAACGTTCGGGTTGTTTCTCCCAGTTACGCTGAAGCATTGTGGGATCGGGAGCATTGCTCTTTTTCTGACTTAGTGATCTTGCTGCATGGAATAAGCAGACACTCGAAGGACGTAGTGCAGGTGCAGCTGCTGTTAATACGCGTCGCGTTAAAGTACGAGCAAGTAGATTGTTCATTGTAAATAATAAAAGATCTGCAAAAAAAGAAGAAAACAAAGCTCGTCCGTTATCATCGTTTGTTATCATCACACACACACAAATCTATTATTCAAAATTCAATGTCAGTTTATTATCTCTGTTCAGTTGTCTTCACTCGAGTCGCGTACTAGTCATCTATATTATTATTGCAATGCAGCTCATATACGCATTAGCACTCGGTCTATTGACAGCTTATGACTCTGTCAGGAAACGACGTTTAACACCTTCCGGGGCAGTAGCAGCAATGCTAGTTGGTATTGCCACAGCTTATAACCCTTCCAACGTGTTTACCGTTCTATTATTCGGCTTCTTTCTCACTTCTTCCAAACTCACAAAGGTAAAGTCTAGCGAGGGAAGGAGACTACGTGATACTTGACTGAACAGCCTACGATAGTGGAGTGCCAAACGAAAACCACGAGTAGAAGAGCATGACGTGCAAGAAGGTAAGCGAATAACATCGGATAACATTGCTGCTGCTGCTGCTACGTTAACAAGCACGCACACGCACACATTTGGTAAACATATAATATGATGATGCTCAGCCAAACAAGGAAGAAATGCTGTTCAAGTGTTATGCAACAGCCTTGTCGGCACGATATTAGCCATGTCATACGCGTATTACCATTGGCATCAATGGGATATACCACCAGCATTTGGGAGTAATCCGATAGATTCAAGGATCATACTCGGTGCTATTGGGTAAGTGAGAAGAGACATAGAGGTATATATAAATAATACTAATATTGGCTACTCTAGATTTTATGCTTGTTGCTGTGGAGATACGGTATTTAAAGAACTACCTAGATTGCCATTACATTGCACTAACCAGTAAGCAACAGTGGGCCAGTGAGTTGGGCGTACTGAGTGAAACGGAACCGCGTCTCATTACTACACTTCGACAGGTGATATCAGCGATCATTATAGATGCAATAACTAATATACATACAACATGTATATGTATATGTATATACGCTATTGAATTGAATAGGTACCCGCAGGGACTAATGGTGCTGTGAGTCTTATCGGGCTTATCGCCTCATTCACTGCTGGCAAGCTCATGGCATTATTAGCGGGAATTTGTCTATGGCTCGAGGGTTGTCATGACATTTCATGGATGAAACTTGTACTCGCCGGTGGACTAGCAGGACTTGGTGGATCATTGGTGAGTTTCTCTTCTACAGCGAATATACAAGCATTGACTGATGAACTACGTACTAGATTGACTCGTTGCTCGGTGCCACGCTTCAGCCATCCTATCGTACATCGCGTAATGGTGTGTCGGAACAGCGTTCAGCTGGATGTGAGCATATCTCGGGAATACCATTACTAAACAACAATCAAGTGAGTAGACCATTGGATTCGCATCAACATTCATTTGACGTGCTATTAGGTCAATTTTATTTCCTCACTACTCACTGTAGGAATCATTATACTATTATAGATGATAGCATATCTACCGTGTGTGATTCAAGACACATCTACAGCAATTCTAATTGCTTTCTTACATTATTATTTGAATTAAAAGTTGTTGTTGATTTTTGATATCAAGTATGTGCTATGTTACCATTAGTCTAATGTGATTGCACGAGCATCAGTCAGTGGGCTGCTTATTGTCAAGATATTATTCTAGAAGCATGAGCTATCCCTCGGCATATTCATGAAGTTAACCACCCCACACCACATGCATATTAATCAGCTCGAAACATCGCCTTTAGCCTAGAGCACGCCATTTCCATATGTATTCGACGTGACACGTTTTCGCGTACCATGGTTCTCACGTTTGATGTTCGCTCGAATGTTGTACTCCAGTTGTGAAACAGTCATTAATGTGTATGATGTTATAGTATACACAGCATCAAGGCAGTGGTTAATGCGGGAAAGGTAGACAAGAGAAGATGAGACAAGGAAACCTCGCCGTCAATCAGTACCTCTAAAATACAAGCTGAAACACAAGCATATGAAAATTCATTTATATTAATGAAAACCAAACAAACAAAACTGTATATACCAGCATCTAAATTAGTCAGCTATAAATACGGAATACGCAGTAGGTATTAATACCGATTTAATAATTCATTAAATAAATAATAATAAAGATAATTACTTGCTAAATTGTAGACGGTATACTTGTCAGAGTAGCAGCCGAATAATAGGCGTGATGACGGGTACATGCTCACGAATGGCCTTAGGAAGGTCTGATCATTCTTGTCATACGCCTAGTGAGCATTAAGCTTGCATGGCGGCGTTCAATGCGCAATGAGTACTTGCTTGGCCATCCACACGTGTATGTGTATGGGTATATGTGTAACAATCGGGAAACTCTATATTTTCTATCGATATATAAATATATCTCCAGAAAATCACTGGAGTCCATCAGACTCCAATAACATTGAGCCTATAAATGCTGTAATCATTTTCTTTTATTATTTAATCGAAAAAATAAAATTTTAAAATCTTTTCTCCTATAAATAGGAGCTACATCTGTCATGTATATGTTGGTTCCTTGATCATTTTCTTTTCGTTTACAGGTCAAAACCAGAAACGAGTGCTCCAAAAGTATACTTATTATTATTGATATATACTCGTTATTTCTCTATTCATCGCAAGCATGGAACATTACGAACTACACGACTTACCTATTCGCCCAACGTACGATTGGATTCCGAGTGACCGACTATACGAGCTCGTTGAGTCTCTTCGTCAGAGAAGTTTGTTCACGCAAACTCTACCGGAGGATAGCAGAAAGCGTATACTCGAACGCTATCCTGCAAGAGAAGACGTTTCCTACAAGCCACCACATACCCTGGAGCCTGCGCAGAAGCAGTTTTCCGCAGCCCAACGAGCGGAAGACGCCAATTATCGTAACGCCCAGTACGCAGCTTCAGCGGTATTCAGGCCGTTAGATGTTTTAGCTCACACTCTAACATCTATACTACCCACAAATGACATCGGTCGGGTAATGACCATGATCAACGATATACGCACATTACAGCTGAATCTTTGTGGAACTCTTAATCACGCCCGAAACAATCTGGCGACACGTGCGGTCAACCCCTCGTTTAAAGCGCCGATCGAGCACGAGGCAGAGTACACCATGAGCCCGACAAAATTTATGGAATCCATACAATTACAATCAGCTGAGAGAAAGGCAGTCGCGGATGCCAAACCTCGCAAATTGACTCACAAGTCAAATTTTTTTCGTGCAGGCCCGCCACAGGCAGATGGCGGGTCACAACATTTTCAACGGCAACACAACAACCAGAATCGGGGCAGGAGAGGCAACCACCACGGTTACAACAACCGCCGAGGGCCAAATCACGCCGGCAACAACAACAACAACAACGGCCCTCACCCACAGAACAACCAGTAGGCGGCCGCCTACACAAGTTTTATGTGGCGTGGACGCGTTTGACCGACAGCAAGTGGGTGCACTCGGTTGTACGCGACGGTTTCCGCATACACTTCACCAAACCACCTCCCCTCACTACTCGATCCTTCCCTACCGTACCCTTTTCAGCCGAACAACGTCACCTCCTCAGACAGGAAATCAGCAGTCTGTTGCTGAAGCGAGCCATCGAACCAGCCCCTTCGACACCCGGTTTCTGCAGCAGAATGTTCGTCATCCCGAAGAAGACGGGCGATTTCAGACCAGTGTTCAATCTGAAAGCCTTGAATTCTTTCATCGCTCCACCCAAGTTCAAAATGGAAACGATTCAGCAGGTGACATCATTAATTCGCCAAGGGGACTATCTCACATCAATCGACATCTCAGACGCCTTCCTTCACATCCTCATTCACAAAATGTCACGTCAATACCTCCGATTTCAATGGGAAGGACAGACATTCCAGTTCCGAACAACACCATTTGGACTGTCAGTAGTCCCATGGATTTTCACTCGATTAACCAAACCAGTCCTCAAATGGATACGACAACATCAAATTCGTGTATCAGCATATCTAGACGACTGGATTATAATATCCAAGTCACAGGAGGAAGCGGACAACAACACGAGGTTCGTTCTCGATCTGTTGAAGTCTCTAGGTTGGATTGTGAAACTGGCGAAGTCACACCTTACCCCTACGCAAAAGCTCGATCACCTGGGCTACCAAATCGAGACAGACACGATGACGATTCGCCTCCCCTCCAAGAAATTACGCAGTTTACGCAAGTCGATCGAATCGGTGCTCACCAAAACGTCGCATACACCACGCTTGATTCACAGTCTCACCATGCGGATCAAAGCAGCCACGCTAGCAATCTTCCCGGCAAATCTATACACCCAAGCGCTCATGTTCTTCAAGAACAGTCATGTCACCAGCAAAGCAGCATGGGATCAGCCGCAATTGTTACCGCAGGATTGCACGCAGGAACTGATGTGGTGGAAAGACAACCTCAGCAAATGGAACGGTCGGTCCCTCATCACGACAGCTCCAACACACACCATACACGTGGACGCCAGCGATATGGGATGGGGCGGCGTGTACCGGAACAAAACGGTACAAGGCTTATGGCCGCACAACGAAGCCGATCAGTCAATCAACTGGCGCGAGCTCAAAGCAATACAGTTGACGCTGAAGGCGTTCCCCACCTTACACCACTGCACGATCAAGATTCGAACAGACAACACAACAGCCATGGCGTACATCAACAAGCAAGGCGGCACTCGATCCCGTCAGCTCAGCCAACTCGCCACATCGATATGGCAAATGTGTTTACGCCGCGAACTGAGAATCCAAGCCCAACACATACCGGGAGTGGAGAACGTGCAAGCCGATTACGCGTCACGTCACTTTTACCGCAAGAATTTGTGGCAAATCAAGCCGCAAATATTCAACTCAATACAGCGCCAATGGGGCAAACACGACGTCGATCTATTTGCGGACAGGACGTCCAACTTACTACCCCGATATGTATCATGGAAGCTGGATCCGGAAGCAATAGAGACGGATGCGCTATCGATATCGTGGACACAGTTCCAGAATCCGTACCTCAATCCCCCGTGGAATCTAATACAACGCTGCCTACAGAAGATCCAGCGCGAGCAGATCCAACAAGCAACCATTGTCACTCCGCTCTGGCCGTCAGCGATATGGTATCCCATGCTACAGGATCTAGCTTGCCAGCCACCAATGATACTCAACCCTCACATCACAACTCGCCTAACTACTCCTTTCGCCATTTACCCGTGGACAAATCCCAATTGGAAGCTAGCCGTGTGGAAGGTCAAAAGCGCAAATTTGCAGCTCTAGGTTTTTCGGAACACGCTATCAATGACCTAATGAGATCAGACACGACAACAAACGGCAAGCGTATTCCATACAGACGCGCTCAACTTTTGTTCATTAAATGGGCCTTCGACCGCAATGTCAACATCACTCAGTTCTCAGCAGTCGATCTGGCCAATTTTCTAGCAGAGGCCAAAGCACAGGGATACAAACCAAACACTATTGCTCTTTACCGCGCGGCAGTTACTCACTTACACGAAGCGCCTGACACCATCAAACACGATCACCACCTCACTCAACTAATACGCAATTACAAACGCTCATCAACACCGCGTGCATTTCAGCGAGGTACAGTGGATCTCACACCTACACTAAACGCAATTCGCCTTCCCAATGACACCCTCTCCCTACACAAACTCAACATTAAAACGGCCTTCCTATTATCCATGGCCGCCTTTCTTCGCCCCTCAGATCTCAACAGAATCGACTTGACCCAATGTAAGATTCAACACAATCTACTCCACCTAGTAATCGTGTCACCGAAAGAAACACGCGAAGATACGCCCATTCTCAAGCCGATCACGATTCATCCCAACGAAAATTCAACAATGCTATGCCCAGTACAAGCATTCATAGCGTTACGAGATCACCCCGAAGCTGTCAACAGACCTGCCACCAGCCTATTCACACACGGTGTCATGGCCAGCAAGAGGCTGCATGACAACACCATTTCATCATGGTTGAGGAGGCTGATAAAGCTTTCAACAAACATCACACCTGTCCCATCTATTCGTTCCCTGGCTTCCGATCTCGCTCTACAACGAGGAGCCACTATGGATGATGTAACGAAACAATTTTTATTTATATTCTTATGGGAAAAGCTCGGTAACCACTACCGAAGCGTGAGTATATTTACATCTTCGTTTACAGAGAATTAGTAAGCATAAGCAATTATAAATACGATTATACTTTTATTAATAAAAAACGATATCTTACTTTTCGAATTCGTGTGTGCATGTGAGGTCGTTACATTGGTAGCAACGGACCTACTTTCCATCGCCCTATTTGCGTTAGTCGCATTGCTATTTTTACGTTCGTCGTACTGTCATACTGCGTTAGTCGCACTGCTATATTGCGTTAGTCGCACCGTTACATTGCGTTAGTCGCACCGTCATTGCGTTAGTCGTACCGTTACATTGCGTTAGTCGCACCGTCACTGCGTTAGTCGTACCGTTACATTGCGTTAGTCGCACCGTCATTGCGTTAGTCGCTTAGCAATAATATTCCAGTTCCAGTCGTCCAAGATTCTTGAATTCACCATCTACGTAACATCAGATTATTACATCATGAATCCCGCTCGATCACCACTCACCCACACCGAGAAGTTCACCGGTGATTCCTCGATTCCAGTGGATCATTGGTGTAACATGGTTGATGATGCATGGACGCTAGGAGAATGGACCGATGCTCAGAAATTGGTGATAGCAGCTCAACAACTATCTGGTGCCGCTGCTGTCTGGTACCAATCAATACGAGGAGGAGCCACACCGTACACCACATGGCAAGAAATGAGAAACGGTATTATGGACCGTTTCAACGGTAACAAATCCGCCGATATCGCGCGCTTAGAGTTGACCAGACTACGCTGGACAGAAGATCAAGACATCGAAGAACATATCACCCAATTTACCGCGCTACGCAGTAAAATTTCAGATGCAGGCGATATGGAGCTTGTAACATCGTTCCGTCTCACCTTGCCACCCGAGTACTTAGCTGATTCATTCCGGAACAATGTTCACAATATTAACGAGGCTTTCACGGTAACAAGAGCTTTTTATTATTCAAGGAAGCATGGATTACAACAATTAGCGCGAGCCCAACCTAAACCACAAAACGGACCGGTACCTATGGACTTGGACGTGTTAGCGCAAGCTTTAAACAGCCTAGGAATCCGCAACAATCGTAACAACAACAACAACAACGCCATACGATGCTATGAGTGTAATGGACGCGGTCACATAGCTCGGAATTGTCGCAACCGCAACAATAATAACCGTAACTTCAACAACAACCGCAATTACAACAACAATCGTAACTTCAACAACAATCAACAACAAGCCAATAACATACAACACCCACCGAACGCGGACGACAACCAGGGAAACGACGACCGTCAGTAATCGAATGCGGCGTTATTACTGACGGCCAGGTCGCCGCTACTACTCCAACACCCAAGATCCCACCTGGATTCGAGCTGTTCTCGCTCATCCAAGGAAACACTAGTTCCGGATTGCTCACGGTAACACCTATCATTAACGGTGTTACTGCCCATGTACTTATCGATTCAGGCGCATCTGCAAATTTCATGGACACAGAATTTGCTGGAAAAGCACAAGTACATGTGAATACAACAGCCAAGCGATCAAACGTAAAATTGGGTAATGGTGCGGAATGTAGCGTATCTGGTGTTGCAAATAAAGTGCCTACAGTCTACAATCATTTTGAAGAAAGTGTTGACTTCACTATAATGAAATTGGGCAATTATGACGCAATACTAGGTATGCCATGGTTACGAAGACACGAGGCACAAATAGATTGGAGTTCTGGCATCATTGAATCAATGGCCAATTCCACGGTTGAGCAATCAAATCATCGCAGCGTTGAATCCACTTTGATGACATTAGCAGAGGTTAAGAAGTTAAAAGATGATGATATATTTTTATTAGCAATGGTACAAGAAACAAAAGAGGCAAAAGAAAATAATAATCCATTGCACGGGCGCTATGCTCGATTATTGAGTGAGTTTGCAGATGTGGGACCTGACGAGTTACCGCCGGGATTACCGCCTAAGCGCGATATTGATATACGTATCAATCTAATCCCACATCAGCAGCCACCATTCAGGCCCACCTATCATTTAGCAAAGAAAGAATTAGATGAGTTAAAAAGACAATTAGATGATTTGTTAGAAAAAGGCTTTATTAGGCCAAGTACATCACCATTTGGTGCACCTGTACTGTTTGTTAAAAAGAAAGGGGGTGATTTGCGAATGTGTGTGGATTATCGAATGCTAAATGCGCAAACGATACGTGATCGTTATGCGTTACCGTTGATCGACGAATTGTTTGATCAACTACATGGGGCTAAGGTGTTCTCAAAGATCGACTTGAGAAGTGGATATCATCAAATTAGAGTACATGAGGATGATATTCACAAGACAGCGTTTAGAACACGCTATGGGCATTACGAGTGGACAGTAATGGGATTCGGTCTAACTAACGCGCCCTCTGTATTTATGCGTTTAATGCAAAACGTGTTTCACAAATTGTTAGACAAATGTGTAGTGATATTCCTAGATGATATACTTGTATTTAGTAAAAATCATGCGGAACATGAATTGCATTTGAGACAGGTATTAGAACTGTTACGGGAACATAAGCTTTATGCGAAACTGAGCAAGTGTGAGTTCGGTAAAGAGGAGGTGGAATTCTTGGGACATAATATTGGTTGCGAGGGTATAAAACCACTACATGATAAGGTAACGGCCATTACTAATTGGCCAATACCCAGTAATTTAAAAGAATTACGATCATTCTTGGGATTAACCGGTTATTATAGACGGTTTATTCGTGGGTATGCTGATATTGCACGACATCTAAGTCAATTGACTAAGAAGGATGTACCGTTTACATGGGGGGAAGCACAACAATTAGCGTTCGATACATTGCGTAAAGCTATAGTCACTGCACCTGTCTTAGCGATACCTGATGTTACCGTACCATTCATTGTCACTACCGATGCATCTGATTACGCAATCGGTGCTGTATTATCACAAGAGATAGATGACATCGAACACCCTATTGCTTTCATGTCGCGTACACTACAAACTGCCGAGAAGAAATACGCTGCGTATGACAAGGAAATGTTAGCAGCACTTACAGCGGTGCGTCTATGGCGCCCTTACCTCAGCTATGGCCGTTTTGTTCTCTATACAGACCATGAGCCACTCACACACCTACTTAAACAACAAAATGTACTATTAGCGCGACAATCACGTTGGCTTACACTCCTGCGCGGGTATGATATCGATATCGTTTACAAACCTGGCCGTACTAACGTCGTAGCGGACGCGTTGTCTCGTCGTATGGCCGACATCTGCAACACGTTATACTCAGTCGATCTCACCACCTTCCAGCAACGAATCCTAACAGGTTACGATCATGACGATTACTTTACGGGTGTAAAGTCTGTTTTGTTGGGAGGGAAGAAAATTAGTAATAAGACAACGCGAAAGATATTACGACATTTCAGGTGTGACGATTATGGGCTAATTTATGAAATGAAAGGAATAGAACCAAGGCTATGCATCCCCAAGTACGATGATCTTTATTTAGATATATTCAACGACCATCACGATGCACCACTAGCTGCACATTTCGGTGAAGAAAAGACAATAGCGGCAATCAAACGCAAATACTATTGGCCCGGTCTATCAAGCATGGTTAAACGATATATCAAATCTTGTGAGATATGTCAACGCACGAAACACTCGCAGCAGTTACCTGGTGGTCTTCTACAACCTTTACCAATACCAGAAGGAAGATGGCGCGACATTTCCATGGATTTCATAGTACAATTACCGCGTACTAAGGCAGGTTATGACGCTATCTTCGTCGTCGTAGATCGTTTCACGAAACGAGCCCACTTCATACCTATGAAGACGACGGCGACTGCAGTTGACGTTGCGCAGCTGTTTGTCAACAACATCATGCGTTTACATGGTATGCCCCGTTCGATTGTGTGCGACCGCGATGCGAAATTCACAAGCAAATTCTGGCAGGAATTACACAAGATACTCGACGTTCGCATACTTATGTCTACAGCCTTCCACCCCGAGACAGACGGCCAGACGGAACGCACCAATCGCACATTGGAACAACTTCTGCGTACATGTGTTAACCATCAACAAAATGATTGGGATCAGCACTTGGCACTTGTTGAATTCGCTTACAACAACGCTAAACAATCATC
Organism: Syncephalis plumigaleata; assembly: GCA_025201365.1. Classification (NCBI taxonomy): domain Eukaryota; kingdom Fungi; phylum Zoopagomycota; class Zoopagomycetes; order Zoopagales; family Piptocephalidaceae; genus Syncephalis; species Syncephalis plumigaleata. The sequence continues at coordinate 2,319,442 of JAIXMF010000001.1, forward strand.
GACCGGTTACTCGCCCTTTTACACCGATTTAGGCCATCATCCCTACATGCCTGACGACCTAGCTCGACGTCACGATTTCAACAAAGACACTAACATAGAAAGCACAGCAACCTTTTTACAGAAGTTGAACGATATTTATTTAACGACACGGGATGCGCTGGAAACGGCACAAGAACGACAAAAGCAACATGCAGATCAAAAGCGACGAGAAGTGGAATTCGAGGTTGGTACACAAGTTCTACTATCAACTAAGAACTTGACACCGGAAGTAAGTCGTGATCGACCTAAGCGTAAGTTGTCGCATCAATTTACAGGCCCTTACAAAATCATCGAGCGTGTATCGACGGTAGCGTACAAATTGCAATTACCAGATAGCATGAGAATACATAATGTATTCCACGTTAGTTTATTAAAACCGTACGAAAACAATCCCGTCGAATTCGCTAACCGATATCCGCCTCCCCCTCCACCAATTATTATTAATAACGAAGAAGAATACGAAGTTGAAGCAATCGTCGGTAAACGTACAAGACGCGGTAAGACACAATACTTAGTCAAATGGAAAGGATACGCAGACCACGAGATGACATGGCAATCCACGGACGATCTAGCAAATGCTAAAGAGCTAGTTCAAGCTTTTAATGATAATGCCGAGTCGGCATCAATCTAAGGAGGGAGGTGTAACGAAACAATTTTTATTTATATTCTTATGGGAAAAGCTCGGTAACCACTACCGAAGCGTGAGTATATTTACATCTTCGTTTACAGAGAATTAGTAAGCATAAGCAATTATAAATACGATTATACTTTTATTAATAAAAAACGATATCTTACTTTTCGAATTCGTGTGTGCATGTGAGGTCGTTACAGATGAAGTCATCACTATCGGTAACTGGTCATCTTACCAAGTGTTTGACAATCACTACCGACGACAACGAAAGGTAACATCCAACATTACCCATTTAGTCTTGCAATAGCTTTTTCTATCTTCCATCTGTCATTTATATATTTATTACATTTGTCGCACTATACGCTGGAAATCAGCATTTATAGGCTCAATGTTATTGGAGTCTGATGGACTCCAGTGATTTTCTGGAGATATATTTATATATCGATAGAAAATTGTTATGTAGTCCGGAGGACTACAATAACATTGAGCCTATGAACTTTCCCTCCCACCCTCCATTTTCTGTTACGAAATGATCAAGGAACCAACATATACATGACAGATGTAGCTCCTATTTATAGGAGAAAAGATTTTAAAATTTTATTTTTTCGATTAAATAATAAAAGAAAATGATTACAGCATTTATAGGCTCAATGTTATTGTAGTCCTCCGGACTACATAACAATTGCATGTTTCTTGGTTAGCATTGCTAAAGGCGAATCTCCAATATAAAAGTAGCCGATGAATTACGGCAAATTAGAACAGTAATTCACTATTCATTGCAACATTATTTCAGTAACGAACAATACATTCGTTGTTTGCTCGCTCGCTCGTTCTCTTCTACGTTTCAAGGTTCACGACAATTAAGTGCCGGTCACTTAATACTACGAATTCTCTCTCTCTCTCTCTATTTACTTTACGCTATACGTCAACAACATTGCAAAATGTATCAATCCACTTGGACTCTCATTTCCGCTGTCGCTACCTTGATGGTATTCGTCGCGTCTCCAGCTTACGCTCATATGGAAATGTCCAAACCACCACCACGAGGCTCCAAGTTTGGTCCGGACAAGGCAAACGTCGACTATTCCAACACCAGTCCGACTCATCAAATTTGTAAGGGCAAGCCTGCCGGTGCCATTGTCGCGACGTACTCGGCCGGATCCTCGGTCGATGTCGAGATTGTCGGTGGTGCCCCGCATAACGGCGGTCATTGCCAGTTCTCGCTGTCGTATGACGGCGGTAAGACGTTCGTCGTCATCCAGGATGTCATGGATAATTGTCTCATTGCATCCACGAAATACAGTGTATCCATTCCAGCCACAGCTCCCAGTGCCGACAAGGCCATCTTCGCTTGGAGTTGGATTAACGCCACCGGTAATCGCGAGTATTACATGAACTGCGCCGATATTGCTATCAAGGGCAAGCAAGGCGGTAGTATCACTGGTCCAAAGATGCTCGTGGCAAACATTCTCGGTGGTCCAACTGTGCCGGAATTCCCCAATGGTGGTGCCGCGATCGGTCGCAAACTGTTTGCCGAACGTCCCAAGATCACCGTTAATGGTAGTGGCGCTGCAGCTTCATCACCCGATAAATACGAGACCTCCACGCCATCGACTCCCTCTGACGCTGATCAAGACGACGCAGAAGATAGCGCAGACGATAAGAAGTCAACTCCATCTGATGCTGGCGATGACACTTATTATGAATCGGACAGCACGTCTGAGGAATCATATGACAGCACGTCAGGCTCCTCGAAGAATACCTCAACTACCCAGACAAAGAGTGATAACAAGGGTGCTGATTCAAAACCCACTCAATCAACAAGTGAAGATGGCGAATCCGCCGCTAATGCTACTACATCAGCTCCTTACGGCAATGCCAATGACTATTCATCAGAGGCTAAGACTAAGCCACCAACGAAGAACAACAGCAACAAGAATGGCAATGCTGCAGATAGTGATGATAAAGCTACTGTCGCAGAACCTACCAAGCCAGCTCCTGTCTCTGGTGGTAAATGCAAATCCGAAGGTTTCCGTTGCAGTGGAGGCAGTCAGTTTATCGTGTGCGGTCCAGCAGGGGATGTCACCATGAACTGCGGTGCTGGCACCGTTTGCACTCAAGATGGCAGTAACATTCGCTGTGACTATCCTAGTGGTGGCAAGACACCAAGCACGCCTAGTACTAAAGCTACTAACAAGTCAACCTACTACTAGTTGGATTTTATGAAGGAGAGTGGGTATTTTAACGTGATAATTGAATTGGATACCGATAAAAGCATAACGACTGTTGCAAATAAACGATTGTAGTTCTTACTAGATTCAGCATGGCATGTAGCCACTTGTACATTATTACATTATTACATGAATTATAAGCGTCAATTTGTTATTTGTATCAATATTTACTTCATTAACCGCATTCTAGGCATATGCAATGTAATCTATAATCATTCATGTAATAATTCGTCTACAATTCAACCAGAAGCTCCTTTAGCAACTGTGTCATTACTTGCAACGCCATCTCGTTATCCGTAATGAGTTGAGATCGATCGCGTCCAAGCATTAGTCGAATGTGAGCATTGTTCCATTGTGCTTGTATACTAACATCTTCACCTAGATTGGCATCTCCATCAACTGTTATTTGTTGCATACGTAGCTATTTTCATGGAGAGAAAGAGAGACAGAGAGAAAGAGAGAAAGAGGATAAGTAGCAGAAATGACACGACACATTACTAGACATCCACTTACATGTTCCATTCTGTGTAATAGATCATTGATAGGTATATTCCCGTAGAGTGATCGTCCAGCACTGGATGAACCACTCAATTGATGTGTACTATCCAATAGCGCTAGCTGTTGTTGTTCAGCCTCAGTTAACGGCTCAATAAACAATTCACCATGTCGCCAAGAGAGTGTCGCGGCACACTGAGCCACCTCCACATTGGCACCAATGGGTCTTAGCCATAATTGTCGTGCCACCTATTGTTTGAATTTAGTATACGCTAGGGAATAACAACAACCACCATCATTCGCGGATTACTTACTGATTCCGACATCCATGCTTGTCGGTCATGTGTGCCATTCAACGTGGTATCATCGTTCAATCCATGATCCAAATGTAGAGTATCGCCTGGCTTATAAGTTGTAACTCGTGGACCGGGCTGTTCTCGAGTATGACTATAAATATGCTCGGGTACTAGATATCTAGCATTGTCTGGCAAATGACTCGGTAAGCTTTGTCGACATATCTCCGGGGTTAGGCGCAAGTCAATGGGACATTTGATCACTTCAGCCATAACCGTACCAAAGGGTTGTATCGCTTCTGCTGTATCAATCCTTGGATCTTTATCATTTCCATTGTTGTATGAATCATTAGTACTGCTACTACTAATACTAATAGAATCAACGTGTTACTTACCCGTAAATATAATCGCATTCTTAGTATTGTTCTTCCACATTGATAGCATGTGCACAACTGGACCCGCACACAATGATGGATCTCCGGCGAAAACAATACATGGCTCACGATAACGCTGCATAAAATCCGTGTTGAATTCAGGATAATAGCTAATACGACCCGATTTGACTAGACTATCATCGATGAGTGGGTTTTCAGGAACGTACATTCGATCGCGGTAAGGTGATTGCATCCTAGTAAATAACAATGGAATAGACGGTCAATCTCGCTTCATCGCCTATTTGATTCATGCCTTACCATTCACCCAAGATATCGGAATACAGTCGAGATCGATCACCCATACTGGATATAACAAAGATCGGTGTAAATAGATTAGCCTTCTCCAATAGATTGGTAAGTATCATTAATAGATCAAAGTGAACACCATGAGGATACATAGGCAATAGTAGATTACCACCACGTCTAATCACAGTAGCTAATAAATAGTAGTAATAGTAGTAGAGTTAGTCAATGATGGTAATAATGACTATTATGATTATTATGATTATTGAATGAATACGAACAAACATGATCCTTGAATCGTTCCATCATTGATGCGACTGGCATGGCTGGATCTCGTCGAATATCGGCCACGAGTGCCACCGATAATGGATTGTCGAATACGCTTGACTCGAATGCCATCGGATGAAGTCCGCCCATCATTGAACTAGACGACACATAGGCTAACTATCATGGCATTAGAGAGACATAGTAATGATGATCATGATAAAATGACACTAGTACTGCTTACACATAATGATTCACGACATATTCTCCAGTTGGCACTACCCAAGCAATATCCGGAACTATAAGCAATTACCGATATATTACTCACTAGTCTCTATTACAATGATAGATTGGTAAGTGATAGTAAGCTGTAATGGACGCTAACTACTTACAACATGTTCGTGATATCTAATCTCTTGCACTCGTGCTAGACTACGTTCAATATCATCCTTAGTGTAGATAGAACGATAATTACTCGTTGGAATCGTTCTTTTTATGATAGAGAGCAGTTATTAGTGTATATTTCTCATAGTACAACACGGATCTTACACTTCATCCCATTGTTGACGAGCATTCTCCAATCCAAATTGTTTACACAATTCTTCCATATAAATTCTATAGTGCGGTATTATGAGCATTAGTCAATACTATAACAATAAATATGAGTAATATCGTGCAGCTTGCCTGGCAAAGATAACAGTTGGTTCTGTGGCAAGGATTCTACCCTGAAAATGATGTCGCTCCGTCAAGTAAGGAAGTGCGGCAGCCTGCCAGTAATTGGAAAGTAACCAGATATCGACAGTGGATAAATCGATATCCTGCGGTAGTTCTGGCAATGGAAAACTCGCCGATGCAAGTCTGCCAACTGTACGCGTATTACTAGTCCCCGCTATTCCATCCAATTTACTCGCTGCTGTTGCTACACTACCCTCCTTAGTATCGATAGTAATTGGCGCGTTGCTCGGTATCGCGTCATTACCACCATATTGCGTGGTGCTAGCGGTGTTTTCCAAGCGGTGCACGTCTAAACCGGCATCCAGCAGAATGCGTACGTCATCCAGTTCTAAAAGAAACCATGGTCGATCCTTGCCATAGCAATGCTACTTATGCTAGTTAACGGTACTGCTACTGCTAGCAAATACTGAATTGCCTACTACTACTACCACCACTTACAATGCGCATTATGATAAATAAACAAAGAGAAATACAACAATATTAAAAGCAATTGAATTAATATGCAATCATTTTATTTTTATTTGTGCAACTGATTTACGATATTAATCGCCTTCTTGTGCTAATCGTATCGTCACTAATATTTGACCATGTTAGATCAGCTAATGTGCATACTAACAACAGCCAGTATGACTGCAATCAAGTTGAAGCTATTTGCCTACAAGTATACCAATCAAATAGCCAAGCTCAATGATATAATATCATTTAATCAACATGTCACTCATTATGTTTGCATGTCATTTATTATTGCATGACAACAGGGCATTGGGATTGAAGTAGCTGTTCGGGTACTATTCGCTCTTTTGCAAGCAGTAGTTCGTGCATTGTTTAGCGCCATTAAGCGACTATAGTTCATCAAGTGTTGCACGAACAGCCAAGTAATGGTTGTGATTATTCTTCAAAACAATGGATTTATATTCTATAGAAATTACCGTGTAATACAAAGAAAATCACAGAATAAAGATAGCGATGAACGAATTGTTGCAACAAGCGAATGACGTCGAATTCAATAAAGCAATGGTATGCGACCGTTTGCATATGCGTACCATTTCCTGCTTCGTATCACTCTCAGGTATAAACAAACAATGGATATACTGCTTAGAATAGATTTATCCGAAAAGAACAAAGAGACTCCTATTATTGCATTGTTGCATTATTACGCGTTGCATTTAGTATCCATTGAACATGTTGCGCAAAAAATCATGTGCTAGCATCACGAGTGAAGTTAATCCTTTTCGATTTCAATAGGTTTTGGTTGAATCATGACAAGGTGATTTTTGTAAAGTAGTAGCAGTAATAACAGTGATGGAAATAGCAATGCAGCAACGCAGCAATGGACATGCGCTCATCTTTCATGGCGATGATAGTCGATAGATGCGAATGCTTTATGTTCCCTGGATCATGTTCATCTTTTAGAACATCATAGGACAAGGCCTGTAGTTATGCGGTGCTCGCTGCTCCATCTGCATTCGTGCAGATAATGGCTTTTCAGGGAGAGTGTCCACCATCACCAATTATTGGCGTTTACAACATGCTAATTAGGGCGCAATATGAGGGGGAAAGGGTCTTTGCTTGTATTATCGAAGAGAACAGGAAAGTTTGACCGTTATGGCAATCTCCGCCTAGACCTGTTATCATTGCTGTTATCATTGCTGTTATCATTGCTGCTGCTGCTGTTGCTTCTACTACTACTTCAACTCGAAGCATATGTATACAACAAGTATCCCATTACTAATATGGACATGGGAGCATTCTATCATGTACTAATTTGCAAAATAATGCCACTATTCCACCGCGTGCAATGATGCTATTGTCCACAACCGGATTATGCAGTCTAGTTTGACCGATTTGCATCTATGTTGTTCATAGATGGATGGGCTATCTCTTCCTACCACAGTAGAAAGAAGCCATATGTCCTGGTCAGTCCCTTTGCTCCGATAATGATGATAATAATGGTATTGCTGATGAACATGGTCTCCGCACGTTATACCAATATACGCATATATAAATATCCAGTCGCATTCCTGCTACTCCAATGGTTTAGTTAACTTTGTCTTGAACAAGTACGCATTCCTATCCTTCTTATAGTGGCCTCTTTTTTGCTATCATTATTATTATCCCACATTATATTCTTATCCATATCATCATGAGCTCAATCCGTATTACGCAAGGCTACTGCACAGTGGCAAGGAACCGTGGTCCACGTCCCATTAACATTGCTTACGCTCTCTACGGCAGTGGTAAGCAGCGTATTTTCCTTGTTCAAGGTAAGCAGACATCGGAAAATAACAGACAGCTCTTATTGATCCTTCTTTGTTCTGCCACAGGAAGAGGCAGTATGCTGAATGCATGCAAGGATATGGCCACTTTCTATGCAAAGTTAGGCTACCAAGTATGTGCCTATGATAGTCGTGGTATAGGACAATCAGGTGGGTGCAGATAATGCGAAGCGCTGTATAATAATGATAATTCAGTTATACTAATGTGTATATGTTGTTGCTGTTTATTTTATGATAGATGAATTTGACGAATCGTACACGTAAGTTGCACTCGTCATCTCAATACGTGAACACCGTTGCTTACCAATTGTTTTTTCTTAGGATGATGGATATGGCTCTTGATGCCGTAGACCTTTTGCACCATCTAAAGTGGAAATCTCATGTTCATATCGTTGGCACTAGTATGGGCGGATCGGTTACCCAGCTGATCGTCGCTTATTATCCGCAATATTTTGCTTCAATCTGTTTCACAAGCACCGTGGCACATGCATACTTGGACTTTGTAAGCGTATAACCGATTGTGTATGATCATTAATGCCGCATCATTCTAATCATTGTATTCGCTTGCTGCTTTCCCCGCGTTAAACGTAGAATCGACCCGGACGTGGATATCTCCTCTCCCAGCCGGATCCACTTAGTTTTGCGAAACTCATGTTTCCCGAGGTAATCTATACACGCTCTATGAAATAAGCAGACATACCGAGTACTAATCGTTCTTTTTATTCGTTTATTCGTTAGGAGTGGCTGTTTGCACCATGTAAATCAAACCCGGATATAACCAACCTCGAGTGGGTAACAAAGGTAGGCTAGTTCATGCGTGTAACTATCAATTTAGTTTACGTTGCTAATCTTCTTCTTTCCTTCTATTGATTAATTCAGTATATGGCACGTACTCAAGAACAAAGCAAAGCTCGAATCAATAGCCAGACGGAAGCAATGCTGGTGCACTGTTTTACGGAAGACCACTTTCGTAGAATACGTGAAACTGGTATCCCCATTCTCGTGTGTACAGGCGATAGCGACAAGCTAATGCTGCCAGCCAATTCTGAATATATTGCCGCCAAATTGAAGGTGCCCCTAAAGGTGTTCAAGGGTTGCGGCCATTTTATCAATCTACAGGAACCAGAATTGTACTATAGCATGCTACTGGATCATTTCCGTAGGGCTACCAACAGAATTACATCGCCTGTAGTATACGCCTCGCTTTGATTGATGATTTAGTGCAATGATCATGACAATAATAAGATTAAATAAAAACACACATTTCTTTCTTTAACCTTGCTGATTCTTTTCTCTTTTTGTCATCAATAATGAATTCTAGTATATGTCGCAGCATTACGAAGAGTAATGTCTTTCCCGCTATTTGGAGACAGTCCTTTATATCAAAGAAATGCATATCTACACGCACATTCCCCTATAGAACCGGTTCTATACCGTTGATTCAGCCTTGCAAGCAAAGACTGCAAACACATTCATTAGTGCCATTACGTGCCTTTAGCCTGACAAGAACTGTATTCAAGGAGATAGCATCAACTGTGGAAGGAGAAGTCAAGAGTAGCGAGCAACAAGAGGATGCTACTCCCCCCGCAGATGGTCGCTTACTACTTGCATTTACCTGTAATCGTTGTGGTCATCGTCAGGCGCGTCACTTGTCACGACGTGCTTACTACACCGGTGTCGTTATCATACAATGCGACGGGTGCAAGTCGAAGCATCTTATCGCCGACCATCTTGACTGGTTCCGCGATAAAGGCGTCACAGTGGAGGATTTGATGCGGGAGAAAGGCGAATCGGTAACCTGGCTACAAGCGAGCGATCTAAAGGACATACCAAACACCGATGGTAAGCAGCAAGCTGCGACTGAGGAAGCACTCGTGGAGATTCCCTCCGAGGATGTGGCTCGATTACGGGAGATACTAGGCGAGGCACAGGCACGAATGCGAAAAGACGCGAATACACAGGCTACATTGCATCAGCAAGATAAAGGTTAAGACTACTCGATAGATAGAATAACAATAAGAATAAATTAATATTAGCTAGTATATAGAGGTGCACGACTCTTAGTAGAGATCGATGTATATGTTTATTTAAACTGTAAATAAGATGACATGCTATTGCAATCAAGAGATGTACGTCTCTTTCCTATTCTATTGTTATGAAGCTTAATCAATAGCTAATGAGAATAGAAAGGAATATCACGTATTTCTATGTAATAATAATACGCTTGTAAATAGAAAAATGTAATGATAATATGCAAAATTGGATAGTAACTCATTTGTATTCGCGCGTTTTACATAATATAAACTAGTCCTAATCGGTGTACAGACTAGTCATGTACTGTTTTGTCGTTTGTTGCTAGTTCTTTTGTTGGCAAATTCAACAAATCTAAATGATCATAATTCATCATGATCCATTCCTTGCTTTATACCTGTTTAACCGACCATGGCAGCAGTAGTAGCCCGCCATTGACCGAGTAGACATTATCCGCTTGACGTTCCGTGGCTTTCACATCCGACTTGGCCCGATCATAGAGCCATAGCCCATAGAAGGTGAGTAGGATGCCGAATGCTTGCACACTCGATACCGGTTGTTGAAACCATAACAATGCCACGGTGATCACCACCACACGCTTCATTAGAGAGGCGATACTGTAAGATACCGCGGTACAGGTGGCTAGCACATTGATCGCTAGCAAAGCTTGACAAAAGTGAGCGGTGGCATTTAAGAAAAAGTAATAGCCAATGAGGTAGATGGGTGTGTCATCGTTAAACACCGGATAGGGCCTGCCACCAATCTCGCCATGACCAAAGAGTAGTTGCGCACCCTCGGCGTAGAACCATCCCGGTGTGAGGCAGATGAACGCGCTACACGCTGACCAGATCAGCATGTTCAACTTATCCATACGTGGCTTCGCATTTGCCACGTTATCGCCCGTATCGCGAAATAGAACACGTTTGCTAAACACGTTCTGTGCAACGTAGACCATACTGGATCCCAATGCGCATAGTAGACCCACAAATTGTAGTTTCAATTCAGACATGCAGGCGAGCATCACACCCAATGTAAGCGGTATCAATGCTAGATAGACGCGTGGCGAGTAACGCGCACCATAGACCATTCGATACACTATTACTGTAAATAAAGGAGAAAGAGCCTAAGAAGTGGATTGATGCATCTCGATGTTAATAACAATCACATTGATCTAATTTGTATGTGTATATGCATTCATTACCTTTACTGTATGCACTGAACTAATAGGAATCTGCGAAGTAGCTATGCTGGTAAGCACTTGCGATCCAATTTGAAACCCACATAATGGCACGATAGTTTTGAGCAACTCGAAACTTGGTTCCTGCAATCTCGATAGACCGAGACCTTTTGCCGCGATTACACCGTAGACCGCGATGAAGGCAAATTGAATCCAGCTTACGGTCACCGGATAATGAAAGATGTTCAATAGTTGTTTACCAACATTATTGGCAATTGACGACGAGGCATACCAGGCAAGACATAGCATAATTAGATAGGCGGACTCTCCGCCTAGATGATCAATCCATCGACGAGCCAGCGTCGACACCGATTGTACTAATGAATGTGAGGTCAGACCGGACAAACGATTTGTATAAGCATCATTGACAGACTCATTATAATAGTAATGATGATTGGATGCAGCTGTTGTCGTGTGTAGAAAGGGATGATAATCACTAGTAGTAGTAGCAGTAGCAGATGTTTGTGAATAGGCTAATGGACTATGTGGCGTGTAGGGTGGTGGCGGGTCATCCTGAAAAGATACCGGTGAAGCGGATTCAATAAAGCGTTTCTCGGTTAGACTGAATTCAACACCTGACGCTGGTATTCCACGACGTAACGACCTAGTATCCGTGCTGCTATCGGTAGTCGTACTATTATACGCGGTTGACGAGCGAGCCTGTAAGCGTGACTGAACCGTCTCGTTTAAAGGAAGTGCGGTAGCAGTGGCCATCTTTCCTTTTTCCTTTTACTACCGTTCTACCTGACTATAGTCACTGACAGCTGAGAATAATAGTATGCAAAATAGATACTAGTTCGTTGTCAAGATAAAGAAAAGAAAACACAGAAGAAGGAGAAGGAGAAGGGATAGTCAATTCAGCAAGTAACGAGTAACGTGAAACACTAGTTCAAGGAACAGACAATTAGTAATTATAATAATGCTAAGCAATGAGATGAAGCAATGTCACGACAACTACAGAACAAGTGGAACAAAAGCGGAAAGTGCAAGTGAAATACAATGATAATCATAGAAATATCAACATTATCTATTCATCCATCTCTAGTATCTGCATTAAGCATCGGGGATAATGAACTAGGGCTATCGGGTACTTCTTTTGTAATTGATAACCACCATGAGGAGATTGAATAGAGACATCTACTTGATCGTAGAATCATTTATATCGTTTCTATCCCCAATGTATGGGTTAGCAAGTGACTCGTATCCCGATAATGAGGAGAGTACATTCAAAATAAATACCACATATTGAGGGGATATCCGTTTCGTGGATGCACATGCAGTGTCGCTATCAAAAGCAAGTAAAAGTAAGCAGTTAATAGCGAGAATACAGCAACCTACAATGCATATTCAATGATTCCGTAGAATGCCGAATGTATGATTCATTGTGTGTTCTCTATGTACTACATACACTACATGGGTGAATGAATGGATGAATGAATGAATGGATGACTAATGTTGTCTAATTATGCTAACATTTTTTTATTAGATACTGATACCAGCTGATACAGGCCATTTCCATCCAATTTGCGCAGTTAGCCTTCTGTCTTTATGAATAAATGATATTTAACACTATCAATGAGTGATTCATTACTAATACTGAATTGTTATTATTATCATGCTGTGTTAATTGACATTTCTATGTTGATAATGGTGTTAACAGTTGTGCTAATCTATTTATTAATAAACAGCAATAGTTAAAGATAAATGCGCAAATTGGTTGGAAAAACACTGTACCTTTACCCATAATGATGGTGGGTTAACAAGTCACCCTCGTTCCAGTTTAATAATTTCTCTCTCTTATTTGTTGTTATGCCCCTTACGATATTTTTGTCCTTTTTTTTTGAAACGAACTTGTCGTACACTTGTCTAAACAGAATAACGAGACTACCAAGAAGCACGTCGTTACTTATAAATAACATATCATATTGTTTGTCGCATGCTATTGCTCATACGTACCTGATCAACAAACGCATATCATTTATTGTTAGTAATAACGAGCACCTATTGATCAATTGTAATAGCAACATTATCAGCATTGTTATTCTGTTATTCTATTACTATCATGTCACATTCATCGCCTGTAGTTGATACTACTACCAACCTGAATCATCATTATGATAGTGATAATAATGATAATAAGCATGTCTCTTTGATAAATACTGCTACTACTGCTACGAGTAGTAGTAATAGTGGTACACGACCTGTTACTCCTCTACCGAGACGGTCACTATTAATTATATGCTGTGCTCGTGTGGGTGAACCAGTATCATTTACTATGCTATTTCCATTCGTTTACTTTGTAAGTATGATTATCCTATAGTGTATTCCTGGTAGGATGTAACTAACCTAATCTATCTCTCGCTCGCTCTCTTTCTATGATGATTAGATGGTATGTAGAAAAGTGATGTGATAATGATGCAATTATATTCACTGATTCATTTACTTTAGATACGTGACTTTCATATGACGGATAATCAAAAAGAAATCGGTTATTACGTCGGTCTATTGGCATCATCGTTTGCTGTTGCTCAATGCGTTAGTGGTAAGTGGCGATGAATACGATACGCTTTATTCTATTATAAATTACTTATGCATATGTATGTTGAATTAGGATTGCCATGGGGCTATCTATCGGATCGTATTGGTCGACGTCCAGTAATTATGGCTGGGCTATTAGGCACTACCGTGTGTTCGTTACTATTCGGTTTGAGCACATCATTCGCATGGGCAATGTCCGTTCGTATTATGGCAGGTCTACTCAATGGCAACATCGGTGTTATCAAAAGTATGGTCGGTGAAATAACCGATGAGACTAATCGAGGCAAGTATCATATGCATCACATCTCATTGATATCACTTATTTATATTCCATCTGTGTATCATTTGTATTTTGATTAGCGGGCGCTTTCAGTATATTGCCAATGGTGTATGGTCTAGGCTGTATTATTGGTCCCACCATTGGTGGTATGTTATCCTATCCAGCCGATAAATATCCGAGTCTATTCGGTAATATTGCTTTCCTACAAAACTATCCATTCTTCCTGCCATGCGCTGTTTGTTCCTGTTTCACTCTGGTCGGATTTCTACTCGCGTTCTTCTGCCTTGAAGAGACACTGAAGCGTGGTCGTGCATCATCTGCGCCCTCTGCGTCATCTGCATCTGCATCTGCATTGCCATCCTCCTCCGTTAATGAGACTAGTCCATTATTGCAATCATCACAGAATAATACCACTACCAGTAGAACCGTGCCTAGTTATACACATGCTATGACCCATGATAATAAATTACCATCTAACGGTGAAATGGTAGTGGATTCAACATCTCCTTTATTGGAGAATGGCTCTACCATCACTGATGGTGAACAACAGGAAATGGAGCAAACATCGTCGTCGTCGTCGTCGTCATCAACATGGATACCCTCCAGATGTTGGCCTGCCATTCTAGCCGGTGGCACGTTGGCCTTTCAATCCATTGTATTCGATGAGATATTTACCATGTGGGCAGCAACGCCTATCATACTGGGTGGACTTAGTTTCACGTCAAAGGAAATCGGCTTGATTCTCTCGGTAGCGGGTATTGTTACCCTATTAGTGCAATTAACGTATGTCCCGCTTGAGAGACGTTTCGGTTCGCATAACCTATTCTGTATGGCCATGCTAGGCTATGCCATCATCTTGTTCATCTTTCCGTGGATCTCCCTACTTAGTGGCACGCCAGGAGATGAGACTAAGCCACGCCCTCTCCTCTGGTCATGTCTAATGTTGGGCATCGGTTGTCGTATTTCATGTAGTGTACTCAGTTTCACTTCCTATAATCTTTTGGTAAGTATTAGATAGTAATATACATAGAAACAGTGTTCATACTAACAATAATTGTTATTTACCTATGTGGTATTAGTTATTGGAATCAGCACGGGGTACCACATCACTCGGTACAGTCAATGGTATGGGCTTGTGTGTACAATCGATGGCGCGTGCCTTGGGTCCGGCACTTGGTGGCATTTTATGGAGTTGGTCATTACAGACCGACTATAGTTATCCATTTGATAATTCACTCACTTGGAATGTAATCGGATGTGTAAGTCTAATCACATCCATTTGGATGTCACGTACCGGTAAAAATGACACCACTAGCACTGTTGTACAAAATAAGTAGGAAGATGTTTGTTCACTTAGTAGATTCAATTGAATATCGATTCATTTAAATGATATGTATCTAGGAAATACAGGCTTTTTCCAACCAATTAGCGCATTTATCCTTTAACATTTGCTCTTTATTAATAAACAGATTAACACAATTGTTAACATCATTATCGCATTGCTATTATTACTGAGTTGTTTTCATGGCCCTAGCAGTCGAGGGAGATGTTAATGATCGCTATATCATCTATTACAATTAGTGATAACTATTATTTATTCGTAAAGACAGAAGGCTAACTGCGCAAATTGGATGGAAATAGCCTGTACTCCACGCCATAAACTCCTTTATTCATAATTGAACTTTTTCTTTTCTTTTTTATTGCTACTACTAGTAATGAGACATAGTACTAGTACTAGTATGACTACTACTACTGCTATGAATGTTGCTACGCCAATACCTCGTATGCAACTATTTGTTATATGTTGTGCGAGATTCGGTGAACCTGTAGCTTTTACAGTGCTATTCCCATTTGTTTATTTTGTAAGTGGTTATTAGTTGTAATAGAATCACTTATTATACCACTATTACTAATTAGTTATATCTCTATATATTTGTATATCTTTACTCATTCATTTAATAGATGGTACGTGCTATTATCAATAATAATAATGATGGGTATCTGTATTAATGTCATAATAATAGGTACAAGGATTTCATATATCAGATGATCCAAAGGAAACAGGCTACTACGTTGGTATACTGGCATCGGCCTTTAGTATCGCACAATGTATTAGTGGTAGGTGATGGATATACATTCGTATTTTACATTACATTATATAAATATAATCAATATTAGGTGTACCATGGGGTTGGTTATCAGATCGTATTGGACGTAGACCCGTTGTATTGATGGGTCTACTCGCTACCACGATATGTACAGTTGCATTTGGGTTTAGTCCATCCTATCGATGGGCACTCATTAGTCGAATACTAGCCGGTCTCTGTAATGGCAATGTCGCGGTACTCAAGTCAATGTTAGCCGAGATATCTGATAAAACCAATCAAGGTAAGATAATCGATTACAATACTAATCATAGTAATAGTAATAATAGTAATAATAAATGATGGTAAATAGCACGTATGTTCAGTTATCTTCCTTTATCATTTGTATTGGGTAGTATTGTTGGTCCACTCATTGGTGGTATACTATCCAATCCAGAACATCAATACCCGGATACACTTGGTAGAATTCCTCTACTTCGTCAATATCCTTATTTATTACCATGTGTCGTGTGTGCCAGTATTACATTTATAACATGGGTATGGCATTATGTTTCCTCGAGGAAACGTTACATCATACACAAGATACGGTTGTCGTATCATCTACTCGTCATATGGAACAAGGCACGGAACGTACTCCATTATTAGACAAGACTCACACATCAAATCAATCTCGTAATTATACATCTAATGAAACAACAACAACAACATCACATCATCATCATCATCATGTATGGATCAAATCGCTGATGAATCAGATACAGCAAGTATTATCACAGTTATTGCTCCTCATTCCGCATCGCCTTCTCCTTCTTCACCCTCTTCATCACAACAGTTATGGGGTGTTCCTATGAGTTGTTGGGCACCCATTCTATTCTACGCATTATTATCATTTCAATCGACAATCTGTGACGAGTTAACACCATTATGGTTGGCCACACCAATTAGTGATGGCGGTTTGAATTTTAATAGTTTCGAGATTGGTACACTATTATCGATATGTGCCATCATCACATTAGCCACACAATTGATGGCGTTTACACCATTGCAATATCGTTGGGGATCACTACGCTTATTCCAACTATCATTGTTGTTAGTGATACCTGCTTTGTACTACTACCGTATATCAACAATCTAGCAAATCAACCCAGTAGTAATGATGGTACTACTAGTCGAGACTGGCTTGTATGGCCTTTTGTTCTATTGGGGATTGGTTGGCGTTTAGCACTCGGTGTTCTATCCTTTACAAGTGTCAACTTGATTGTCATCGATACTGCTCGTCATACCGATGCACTTGGCATGGTGAATTCCGTGGCACAATGTGCTAGCTATTTGATGCGTGGTATGGGACCAATGATATGTGGTGCCATGTGGAGTTGGTCATTAACCAACGGATTGAGCTGGCCACTCGATACAAAACTATTATGGTTGCTACTAGCACTAGCGTCTGCACTTACGTGTATGGCATCAAACTATTGGCTTCCTAAGGATATAGCACCTCGTTACTTGACACTATCAGCATTATCAGAAGAGGAAGAAGAAAGAGAACAATCATGATGTTATTCGTTCAAATACAAGTTTGTACAATGACAATGACGAGAATAGTCGTGAAAATTCCTGTATTGAAACACTATTGCCATCTCACTTTAGGCTACACACACACGCGCGCGCATACGCACATGAACATACGTGTACACCATAACCACAAATAGAACAAAAGTTTTTATTTAGTTAGTCGTCTTCTTTATCATCAAGGAGACAAGGCTGTTGGATAAGAAATCGATAGAAAATATACATCATGAATAGCATCATTTAGCCGGTTTATCACTAATGTGCCAGTATCACTCATTGTCTATTTTTAGTTACCACTCTACTAAATAATGAGAACTGCGAGGTTATAAAAGGAAAATAGTTTTTGTGATTTCTACTCCCTTCATTCATTTATTTGGTTCTAGCATTAGTAGTAGCATTTGTAGTAGAGATAGCTGATCTCAATCTATCTTCGCATCTATACGAGATTACGTGTCAAGTTTGTAGTGAAAACAGGTAAACGGGATGATTTGTGTTTTATTTTGAATGTAGCTGCGTGTGTTTCCATTGTGACATCTTTAGGGCTTGGTTTTGGTAACATACATACATACATCCACGCACGCATGCAGACCGGTGACCGTGAGAACTGTAACAGTTGTGTGCGTGTATGTATACGCGTACGTACAGGCGTGTATGGTATGCTTCTTCCAGTATACGTTTCTGTACATCTTCACTTCCTTCCCCCTTCTAACTTGTTTTCTCGAATTATATCCAACAACTCTTTCACTTTTTTCCTTTACAACTATCGCCATCACCAATTACAAGAATAAACCTTTCTTTATCTAGTCAAGAGCAATATTCATTCTCATTACTACTACACTACCACTACTACTAACATTGCAAGCTATCTTCTTCTTCTTCTTCTTTATAACACGTTAGTGGTCATTTTATTCACCGCTATTGAATTTCCCGCTTTCTTTATTGAACGACGCTAGTCTATCGTTGTCTACTGCTTATCGTCATTTTTATCTTCTTACTTCAGTGACAACTATCTCCTCCTATTAGTCAGTCGTCGTTTGTCTACTTTGTAGGCAAGAAGCAATAGCGTATTCATTTTATATTTGCATTCCTCTTTCTTTCGTTTCTTCATAAATATACACCTATCTAACTATTGCGTATTGCATTATTCCATTTTATTTTACCATACTTTGTGCTCTTATTCATCGTTATCATGTCAAAGACTACTGCATCAACATCTGTCCCGGTACCAAAGGATTTGGACGATTTGGTTCGTCTTCTTCGATTGGAACTCGGTGAACACGGGCTAGACTCGAAGGAAGTGGATGTTAGCCGTGTTCAACAGATTATGGCAAATTACAAGTCGTGCGACGAGGACTGGCAAAAATACGCCATGTTCGATCCATATCGTTACACGCGTAATCTCGTCGATGACGGTAATGGTAAGTTCAATCTACTTATTTTGGCGTGGGGCGAACAACACCAAAGCGCCATTCACGACCATAGTAACTCGCATTGTATCATGAAGATACTGGATGGCGAGCTACAGGAGGAGCAGTTCGAGTGGCCCGACACCGGATGCAACGATAGCGACTGCTCCAACGCCATGATGATGACACCGGATGCTGAGGACGAGCAAGGTGCCATGTCATTGATTAAATGCTCTAAGTATGGACGTGATGCGGTCACCTATATTCATGGTAAGTTTTTCTTATTCTTAGATCGATAAATGATAGATACAACTAATATTAATTTATTTACTAATACTACTAATACTACTAATACTACTAATACTAATACTAATACTACTAATACTACTAGATCGAATTGGTTTACATCGTGTAGGTAATCAATCCAACAGAAAGGGCGCGGTATCGCTTCATTTGTACACGCCACCCATCAACATGTGCCGAACCTTCTGCGAAGGAACTGGCAAGGCGCGCGCCAGTGGCTGTACCACTTTTTACTCTGTACGCGGTGAACGCGTCCATCACGTTCCTAAGCCTTAATATCTATATACATGGCTATCCACATGTATGGACGATGTTTTCTATTTCTCTTCTTCCTTTCTTCATTTCTTATTATTCTTCATTTCATTATCTTATAATTAAATGAAGTATACATATAATATCAATATATATATGTATTAGAGGTGCATTTGCTTATGTGTATTCGTGTATATGTGTGTTTATGCTTGTTTATCTAATACAAATACAAATACAAATATTGTTATTGCTATTATTTAGTTAGTATCTGATATCAATGAAACATATATAAGAATATAACAACAATTTAACTACAGGACTTTTCCAACCAATTTGCGCAGTTAATCTTTTGTTTCTACTAATAAATAACTGATACTTGCCATTTAATGTCATTGTGTCGATTATAATATATACATATTCAACCTGTTCATTTATTACTAGCAATCAGTAAGCACTAATACTAATTGACAGGTTTGTTATTAGTGTCTAATGACGTTAATGATTTACTAATCCATTTCTAAGTATTCATTTCATTGTTGTTTCCTTTACTTTACCAATGCTGTCTTCTTAGTATTGACTACATTCTGCTTGTCGTTGACTTCTTTCACATACTGTGTTCTCCGTGCTAATCTCATTTCCCTTACCCTTAAACAGTAAGTGCCTTCTTTGTGTCAACTATATTCCACTGGTCAGTAAACAACGCACGTCTACTTCATCTTAACTATATGCTAGTTATTCCTTTTTCTTTTATTTACTTATTTACTTTCTCAGTAATACGCGTCTTCTTCGTGTCATTCACATTCCACTTACTACATCTCTCACTTTAGCATACACATTCCCAATAGCAGCTATTCTGTCATACTATCTCTATGTCGTTTATTTATCTCTTTGTTTTCCTCTTCCTCTAACCTATCTACATGCTCACTTGTTGTTATTGTTATTATACCAATAAGCCTTGTTTATTGTTTGTTCTAGTCCTTTGTCTTCTATCACTGTCCTGCTTATTTATCAATGTTTCAGCGTTTACTGCTCTCGTTGTAGTATGTACCCTTTACTTTTACCGCTCTTTTCCGTCATCTGTTTGTATGCCACTATTACGTCATGCTTTGATTTGTATTTTTATTTGTTTACTGCCATCTACATACTCTATTTACCTACAAACATACACTGCTTCTTCAAATAAACTGGCATACGTGCTCATGCACCCTTCCTTGTTCATTCCTTGCTCGTTCGTAACAAGTCAGTCATTCTACTAGTTACTGCTTGTTTATTACATTGTTTATCGTGTATTCACTTTGTTCACTCGTTGCTCTCTATGCAACTAACCGTAAGCATTATCATCATAACTTATCTATTATACTAGTTTATTACTACTTGTAAGTACATGGCATGGCAATATCCAACTATACTAGTATACTTGTATCATCTACCTTATAGAATTGATGATGATAGTTATCGCTATCAATAAATGATCCATTACTGAATACTGAATTGTTATTATTATTATGCTGTGTTAATTGGCATTTCTATGGTGAATAATGGCGCTAACAATTTAACTGCTTTCTTCGAGTATCATATGATAACAGTAATTTTATTCATGCTGTCCTACAAGTACAAGTGCAAAGGTGTACTAATTCTATACTTATGCTACTACTACAATGATAAATAAAAATAAAATAAATGTCTATTTTTTACATTCTATTAATGGTCTTGTATTCCATAATCATTTTTAGTGTTTCTTCGTACGTGTAATTAATAGCCGTGTAATCCACGAATAGTACAACGGTAAAAATGCCAAAAATCTATTCTTGTGTTGTTGTAGCATCAGGGTTGCTCTGTTAATATGGCACATGCTGTTACAACCTTACTTTATGGTTGAGGAATAGCAACGCTTCATTATTCTATTGAACACGGTACACGTCATGTATCATATGACATTATTGTTTAATTAATAGACGCGTTTAACCATCAATTGACTCGATACTCGTTTGCCCCTGCCATGACACGGAATCGATAGCAAGTCTTCAAAGTCATGTCTATTGCAGCAATGATAGTCATCCCTTTTCCCCTTCCATTTGATATTGCGCTCTTCCTGACTTGCTTGCCACTAAAGTGCATATCAAGCCAATCTAGAATTACAAGATTGATATGCCTGAGGCAATACCCCTTTAAAATGAACGGATCACACATCAAATGTATTGTCGCCATTATTATTAACATCATCCTCTATACTTGTTCATTTCTTCATTCGCATTGTGTATCTGTATATCGAGTCTTACCATTATTTCTATGTGTGTATATAGTCACTCTTTGTGTTTATTGTCTAATCGCTCGCATCATTGACGCTACTATCATTATCTATTTCGATCAATGACCGTTTGATGCCAATCCAGTAAGTAGACTTCTTGTTTGTGCGTATGTCTTTCTCTATGTTTGTTTTTCTAGTTTGGCAAATGGTCCGATAATATTAGCAGTATACCTATGAAATAATCTAATTCACCATAGGCCTCTTACTACTATTCATTCTATCTTCATGATAGTCGTACGCTTATTATGTTTTGGCAGATTGTACGGTGTTTTTTTTTACGTTATCTACCGTACAGTATTACTGTTATCGTTATTGCTTTTCCTGTTGCTTTTACTTTACGCTTTTGTGCATCTTGTACGACAAAGTAATTGCTGCTGCTTTGTCGCTATATGATTGGTGCTGGTTCGCCTTGAACCTGTACCCCTTCCCTGCAATTGTCAACTATGCATGATTTTTTGTTGGCTCTGTGCAATGGCAAGTATGTAGTGAAACTTGTAGACATCAAAGTTAGTTTTAATCTCCATGTGAGGAAACAAACAAGCAAGCAAGCCAGTGTGCGTGTGTGCGTGTGTGTCTCAAACTAACAATGTTAGTATAGAATGCTTGATGATCTGTCTTGATTCTTTTCGGTGCAAGCAGAGTCGCGGAGGTTTTTATGCACCATGCGTGATTTTAAAATTCCGTTATCGGACTCTACAAAGCTTCCCGTGTTTTATAATTGTTTTTAGAATACAGTAATAAGAATATTGATCATGATGATGAAAGAGGCATCACTCTGTCTCTGTCTCTGTCTATCCATGAGTAACATACGTTTATTAGATATGACTATATTGCTTGTGATCATGAATGATGAATGATGCTGGCGATGCTAGCAGTCCTATGTACAAGTATCGTCGTCGTACGACACTGGTCATGGCGCCATCTAATGTGAATATGGAACACACACACGTACACGTACACACACGTACACACACGTACATATACATATACATACACATATACATATACATAGGCATATACACATCGATGCCATTTGAGCATTGTTAACAAGTGTAGAATAAACATATCGAGATGCTTTGTACTCTCTTCTTCTTTCCATTTATTACGGATAACTTGCTTGTTGGGTGACTTTTATGGTATAATTCTACCTGTATATACAGTTTGTGTCGCCAACGCGTCAACCTCAAAAACAACCGGTCAATCTCGGTGAATATCGATGGACAACAGGAAAAGCGAAGGCTTTGTCTAAAAAGTGCACCCACCATATCCATTGTTGTCACTGGCAATTATAGGTTCCCTAAGCCATGCATTCGCAGTCATGGCACGTTCCATGCTTTCAGCGCTATTTTATAAACCCCATGTAGAATTACACGTGCATTCGTTGATCTCCGCCTTGAACTTTATAATATGGACGTATCTCTAAAGTGATTCTCTCTTCTATTTAGTTTCTTGGCTGTTGTTGTTGTTGCTTTTTTTCGTGTTCACAATTTTGATATCCCATTGCTATTACCCATTTATTCATATACATATATTCATTTATTTACTTTTTTATTTATTTACTTATTCATACAGCTAACTATTTGCTACGATAGACGTGTGTCTGTGGTGAATACGCGTGTACTCTCGTATATTCCTATTCCCTCCTATTTGACGTAGACAAGTACTTGCCCGTTTTCTTCTACCTGCTCGCCAACTCACTCATTAGCCCGCCTACTCCTATTAAACCATCTGTTGTCGATCATCCGACTAGAGGAGTGACCATCTCACGGTAAGTACATGGACTGGGCTATCGCTGTATCCTCCCTAAGAAGCGTTCATCCCATCAGATCATCCACGAGTATACGTGTGTGTACACCATTGTATACACCATTGCGTACGCGTATTGCTGCCATCATCATCATCATCATCATCATCACTGTCATCAATAATGAACGTGATGGTCGTACCATTATCATACTACATTTCATATCGCATGCTACACATGAACAATGATGCTATTGTAACAAAAAGATATAGCACTGTTATGTACCATTCCATTACCGCTTGCTCGATCATTGTTTTTTGCTACATTGTTGATTCGCTTCTCTCTCTCTCTATCTCTCTATCTCTCTTTCTCTCATGCATGTTATCACATTGACGATGAAAACATGTGATAGTGTCAACGCTATTACCATTGTCACCATTGTTACACTTTCTAACTGTAAGTCTACTCATGACGATGCGCCATTGCGGTGATACAAGACGTACATGCTGGCTATTCATGCTTGCCTGACATTCCCTCTCTTCTCTCTCTTTTCTCTCTTCTCTCTTTCTCTATTCACATGCACTACTCGCTGGCATTATAGTAATTCATTAACCATATGAAAAGTGCATATCATTCAAGTTGCACAAAAACTGTGGGGCTATCTTCATTCATCATAAATGTTGTCGTAATGTATGGATTAAGGAAAAGAAACTTGTAAGAATACACGCGTACACAATTGCCAATTACCTCGGTGATGTCATCATGGTTATGTTAAACCACTATGAACATCGTTAGCATGTGCTTTCTCTCGGTATTCTAAACAATTGCCGTGAGCACCACTTGCATATGATGATGATGACAACGATGATGATGATGATGATTGTTGTATAGACTAGTCTACAATTAATAGTGGCTGAGCATGTCGTAGTAATATACGTTGTACGAGTAGTAGTAACATCACACCCGTCTAGTATCATGTGATGTGCCTAATATGCTACTCATCATACGCAAGTGCCATTGATTCAAAATGGAATATAATCCATACTCGTTTGACGTGATATTCCTTATCGGTGTCATTACTCCTATTGTCCTTGTCGTTATTCTTGCTTAATAGCCGGTGACCCATACACGCATACGCTCATTTACATTACACGTCTTTGTAAGACTGCGTTTTGCTTTCTTTTTTATATTTCATTTTGTTCTTTATTGAATTCTCTCGGCCCTGATATTCCTTTTTTTTCTTTGCCAAGGCCTATAGTTATCGATCGTCGCGCTCTATTAAGCTGCCTTGATACGACGTGCCCATTCTCTTATATTACACCATCCTAATAAGCATCACTAGAGATTTACTTACTTATCCTTTATTCTTTATTACTATTATATAATTTCAATCGCATAGGTTTCCTTTGGATTATTAGTTGCTGTTTGTTTACTCATCCATTCGGCTTATCACGCCTTCATTGCTATATAGTTTTACCATCATCATCATGCCATGCAGTAGGTTTCTTCGACCGGAACATACCATGACCACAGCTATTCGTGAAGTTTCTGCAAAGTCAAGCATGCTATCCATGTCGACGGCCGTTACCTCAGCCAATGTATCGCAACTTTCGTTGCCTCGTACCACAAGGTCATCAATGGCGTGTACCTTCGTTGGTGCGCATGACCGATCGGTTCCTCATACAGAACCTGTATCGCCTAACAATAATACTCCACCACGACGAAATGGCAAGAAATCACGTGTGGGTGCAACACTACGTTCGGCCGCTGTTCTAATCAAGAAACTATGCGCGCCAATTACCTCTCGTACTAATTCTGGCAACATCTCCACCAAGAAGTCAAAGTCAAAGCGTGCCACTACTTCGGCGACAGCATCAGCAACGGTGACTGCACCTGCTGCTCAAACCACCAGAGGTCCAAGCAGGACGACCAAATATCCTATCTATAAGAAAAAGTCACATGGCCGTGGTCGATCCGTGGCTTTTGTGGCCGACACTACCGTTTCCGCACCGGTGGTGTCTCCCTCTGAAATGACCGCCGATAATGAAATCACGGAGGTATCATGTTTTTGCGCATTACACGGTGCCGTGTCCACCGCATTCGAGCATCATCCGTGTTGTCCACTGGTCAATGAGACATCCATCGCTACACTTGCCACTAATTGGCCCGGTAATACCAGAACGACCGTACCTCCCGAGTCCATTCCATTGAGTAGTCGTCAAAGCACTTCAGCTACCGGTCTGGCCGAACGACTACGTGTCTGGAAACCACGCGCACATCGCACGCACACTCGATCTCATTCTCAGCCATTTTCACAGTCACATTGGCGTAATATTCGATTCTTAACGGCCTATTATAACGATCCGTCGGGCGTGAAAGCATTGTCCGAAGATACGATACCAACCTCTGTCTCGACGCTACGACGTGGTGAATCACTCGAGCTACCTAGGACAGCAGAATTATTCTACGCACTTCCGGTGAAAGCACAGCGTCAACTATTCTCGCCGGAAGAACGTCTCGTACTTACTGGTCGACCCGATGATATACCACTTCGTAAACGACCAAGTCAACATCGTCTCGATGAGCATTATCATTCTCAACAACAGCAACAGCAACAACAGCAGCAGCAGTATCATGAAATCGACTCGAACCCATCCGAATTCTTTTATTACGATCATGAATCCGATGTAGACTCGATAGATGCCGAGTCATTCCTATCCGATTCGCCGCCCTCTTGCTCGTCATCCATAGCAGCATCAAGTTACTCAGTCGAGGAAACCTATCAGCATCATCATCATCATCATGATGATAATGATGATACGATAATGGAACAATCAACATTGACCCATCTGAATCAATATCGTCGCAATCATACAGTGGTTGTCAATAGTCCGGCAACACCTCCTTCACAAAGTATCGCCGCTGCACTCGCGTTCAATCGTCGTGAAACCGTAGCTGGTGTACCTTTATTATCTAATCCGCACTCGATGAGTAATCTATCCGATCGTCACTATCATTACAACGATAGTAGGATGCATCGTTTATTACGACGATTTCGATCGCGACAACGCTTTGACGAGATGCTTTGGTTCGGCTTCTCCGGCGAGGAAGAGGGTGAAGGACGTACTTTAACTGTTCGCGTAACACTCACGCCAGATATGCTACAAACCATGTAGTCTCTCATCCTCTCTCTTGCTTTCTTGCTCTTTTGCTCTTTTCTCTTTGCTTATATACATATTATATATATGCATGTGCATGTGTTTATTTGCTTTCTATTTCTACTTTTCTTATTACATTTGCCATTAACTTGTTTCTCTCGTTTAGCGATGATTGGTAGTATATGCACAATTCGACTCTTTATTTTTTTTCTATTGCTTTTTTGTTTCTTGATCTTACTACATACTGTAGAATTTATGTACTTCTTATGATGATTTCATTGATGATTAATTAGAAACTAACATCAATAAATTTACAAATACTTATGATAACTAGCTGGTTTACTACGCGTATATAATGAATACTTTTTGTTCTACGTGGTATCTTCCGTTTTCACCGTTGTTTCCATTGACATCAGAGCGGCCCATCCGTTCAAGTAGCGTGTATGTCGATTAAATGCTGCCAGCAATGCCTCCGGTTTATTATCTGACGCGCCATGTCTCGATGTTTCCGATCCAGTAGGAACGACGCCAATTTTCTTTTCCTATCCAATGGAACAAGCAAACAAATGATAGTTGAATAGCGTTAGTATTACCGCTAAATGACTCGACTGTAGTGTTGTATACCATCTTAAATATTGTTCCTTGAATGTTGATTAAAGTAGTTGACAGCTAAACTCACATGTGTGAATACAACCGATATATATATATATATATATACCTCTCTGTGTTCTAGTTAATAATACCTACCAAGTTCAGCGCTTCTGTTAAGCGGGTGTTATTGTCGTTGTCGGTGGCGACATGAGTCACTGGCGGTTTTGAGTCGATTACAAAACGGAAAAAAGAAGAGTGGCGGTAGTTTCATTTTCTCTCTCTTTATTCGCGACACTTTACCTTACTACTACTACTACTAGTACCCGTTTATTTACCGTGAGCTTCTCTGTTTATATACATCAACAACTACCTGTATCGTGCGTGTAAATCTTTTCGTTAGTGCAAGATGTCTGGCCATGGTCTGTTGACCAATCCAGATTCAGATGCTGCGCTACTACAAACGCTGAATTGTTTGCCACGACAGCATGATTACGAAATTACGGTTACCAGTGAATTAGCACTGCGTCAAGCGTTGGAATCAGCGTTATGCAACGGACAAGAAGAGGTGATAGCACGTCTATTTCCTCGTGAGTCCATTGATGAGGCGAGTCTTGGATTGAATCGAGATGAGCCAATACAGGGCGATGTGTTCAACCAGGTACGAGAATCTATCGAGTCTTCGAGTCATCACCATTCGCATGACTTGCTTGCTATGGCGGAGAATAGCGACACAGACGAGGCAGAGGATGATGAAGACTATAGCGAGGACGACTACGACGGGAATGTAGCATTGTATGGCAATATCGATAGTCTCGATACTGACGGACCGGAATATACGGAAGCAATGCGAGGTAGTCCATGTGGACATATATTCAAGTCGGGTGAAAGTATCTATCGTTGTCGGTAAGTTCCTGGCATTCATATAGGTGAATGCATAGCACTACGCCTTCTGTATGTAAGTACATTGTGTATATATATTGATACTAATTATTTGTCGTGCAGTACTTGTGGCGTAGATGAGACATGCGTATTGTGTGCACCATGTTTCCGTGCCTCCGATCATGAAGGACACGTCACCTCGGTTAGCATCGCGAGTGGCAGCGGTGGTTGTTGCGATTGTGGCGATGTAGAGGCATGGCTCACCCCGCAAATATGTACGATTCACTCGTTGGAGGCAAAGTCTACGGATGACTCTACGACGAATAAAAAGTCTGCATCGCCCATCGAACCAATGCCGGAGTGGTTACGCTCGCGTATGAGGGAGGTGGCGGCAACGGCATTAGACCACGCGCTCGATACGCTATGCCGTTCTCTACGTGAACCCAAGCTAAATAGTGTAGATGAGATTAGAAAGGATGCGATGGAGGGATTAACGGAGGAGCAACAGGTACTATCCACTACTGGTAGTACTTATTCGACGCCACTACAAGCGGAACCACCGGATTACATGCTGTATACGGTTGTATTATGGAACGATGAGGTGCATTCATTCCTCGATGTAATGCAGAGTTTGACTTCCACGATACATTGTTCCAAGACTGTTGCAAAGCGAATTACTGAAAAGATCGACAGCTATGTAAGTAACAAGTGACAATCATGCAATGACTATCGTAGGTGTAATAACGATGATATGGCAGGGTCGTGGTATTGTCGAGTCATCGCGTTCGTTATCGCGTCTCGAGCATATCGCCACTCGTTTCCAGGATGCGAATCTGGGAGTTAGTATCCGATCGGCGCGCGACTTGTATCGTGAAGAACAAGCAGGTTGGATACTGAACTGGCTCATCGATATTACTTCGGGGAGACGTGGTCGATTCGGAGAAATATACGGCTCGGACGGTATATCCAGCATGAAGGAGGCGGTGAATCAAGCATTTTGCGGCACATGGAGTGTATCATGGTTCACTAACATGCAGGAGAAAGAGTTTTCATTCGGAAGAGAGGAGGCCGTTCATGCCTTGCTGGAGGAAGAAGGCGATGAGGATGATGAGGGCGACGAGGAAGACGAGGAGAAGGCTGCAGGGCAAGCCACGGAACAGCATCAAGTGTTGGCGGATGCAATGCTAGCGGCCATTAACCCGTCGTCAGTAACAAGAGCAACAACATCTGCCACGCATACTAGTGCACAAACATCGCGTGCTCATACCAACGACTATGACGAAGCCGCCAATGACAATGAATCCGATAGTAATTCGGAGTACTTTGAGGCGCCCTTGTCACAAGAAGAGTTGCAAGCATTCGATTCCGTACTACGTGGAGAGGGATTAGCGGCGGGCGATGCCAACACGGATATGATGGATAGAACGGCCAATGTCACCGATAGTTCCAATGATCATGACGACATGGATGTCGATATGGCCGAGTCATCTTCCGATGAATTGAAGGCTGAAAGGGAACAAGCTACGCAGTTGGTTCGCTCATCTACGCGGTGTCGACTCGATTACTTTTTACTATTTGATATTCGTCTATGGAAGAATGCTCGTTCCTCGTTACACACTTTGTTCATTACCACGCTAATGCATTCACTAGGCTCGAAAATGGCCCTAAGTAAGTGTTGCTTATATGCATTTACTAATTCATTATTATAAATCATTGACTAATATTTCGATTGAATTAGGTGCGGTATTTGCGCGAAATTACATGCATTTGGCCGATGCATTTCTTAGTCAAGACCGTGCACCTGAAACTTCCGTGATGCATTTTACCGTTCAACTATTTACCGCGCCAACCATCGCCGTTTATCTAGCCGAAGACCATCGATTCCTGAATACGATCATAACGCTGCTACGTATTCATTTCTTGCCCGAGGCTACCTCCGATGGTGACGCGGAACGATCCATCGATGCACACATTAATTGTTCATCGCCAGCATTTACGAATCGTCGCTTCATGCATATATTCCAAGATCTACGATTTATGCTTAGCTCGCCCAGTGCTCGTCGTGCTATTGGTCAGGACCCGCGTAATCTACTCAATTACTTGGAGCTACTTAATCTATTCCAGGATATGAATCCACAACGACGTGCCATTGATCGACACGTTGAATACGAGTCGGATACATGGATCAATGCCTTCCAGGTGACCATGTTACTCGCGCGTACCGTGCAACCATTAGCGCAGAGTTACGCTCAAAATGCACGCATTCTAGCAATGTCACTTCAACGTGTTTTACGACATATTGGCGTATGGGCATCGGAAGAGGAAGACGATGACGATGATGAGGAAGAAGTTGATATTGAAGTTGATATTGACGATAATGACACATTAGTAGCAACTACTACAGCAACTACAGCAACTACAGCAACTATTACTGCTAATAGTAATAGTAATAATACTGCTACAGAGGAAGCAAGTCAAGGGGAAGACACAGTAATGACAAGTGGTAATACGGCTAGTGCGTCACATCGTCGTCATAAACAATCATTACCCTCGCCCGAGTTCCATACGGTAGAACTCGCCGATAGTCCTTATCAAGTGATACGGTATCGCGTGTCGTTGCAAGGCGTGTCCTTCCATCATCCAATGCATTGGCTACTTGCGGAATTGTTACGCTTTGTTCATCTACTCGACGAGACATCGCTCAAATCGACCGAGTGGCACAGTTTCCGTAATGTGATTATTGGTCTATATCACTATCCTGGTTATTCCGTGGATCAAATGGTTCATACCACACTAGAACGTCTTTTGTGTATTTTTGATTATCCTATACGTGGTAAGTTGTAGTATTGGTAATAGTTTGCTCATTTATTTACATCGCCATTATAGTATGTTCCTGGATGGCCCAGATTAATTCGGGTGTATGGGTGCGCAATGGTTATACGATTCGTAATCAGGCAAGTTAATCATCAATTTATTTGCATACGCTCATAAGCTAATGATATATATATATATATATCTATTCATTTGTATCATCCTGTTAACTATGATAGGCACATCATTATCGCGACTTAACCCTAAGAGACGCAGCTTACGACAATGATATCTTCCTTGTACAAACTAGTTTTATCCTTTTAGATCCGAGTCTTGTATTAGCCACGCTAGTGGATCGATTTGAATTGACCGAATGGCTGAATGATCCCGCGCAAACAACGCCCGATTACGACGCGTCACAAATGATATTCATGGTCGAGGAGATGCTTCATCTGATCATTCTGTGCGTATCGGAACTTACTCGTGCCGCCAATTACACGGAAGACCAAGAGATTGAACGAGCCATCTGGCATGCTACCGTTCGACCTGTAGCGTATTCCGAACTGACTCGTCAAGTACTCGAACGAGTGAGCGATTATCCGCAGTTCGATCGTATTCTCCAGCGAGTGTGCCAATTCCATCCACCTGACGGTATCAACGATCATGGTCGATACGAGATACGCGCCGAGTACATGTGCAAAGTGGATCCTTACTACATCCACTATTCGCGTAATCAACGAGCGGAAGCTGAAGAAACCCTCAAGAGCTACTACGAGAAACAAAAGACCGACAAGCCGGTTATTCATTTGGTGACGCCGCAAAAGATAGAGCAAGGACCGTTCAAGCATGTGGGCAATGTGTTGCACACGCGCGGTCTCTGTCATATACTGTTCACTTCCATTGGTCGGCTATGCAGAATCCACGCGCGAATACGGATACACTCGTCGACGAGTCATTACACCTGATGCTATTGGCGTTGATTGACACGAATAACAATCTGGCGGATCCTACGCAGGATGGATTTGTCCAGCATATACACTCGATGCGTAGAACGGTAGCCCTCGATACGGCGACACAAGGCGATGGTCAAGAAACAGCCGAGACGGTAACCGAATCACTAACCCTACTCGATCTACTACTGAGATTGTCGGTGAACGAGCAATTCAAAGAGCATAATGACAAGGCGAAGGCCGTAATTGATCGTCTAGTTGCGTATGAGCATCGCAGTGACGCGATTCAACAGATCATGCCAATTGGGAGGAGACAAGATCAATGGAGCAACAGGCTAAAGAAAAAACGTCGACAGAGGAGCAGGGTAAAGGCAAGCCGGATGCCAAGGCTTTACAAGCCAAGATCATGCAAGATTTCGCTAAAGCTCAACAGGACTTCATGTCTCGTTACGCTCATCTAATGGATGAAGACGAGGATTACGAGGACGAGGACGAGGATGCGACCGTAAAAGATGGCCAGCAAGAACATGAGAATGCCGAAGATGATGTCTCATCCGTTGATGATCGTAAGAAAGCGGCGAATGCATGGCAATATGCCACCGGTCCATGTATGGTGTGTAAAGAGGAGACGGGACCGAGCAATATTATGGCATGCTTGGTCTAGTGCAACCATCGGCGCATGTTCGCTACACGTCGTTACTCGATACGGATCAAATGGTGGAGGCGCTTTATATACCCAATAATCTGTCATCCGATCTAAGCGAGTGGCGTGCTGAACAAGCGGAAAGTAACGCGCAAGGCAAGTCATGGATTGGACGTGGTAAGCCGCAGGAACGACGACCCGGATTGAGCGTGTCCACATGCGGCCATTTCGTTCATATGGAATGTTTCGAGTCCTATTGCGCGTCCATTCAACAGCGTCATCAACAGCAGCCGACGCGCAATCAACCGGAGGATGTCAGTCTTAAAGAGTACATGTGTCCATTATGTAAATCATTAGGCAATCTGTTCATACCGATGATTGGTCGTGCCGAACGTGACAATCTGATGCCCGTACGGCATTTGACAAAGAACAACTGGAGGCATGGTTAAGTGATGCATCATTGTCATTGCTACGTGTATCATCGCAACGTGAAAGCGACACCCTATCGAGTGATGCTGCTGGCATGTCAACTCGAGATGCCTACACTCGTGCCGATTTGACTTGTAAACGAACAAATGACGGGACGTCACAGTCGTCGGATCGTACCTCAGACATGGATACTCGACGTCATGGCACGACGGGCACCACACTGGAAAACCTGCTGTCCGATCAATCTGTCGCACGCCTCGGTGGCTCCATATTCAATCACATTGAAGGCCTAGTGCGAAGTGTCTACGTCAGTATGATCGAGTCGGGCAAGGACTCGCTCGGTCATTTAGATGCTAATCAACTCGGACGCGTACTCAATAAGGATCCATCCGCCATAGACTTTACCACTATTAAGCGATCATTCAGTCTGATGACTGAGATATTACAAATCACCTGTCGTGGCTCGGGTGTGGAATGGTTCGAGCAAATACCCTGTGACGCGCAGCTTCATATGGCCGATGTATGGGCCGACACATTTGGCTACACGGTGTGCGCCACCGAGATTACAATGCGTGGTGTTGTCGCAGGCGAGTCCATACTAGACACGGTGCCGGAAACAACTAGAAATCTCCTTCGCTATTTCAGTGAAGCCATGGCCACTTATGTTGATATGCTGGTGCAAGATGACGATAATGCTGTAAAACTACGTGAACACAGTTTAGCACGACTACGACAAATAGGAATTATCGCGAATGATGAAGGGGAGACCGTTAGCACGGATATAAGGCGATTCTACACGATAATACCGATCTAATACTGGCCGAACTCTCCATGTATGCCATTCCTAAACTAGGATTGAACTGGCAACCCGTATTGTCCATACTATACATTATGGAGGTGGTGAAGTGTATCCTCGTTCTAAGCGAACATACCAATGCATCGATACGTCATATTGGAGACACCATCCTAGTGGGCACGTCACTTGCTACGCATCCAAATGACGCCAAACTATTCACCGATGACACACGATGGAAGACGTGGAGTAATTATTTAACGGATAACAACGATGTCGAGGATATTGCAGCTATAGCCACGATAGCTAATCTTATTGATTCTAGCAAAACTAGTAGCACTACAACAGAAGCATCTGGCAAGCTATCCGAGCAACAATTGTACAAACTTGTACGTACATTTATTCTACCATTCTTACGTCGATCTCTACTGTTATTACATACACGGTTCAATTTCATACCAAATGCTCGAGCGGGTTTATCGGAATACGAGCAACTAAGAGAGCAGATGGGATTGCCATCGTTTAGCGAGATTGCCCAAATGATCACGAACGATCAGTCTCGTGTCGGCATACTAGTACGACAATGGTGCGCTTCACATCAGGCGCAAAGTCAAGCAGCCTTGTCGGCACTAGTTAAAAGTCTTGAAGAAGCGAGTGGAAACGAGAGTGCCAATCGTCGTACCGGCGATGTCTGGGTGTCTAAACAGCTGCAACGACAGTCGACCATTCGATTAGCGTCACCTGTCGTCTACGAGTTAATACCGTTGCCCTATAAAATGGAACGTCTATTCGAGTTGGTTATGCGACGCTCATGTAAGAATTGTCGTAAAATACCGGTATATCCGGCAATATGCCTCGTATGCGGCATGCTCGTATGTAGTCAGAGTATTTGTTGTAATGAAGGTGGACACGGCGAATGTTACATGCATATGAAATCGTAAGTTTATCTTCATTTATTTAATTGTACACGTAATAATTGCATATCGACTAATGTGCAATAATGGAAACACGTATATATAGATGTTCTGGCAACGTTGGTATGTTCCTTTTACTAAAACGATGCTACATTCTTTTATTACATCGTGAAAGTGGCTGTTTCACACTGGCACCTTATTTGGACGTGCATGGAGAGGCCGATGCTGATTTAAAGTAAGTGGAACCACGCATAGAACAACATATGATGTGATGATGACTCGTTAACTGACCAATTATTTGCACATTCATATGCATATTCATATTGTATGTAGACGTGGATTGCCGCAATTCCGTAATGCTAAAGCCTACGATGATTTGCGTAAGAAATGGCTCAACCAAGCCATCGCCATTGATGTGGCAAGAAAAATGGAACAAGCCTACGATGTTGGCGGTTGGGAATCATTTTAAACACGATGATTTCATACGTTTGTCGTTGTCGTTGTTGTTATTGTTGTTCTTACAATGAAATATTGTCAAGCTGATTTGATTTATAATGAATTCACGATTTGTGTATACGTGTGCTTGTGTCATACAGTGTTTTTCCATCCAATTTGCGCATTTATCCTTTAACGTTTGCAGTTTATTAATAAACAGATTCACACAATTGTTAACACCATTATCACTATAGAAATGCCAATTGATATAGCATGATAATAATAACAATTCAGTATTAGTAATGAATCATCATTGATAGCGTTAATATCATCATCAATTCTGTAAGATAGATGATACAAGTGTACTAGTATAGTTGGATATTGCCATGTCATGTACTTACAAGTAGCTATTGATTATCGTGTATGGAATCGGGATATGGCTGCATATTTGAATTTCATTCAGATTATCCGCAGTGCTCGCAATGGAAAGGGTGTTCCAACACAATTCCAACGACGTGCCGTTCCTCCTCCTGATTCTGGTACGTCCGCAAAGCATTCACTAAATGAAGATCAAGGTCAAGAGGGAACAAGAGGGATCCAAACACAAAAAACAAATTAACCAGATTGTATCGTCAATCGTTTAAAATACAGGGTGGTTGTAAGTGTTAACATAATTATCATTTATTCGTAACAACAAATGGCTAACCGCGCAAATTGGATGGAAAAGAACTGTAATACACCATTATTCTAATTGCTCATCCTTTTCCTATTGCTTGTCTCTCTCTCTCTGTCTCCTTTCCCTTTCTAATAGTACAACTAGAACCAGTCTACCTTCAATATGGAGGAGATTCCTATTGTTGATAGTAGCACCACCTCTATGTGGGTGTTTGGCTATGGTAGCCTCATATGGAAGGTTGATTTTCCCTATGAGAAACGGTTAGTACTATAGAACAAGTGGTAAATGTATGTATGCATTAACAATAATACCTATATGTTGTTAGAGTGCCAGGATTCATTCGTGGTCATGTGCGCGATTCTGGCAGGTAATTTGGTGGAATGAATATTGTAGAATAACAACTCGTAGCAAATATTGACGAAATAAAGCAATAATAGTCGAGCACCGATCATCGTGGTACAGACGATTATCCAGGTCGTGTAGTTACTCTAGTGCCGCACAATGAATGGCAAACCATGAACGATATTGTAAGTGAGGTGAACGACATCCTCCCTATACGACAAACTAATTCATGTTAGCATGTCCACGCTCATGATGAAGTGACATGGGGCGTGGCGTATAAGGTAGCCGATGCCGATGTGGAGCGTGTACGTGCACATCTCGACTATCGAGAAAAGGTAAATAAACATGACATTGTGATCGATAGGATGAAGAGCGTAAAAGCTAATCCTATGCAAATCATATGATTACACTATTTTACGAGTAGAATGGATATAGTATACATTATGTGGATGTATTTCAAGCAATAGATAGTGAAATACCAGTCGTGAAACAGGTAGATTATGATTACATTATTACATTGCTTATTGCTTATTGACGATCTGCTAATTATAAATTGATGTATACAGGCGATGATATACATTGGCACCACGTCGAATAGCGAGTTTTCGGGGCCGGAATCAATTGACGAGCTTGCAAGTAGAATTGCCATGGCTGTTGGTAAGTAACCGGATGCAATTGGTAAATGATCATACTTTAACATTGACATGCCATGATAATGTAACCATTAGGACCTAGTGGTCCCAACCATGAGTATTTATTCAATCTATGCGAGGCATTACGCTCCTTAGCACCGCAAGCTCATGATCCGCACCTATTCGAGCTAGAGGAACGAGTTCAAAAGTTATTGGAACAAGTTAACAATCGAATAAACTAAATAAATAATCATTGAATTTTACGTAATTAATGAGTGTCCTCTATGATGAATTAGTAAATACGAATTGATCTATTCGGATGCAATCGGGTATACTGAATGAATGACCAATTCCGTAACAATCCGAATAACAATTACGCAAATTGAATTCCGAGTTATTCCGTATCATCATCAGATCTAATAGTACTAAGGGGATTCGTCATGTTTGATACAGGCTTGCTCGTCGCGATACGTCATTCTTTCTTTACTTTAACCAGTGTTATACCTAGTTTATTGAACCTAACAACTAAGAAAACGAGTATTCATGGCTGAACATCCCGCGTATACTATGGCCGGCCTATGTAAGTTGAACTGATTACCTCGTGCCCATTTACTTACTTACTTACTTATTTACCTATTGAATCTCACGATGACTAGGTGCCTTAGGAGGCGTTATGGGCTACGTCAAAGGTCGTTCGATGCCATCACTTGTGGCAGGATTAGCGTTTGGCACGGCGTACGGTGTTGCCGGGTAATTATTTAGACATGCCAACTAGTGGTATGAGATCATGACATCCACGACTAATAGATGTGGTTAGTTATCTTATTCATAAGAATAAAGATCATGGACATGATTTAGCGGCAGGTTAGTAGTTTATGACGTATAAAAGTATGCGTGTATACGTATATCCTCCGTGTTTAACATTTGAATTCTTCTTCTTTCATCGTT
Source organism: Syncephalis plumigaleata (assembly GCA_025201365.1). Lineage (NCBI taxonomy): Eukaryota > Fungi > Zoopagomycota > Zoopagomycetes > Zoopagales > Piptocephalidaceae > Syncephalis > Syncephalis plumigaleata. The sequence continues at coordinate 2,357,057 of JAIXMF010000001.1, forward strand.
CATCATTAGCCACTTCATCCGTACTTATGGTGGCCATGCTTCCACGAGGTCTACGTACAAGAAAACCGCTGCCACTTTTACTCGCCTCACTAGGCATGGCATCAGGTGCTTATCATTTCAGAAAGGCATATGAAGAACGACATGGTGTTTAATAAGATAAATAAACAAATAAAATATACCTAATTGCTATTACTTTTTAATCGATACTACGCGTACAATTGCATGAATAAATAATGATAAACAAATATAAATTACCAAATGGTACAAATACACTACGATTGGTCAACAATTTAGCACTATATATGTGTAGATACGCTAGTGATCAACAAGATGAACGTATATTACAGCGCTGACAAGACTGATGGTTAACAATGCATGCGACGTGCTAATGTAGACCTTTGGTATCTCGGTAAAAAGAGTATGTCAAATTCTTGTGTAGCGATAAATAGCATGAATGATGGTGTGAATAGATACGCATTCACAAAGAAGAGTGAAAGAACGAATGAAGCGAAAAGAAGAAGGAAACTACACGTTATTGGTGTCGTTGTTGTTGTCAATGTAGTACGACAGATACACCAACATTTGCGAACTATAATCGATTCACATTCAAAGGCCGCTTCTTTCTAAATTCAGCCTTCGCTTTAATCAAGTATTACTAGTCACGCAGTCATTATAGATGGATAGGTGGATAGAGAGATGTGAATGAACAAAATAAGGCGACTCGTTGACTCCACTATCTATCTATTCAGATAAAGTAAGATTTGGAACGATTCACGATACTATTAGATGTGGCAATGCGCTATACTAAAAATTCAAGTTGAACTAGCGAAAGAAATGCATCAATCGTGCTAGCTACAGAAGTATAAACCCTGAACCAAGTCGGCGCTATAATTTACCGGTGAACCATGCGTATATATGTGGTTGTTGTCGTTTCGTTGTCAAATTGATATGATAAGCCAAGTCAATTATGATATCATAACGAGCGAATTTAGAACCGCGTAAGCCATCCAAACACGCTACAACAAGATGAGGGGATTCCGGTATCAAGCGCGGAGCACTGAATGAAATCAGGAAAGTGGTATTAGAGAAAACCACTCTAGCCTTCACCATTATGGATATGCACGCTCAGGCTTGTCTATGCAAATGAGTAAAATAGGTCGATAGGAAAATACCGCGCCATCTTCCTCTCTTCCTCTCTTCCTCCCTCTATCCCTCTCGCACTCTTCCCCTCTTTCTCCGCAGACATGCTTATCGAAGAATGTATATGTATTAGCGTACATACGAGAAGTTTACAATTTAGTTAGGGGCCATATGCTCCTTGATCATTCATTCCAAGTCAAGTTATATCCTTCGTTACAAATGACTTTCCTTGCCTAGTTCAATGTGATGGAACGGGGCAAGGGCGATATATATGACGTAAAATACAGGCCTACAACTCCTTTGTGCGGTAAATGAATGGGTTACACAATGTACTAATGTATGGCATGCGGTGTCAATAGTACTCGCTCTTTCTATGGATAGAATACATGTGTGTGGATGTGGATATGGATGTGTGTGTGTGTGTGTGTGGAGGATATGCGCGATGCTATTCGTTCTCCTTTGTCATTCGCTCATTCTAGCGTCTATGTGTACGTCTATGTGGATGTATTATCCCCTTCCTTTGGTCGATCCATTTATCCACCATCCAACTGACACGCGCAAACAACTATACACATGTCTAGGTGGATGTGTTGTAAGTCGAGTGGATCGATTAAGCTAACCGTCCTATTATGATGATGATGTATGATGATGATGATATATGATGTATGAGAGAGTGAGAGCTAGAGTAAGATCAATTTCCTCATACTCCACATGAACTCCTTCATACAATCAATTAAGCACACCGGTAATTCATCTGTTTGCGTACAGCGTGATTGCTTTCTTTGGAGGCAACGAGCAAGTTGCACAAGTAGTGAAAAAACCTGCTCTCGATGACGCCGGTTATCGTGCAGCCAATACTGTTGCATGTACGCCTGCTGTCGCCTTTCCCTCACCCTCTCTCTGTCTGTCTGTCTGTCTGCCTATCTGTCTCGTTCGTACGTACGTACGTACGTTCATACGTTCGTTCGTTATCTCCCTCACCTGCTTTGTGAGCGGGTAACAGGCTCTGCCATTGCTGGTTCGCCTAGAGTGTAACCAGTCATTGTTCGACCATGTGGATTCCCCTTTCTGCTCGTTGGCTGACCAGTTGACGGCTGCAGCTTTGCCTACAAAACCCACACAACTCCAACCCGTTGCCGCTGTTGCGGGTTTATCGTCGTTGCTCCTCCTCTTCTTTGTGCTAAATCATCCCTATTGATTATTATTATTATTACTAGTACTAGTATACGCACTAATATATATATAGTTGTGCGTGTGTGCGTATTTAGTTGTTACTTAGTTAGTGAATTCTAATCAATACTGTCCTCCGTTATATAACACCTTTATTATTCATCATTTGTCCAATCTACTAGTATAGTTTATCCATTATCAGTTTTCCGGCTTATATATTGCCGTATTTTGTTGTCTAGCTTATAACTTGATCCTTTTTGTGATCCTGTATTTGTCTGTTTGTTTGTGTGTATACGTGTATACGTGTGTGTGTGTATCTATATACCCGCGTATTAACAACTATTACTACTAATTTTTTAGTACAGCCCTATTATAGTGTCACTATCGTTTCTAATTTTTTTAATCTACGATTGTGCCGATCTATACTCTGTATACGCCAATCAAATCAATTAATATCCATCAGTGGTGCTTTCCAGTACGGTAAATATCTGCAGAGATATATACATACATACATATATATATATATATACACGACACACTATTGTATATACTGGCTTAATTCGCTAGGATCTATTTATATATCATCTATTGTCAACCACCAACACCATCAACACCATCATCATTATTTAGAATGAAATTCACCACCAGTCTTCTTGCGGCAGGTATGGCTATGGCCGGTCTGCTAGAGTTCGCCGCCGCGTACAATCGCGATACCATGGTGTGCCTCGTTAACCGTGAGCGTGGTCAGCGTGGTCTTCCATTCCTCGGTCGAAATGCCGCGCTAGACAATGCCGCCCAGCGTCATTCCGACGATCAAGCACGTCGATGTGTCATGACACACACTGGCAGTGACGGTAGTAGTCCGGCCGATCGTATCACGGCAGCCGGCTACGACTGGAAAGGTGTCGCCGAGAACGTCGCTTATGGCTGGTCTGACGAGCACATTTGCATGAAACAGTGGATGGAGTCGCCCGGACATCGGACCAACATCCTTACACCGAAATTCACACAATTCGGTTCAGCTGTCGGCTACAGTAGCGGCGGTGTTCCTTACTACACGCAAACCTTTGGTTGTAACGGTGAACAAGGCCCGTTCGTTGAATGCCCCGGTCAGGCTAATGCCGAGGTTCACGTAGACGCACAAGCCGCCGTCGAGGCATTACCGCCACCACCAGCTCAGATTCCTGCACAACCCGTCTACGTTCCTGCACCAGTTGCCCCGCCCGTGTACGCTCCACCCGCGATCCCGGTCCATTAAAACGCCTCCTCCCCTTCTCTTCCCTCGGCCGCTCTCTTTCTTTTGTCTCATCTGGTGATACGTTACATTTCATATAGTGGCATATATATTCGCTCGTCAAAGATTTAATCGTAGAATCTTTGTATACAACATTTCACTTTTTATTACACATTTTTTTGAGCACAAGATCGCCTGTTCCTCCTCCTTCTGCACACACATGCACACACAAACTCACTTACTCTACATTCTAAACGCTTGTAATACTGCGCCCTTATCTTGACGATAATCGTCGCTTAATAATATAGTTGCCGATAGCCACGGCGATCATAATAATCATATTGGCTTTTTACTGCATATTATATATATTACATGCAATTTGCTTTATTATGTAATAATCAATGGAATCATGCTATACTGCTGTATATGTATATGTATATGTATTTCATCAATGATGAAATATCAAATTAAATAATGCTCATAGTAACAGTACTAATAATGATCGAGTAGCTTTCTTTCTTTCTGTTTGACAAAGAACCTACGTATACGTTATGCTGATTGTTTCTCTTGGGGAATAATGCAATAATGACAATGACAACGATGATTTTATACTCAAACTGCCTTGTTCTACCGTTATTTGTCTATACGCTCGCTCATGTCATTGTTTCACACTGTTTGAAGGTATTTTTTCTCTTTCGGATAAGTGATAGATTCATTGCAAGGGAGCTAGTATCTCCTTTAATATTGCGCTATTTTATTTCTATTCAAGTCAAGTCATCACATCCTATGACTTGAATTGCTATTCAGTAGTTGACAGTGTACTACCGTTGCCAAGCATTATCGGCCTTATCTAGACATTATTCGTTCTATCTTCCCATTAACGTGTCATCTGGGCAAGTAGCAATTGCTTCTCCTTGTGCCGTGCTCATTCTCGATGATGTTGCGACAAGCGTGAAATCCTCATTATCGTCATCATTGTCCCTCATGCTTACCTCCTCTCCTCGAACGTATTCAGCATGCCAACACTTTTGACAAACTCAAAAGTACACCCAGGAAAGTTGATCGCTACAGGAACTGCCCTTTTTTTATTATTAACATGTATCATCATACTCGAGAGAGCCCTTATCTAAGGACTATTGGCTTAATAGAGCCCATGCACCCGATTTCACTTTGCTACTAGAACAAGGCTTTGCGCTAGTTCTAGAGAAAGAAAGAGAAAAAGGAAGAATTATTCAATACACGTGTACTTGATTGTGGAATGCATTACAATGCGTACTCCTCATTGATAACACGCAAGCCATCAAGTATATCGCATACTCAATAACTCTAGTCTACGTGAACTTGTGACTAGGATCGGACCATTCTGAAAAGGGAACCCAGTTTAATCGCCGCTCCTTATACTACTGGAATTATTCGTTCGGTTGCCTTTTCCGTGAACGGCTCATTTTCGTTCACAGGCACCGCTTAGTAGAACAGTCCGTAGGTTTGGCACGTCAAACAATGCTACGTGTAACGGGCACGAAGTAGGTTGTTTCAAATTGCTCGGTCTATTATTATCGTTTCTAAATAAAATAGCCACTGGAATCCGCCATAACTTGATGCATTAGTATTCTTTTATTCTCTTCTTGCTTCATTACTATACGCTTATATCTATCTATTTATTAGCTGAAGGGGCGTAGACTTGTACGTCTCTTATTATATTGTCTCCACCTCCACCACTATTATCATTATTACTATCAGTATAAGCTGGTTACTTCTTCCTCCTCTTCTTCTTCTTAGTTTCAGTAGTTACATATCACACTCTACTTCCGTTTCCATTCTACTATCTCCCTGATTAATACGGGAAACTCCGAATCATCATCCAGTATTCGGCCACGCTTCACATCAAGCTACCCATTTTATTATAACACTTTCTAATACCGCTCTCCATTTGGTAGGCGGGTACATTATTATCTATTAAAATACTGCCACCTATCCAGTGTTGTAGAATCTTCTCTTACACTCACACTCACACACAAGTCGACACACTCACAACTTCATTCATTCATTCATTCATTCTCGTTCTTATTGTTCGCCTAATTGTAAAACGTCCGGCTACGTTGCTTGCTCTATAACGCTGTGCGTTGACAAGAACATTAGCTACACATCGCAGTGAGATATTTGCTAATCGATTCCACTCGTGTTGTTGTAATTAAGGATAAGTTTCACTATCTTCTTACCACAACCATCTTGTTGAATTAAATTACTGCGTGTGCTGGCATTCGTAGCCTTTCGAAAAGGTAAAACGCCCATTCTCTCTCTCTCTCTCTATCTCTGGCTGTCTTCCTCTCCCTCTGTAAGTGTCTTTCCTTGCTTAATCAAATACAACAGGTGAGTGTGTTTATATGTCTGGTAGGGTGGATGAAACATTTAAAAAAATGTGGTTCTGGCTTAAATTGTACTAGTGGTAGTATTGTCATTCAATGGCATCACCTCACTTGTTTCCTAGTTAACCTCATCATCATCATCATGAACGTTAACTCCTGCGGATAAGTATGACACATTTATGGCATATGTACTCGTGGCTCGTTGATCACGTAGTCGCCATTACTCGAATTAGTAATGATACAACATAAAGGGGGAATGATGTCTCTCATGTATTGTCCCCTCTCTTCCTCTCTTCTTCTTCCTCTCTCTCCATTTGTCATTGCCCAATTCTCCGCACACCACCTGAATCTAAAACCTCTATCCTATAGCTGTTGTCCATATTGAACTGCATATTGCTGTTTCTGTCATACCCTCTGCCTATATTTGTTTCTAATTGCTAACCCGCATCAATGCTAACATGCAATAACCCCTCATGTATATGGCAAGTGACATGGACCATGTTCCCTAATATAAATTTTGTCGGGTACTTTTTGGGTTCTTCCCCTCGTGGACATGTCCCATCCTAAGCAAGCAATTTATACTTTGTCTTGCTGGGCGTATAAATCTTTTTTTATTTGTGGCCCTTTCCATTTCTCCTACTTATTTTACTTGTGTCGCTGCCTTTTACCGTGCGGTTGCTTGTCAATCGTCCTTGTTCCCTTCTTTCCATTATTACGTTCGGCTATAGGTTCCGACGGTGCTTCTCGATTTACTTGCGCGCTTCTTCGTCTATCGCCGCCATCGTCGTCTTCCTCTCCTATTACTGCTATTACTACTACTATTACTACTACTATTACCGTCTTCATCCTTGCTACGTCGTGCTGTCTTCTTCACTTGACTGTGCCATCATCTAAGCAGGAAAGCGTTAAACTGTGGCCGTTTATCCCCATCGTCCCCTTCACGAAACACATTATTACAAATATTTTCTCTCTCTCGCTCTCGCCCTCTCGCTCTTTTCTATCCTATGCTTTAATAGCCCACATCGTCTTCCTAACGCTAGAAGATCTTTATGATATTTCGGTCTTAAAACCCTATATCTGTAGCTTGTTATCCACTTGAACTATTAAATTAGCTGTGGCTGTGAAACGGCTAAGAAAAACGATCTAATAATTTATCCCATTCAACGGCCAACCACTTAAACAGACGAAGCGCCACACATCCACCCATACCACGCACACACACACACACACAGAATACATCAATCTATAACTAACTGGCTATTATTGCCACATCCTTTACGTTTATTATTTACTATATTAGTACCACGCTGTCTTTTGTTGTCAATTTATCTTTTATATCATCATAATCAGGAAAACTCGTGATTATAATGCATACCACCGCTTTGGTCGTTATTGCTGCTTGCCTCGTCCTTAATGGACTTGGTGTAACAGCCATCAACTATGATCGTCGTACTATGCTTTGCCTCGTCAACCAAGAACGTGCTCAACGCGGTCTTAGCACACTTGGTCCAGATGCGTAAGTACAATGAACTAATAATGACCATGATGATTATACTAATCTTTATTAATTGATAATAATAGAGCGCTCGATAACGCAGCACAACGACATAGTGATGATCAAGCTAGGATGAACACTATGACACACACTGGATCCGATGGTTCCGATCCAAGCAAGCGTGTCACTGATGCTGGCTACGAATGGAGAAGTGTAGCCGAGAACGTCGCCTACGGCTATCCTGATGAGCAAACGTGCATGACCAAGTGGATGAAATCACCCGGTCATCGTGCCAACATCCTAAAGCAAGGACTTACGCACTTTGGCTCGGCCATGGCCGTTACCGGAAGCACGCCCTATTATACTCAGGATTTTGGCGGTGATGGCAAAACCTATAGTTTCCCCAGCTGTCCTGCCGAATACAGTTATGGTGGCTCTCCAGCACCAGCACCAGCACCAGTTGCTGCTCCTAAGCCTGCTCCTAAGCCTGCTCCAGCTTATGGGCCTCCTCCGGCTTATGGACCTCCTCCAGCTTATGGGCCTCCTCCGGCTTATGGACCTCCTCCAGCTTATGGACCTAGCCCAGCACCTAGTCCAGATACTGATCGTCCAAGTGAATGGACCTGTATCAAATCGGATGATCAAGGCTGCTTCCGCTGGAAGAAATGTACCACTCAAGGTAGAAAATGGTCATGCACTGAGAAGTGGGGACGCGAGTCAAATCCTGCTCCTGCTCCTGCTCCTCAGCCAAATCCGGCACCTGCTCCTGAGCCTGAGACATCTCCTGCCCCTGCACCAAGTCCAAATACTGATCGTCCAAGCGAATGGACTTGCATCAAATCGGATGATCAAGGTTGCTTCCGCTGGAAGAAGTGCACCACTCAAGGTAGAAAATGGTCATGCACTGAGAAGTGGGAACGTCATCCGGACTCCACTCCGTCACCGGCTTCCGCACCAGAATCGAAGCCCAGTCCGACCGAAGCAGCACCCGCCGCTCCATCTACATCACCATGCACTACTTCCACGCCAGCTCCACAACCAACTGCCAGCGCTAATGATCATCCAACCGATTGGACTTGCATCAAATCAGACAGTGAAGGCTGCTTCCGCTGGAAGAAGTGCACCACTCAAGGTAGAAAATGGTCATGTACCGAAAAGTGGGAACGCCACCCTTAAATCAACATTATTAGGTATAAGTCTGATGATTACTACTGACAGCCATTTAATGATGTTAATTTAATTCTGTAGTCGACACTTACTACACTTTATTATATTTTTTACTCAAGCTGGGCTGTAAGAGATGGTGGTAGTGTGTCTAACTTTAGGTTTATTTTTGCTTATTAAATCTTTGTCATTAGTAGTCCATGACAAATTACTCGTGTGTGTGTGTGTGCTTGTTTATGTTATTGCGACGAAATATCGTAAGCCCGTCCCCCGTCCTCCTTCCCGTTCACCGCCACCCGCACAACAACCGTATCACTGCTTATAATAGCTATATTTAGTTTTAACTTTTCGTACGTGACAACATAGTTTGATTTTCCATCCAATTTGCGCATTTATCCTTTAACATTTGCAGTTTATTAATAGATAACTCTACACAATTGTTAACATTAATATAATAATTGTGAAATGGGATTAAGGGAAATCTAAAACGTAATCCATAACAATGTTATAATTATTATAATGATTACAATAAAAAGATTATACACTAGGATAGAGAGAGAAAGTGGGATTTATTCGATGTGAAAGTAGGAGCGTGAATCTTGTTGTCTTCTCATTTTACATGAGAGCATTTCGGCTTGTTGAAATAAACCGCTATCCGGGTCGCGGGAACATGCTGATAAGTACATACAGCGATGTTAATGAAATGTGAACCGAGGACAGCTCAGACTATCGAGTCTGAGTGAGTTGTTATCAGCTGCTATGCAAATATCTTCACACCTATATACATTATCCACTATAAATACGGGTCCTATTTTGTACGAATTGAATAAACTTATCTTCATCTTCCAGTTCAATCGTCCCTATTACACTCTACTCACACTACCTTATTGTATATCGCGTACACATTGTGCTTGAGCAAATCGAGCAACCATAGCTCCCACACTATCAATGAGAAAGTGTCCTACTACTTGTCATGATCCCTTACGGTAAGTATAACTCATTACACTTTGATATTTATTACAGTATACTAACTCATTATTCTATTAGATGCACACATCGAAACAATGATTAAGAGGACATGCAAGTTAAAGGATTCGAGTATCGTTTGTGGAATCGGGGTTATGGTTGCTCGTCTGGATTTCATTCAAGTCACCAAATGCCTTCGTAGTGGAACCAATGTTCTAACACACCCTCATCCAAGTGTCGTTGCTTCCAATCATTCAAGACAAGGAGGACAAGGACATCGAGGAACCAAACAACCAATAACAATTCATCCGCGATGGTTATCGCTATCGCCCTAGTCCTTCTCCAAAGGGAGGGGGGCTGGGAAACAGAATACGGGGGTACTTTGTACTTGTAAGTGTTAAATATTATTTATTCGTAAAGACAAAAGGCTAACTGCGCAAATTGGATGGAAAAAGCCTGTAGTTTGATTTTACTTGTTTGGATATCACTGATGACATTCTCATCATCATCATCATAGGAATGAACCTTTCTTAACTATTAAATTGTTTCTTTAAACAGCATATTATTATCAATATAATTCCATATGACTAAGAATGTACAATGGCACTACATGTAGCAGCAACAGCAGCAGTAGCATAGTTTAAGCAATGGAGTATTACGCGCTAAACATGACTGCGTTCTACTGCTGAATAATATAGTAATAGTGTACAGATTATCGATAGGTATCAAATTTGCTAAAAAAATAAACGTGTTCAAATCTACACTACAAATGTGTCGATCGTTACAGTCATCGTCAAGTGAAATTACCACTGCTCTAAATTTAAATTCTTGGCATGAATGTTCATTCGATACATCGATGTAAAAGTAAAGATGATAAGGATGATAAAGGGAGAGGGGGACAGATTCGATACTGATAGTATGATCGTCAAACATGTACCCGTGTTCTTTATTCACTCGTAGAAGATGCGCTTCGAATCGAATGCACTAATTATAGACCGAGTGTAAGTGAAGAGAGTTGCAACGAGTGCATTACAACATTACGAATGAACCAGTAGAACCGTATGGACACTTGTACTAATCCATGTGATAATTATATTCCTATGACAAGTATGTGTAATCAGTATGCTACAAAGTAGATACGACATACGAAAAGTAAACACACCTTTACACAATTGAGCCTGTGCAATGAAACATACTCTCTCCCCGTATACTTTACAGAATAGCGGGACGCCATTGCAAGATGTACAATTATCGTTCAATGCTGTACAGTCGCCAATCCTACACCGATACACACGTCCATTCGAGATAACTAAAGCTGAAACGCAACATACGGAGTGCATTGACATGCATCATGCATCAGCAAGTGCACCGTTGGTCATACGTGAATTGCCGCGCGGTACACCGGCAATTCGACGATATGCCTCTCTCTCTCTCTCCCATACCATTGATTGTGAATGTGAACGCAGCTGGACTGTTTGTACACAAGTAAATCACGCGTTCACTTTCAATAGAGTAGTAAACCTATCCGGATTTGTTTTTGCCTGACAATAAGCGTCTTTCCTCCGTGATGGCCGAGCCGCTTGGTCCTTGTATTACACGGATGCATATTCTATGGAGGGTCAGGGTGCAGCGAGCAATGTTCGTGTTTTACCATGATACTAGACGTGCATAGCCATATTGTCGTATTACTATAAAATAACCCGTCCATAACATTGCTAGCACTTTCGATATCTACTCATTACCCACATAACAATCCTTCCAAGTGTCAAATCTACCTGCTATCCGCGAGCTTGTAACTGTCCGGTACTGTTACAATCGCTATTTATCCTTTGTTTAAAATAATCGTTTATATTTTCGTGTTATTATACTCTATTGATTTTGTCGTTTTTTTTACCGTACAACCATGAAGATTGCCGCCATTGCCCTTGCTACCATTGCCGTGTTACAATGCGTTGACGCATTTGATGTGGTGAAGATGCTCTGTCTGGTCAATAAGGAGCGTAACAAAAATGGACGAGCACCTCTTGGTCTTAGTCAGTAAGTTTTTGCTTTATCGTTGACCATTAGAAAATGATATATCCGTCATGGTTTATTGACGTATTTTTACTTGTGTCGTATTACAGGCAACTCACTAATGCTGCCGCGCAACATAGCGCGATGCAAGCAAGCAAGAATAAAATGGAGCATCAGCTTTCTGGTGAACCCTCGCTCTCTCAGCGTATCACCAATTCGGGCTTCGATTGGACGTCGGTCGCCGAGAATATCGCCTATGGCTATCCAGACGAGGAGACCTGCGTTTCAGAATGGATGTTATCACCCGGTCATCGTGATAACATTCTCGGCCCTTATAATCAGTTTGGAGCGGCTGTCGCTTACAGTGGTAGTACGCCATACTACACGCAGAATTTCGGCAACGACGGCAAGGGCGGCAGCTATCCTGAATGTCCCGGTGGTACTCATGACACCAGTACACCAACAGTTAACGCAGGTGCCACCATAAGTGCTAATGCACCAACACCAGTGATACCGGTGCAAGACGTCATCCGGCCAAATGATCAGCCTGATCCATCCTATTCAACCACGTCACCACCACCACCACCATTATCATCAGCAGACGCCAACTCGTATGATCAATCCAATGATTCATCTTACTCGACGGCACCAGCAACGCCCGTCGTGCCAGATTCAAGCTCGGATGATCAGCCTGACTCGATCGATACGGCGACTCCAACCAACACTCCAACTACTAAGACATATTATTATAATGGCCATAAGCACCACAATGGCCATAAGCACCACAATGGTCATAAGCGTCATAATAAAGGTCGAGGAAATGGACCTACTCGCACAATTTACCAGTATAGCTTCAGCACTACAATTCCCATTAATGCTAATGCATACTAGGTTGAAGGAGTGGTGCAATTATCAATATTATAGCTTAATATTCTAAAATACAGGGACTATTTACTCTTCTACTACTGGCTAGTGAATAGGAATAGCCACCGGATATTGCACGTTGATGATAGACTTCAATAAACAGACAATATTATCATTCTATTATTTTATTGTATAAAGGTGTTATCTATCATTCTGACAATATGCTTTTAATTAAGATTGTAATATTAAATTGATTGATTGAAATCATTGTATTCTATTCTACACGAGTAATTGTCAAGATAGCTAGATGTATTCCTGTATTTCTCAAAATCACTTCTGCTCATACTGGATACGATGTAAATGGTTATGACCACGTTTACCAATACATAGCCAAGGCAGACATGCTAGCACCGCTAGTCAGCCGCGTTGCAATTTGCTACACTCGTTACCAACTCAACTTGGCTTCGCTTATCTAATATAGCAATACTAGTCCCAGGAACGTATCGTTGCTCGTGTGCGTACATGTCAAGCAATTTAACTTGGTTTCTATTTAGAAGTGCAATCACTTTTCTGGTCACATTATAGAACCCCGTCTAATGACGAACAATGGGTGAATTCTCATAATCACGCGATGAACACGACTACTAGTCATCTCCATTAGAGCAGGTTACTATCCTAATCGATAACAAGTTAATTAGCCATGAACTATTACGGAATCATCACGAAGAATGGGCAATAATTATGGCATGCGTGTAATAGCGTATATTGCCATCAAATAAGTTGCAATTTCGGAGATGTTATTATCACAGGATTACAAGAAATACGATTTATTGACATCTCGTAGGACAACAACAACAACAACGACAGCAACAATCCTACAAATAATGGTGGAAAAGTGTTAACACATTCAACTGATCGAACGACAATCACAACGACAAGTAATGTCGCATTTTAGCCATGTTGTCACGTAACACATAAGAAGAACAAGCAGGATAGGAGCATGCATGTGGCCGCACGTCCCCTTCTAGCACATGAATTTAACGATGGCCCCACTGTCTATGGACTGGCCTCTGTTATGCCTAGCCGACTGAGGTGAGAATAGAAATTGTCGCCAATTGCCATTTGTAGCGCGATGTGTAGAATCGAACAGAAAACAATGTACTCTGTAGGAAATGCTAGTGATAACAGGAGGGAGCGCATTTAACAATACCGTTGCTAAAAATGGTAAAACGAACACAGGTCGTATACAGCGATTGGCGGACATCCTTCCTAATGGGCGGACATCTCTCACAAGCGAATACACGGAGTCATCTGTGTTCCCATACAAGCCACATGGAGATAGTTAGCGCTATTATTCACCTATGGCGAATAGAGGTGGGCTCAATTACACACACACACACACGCGCGCGTACACACATACACAGATACAAACAAATGAGGAGAGGAATTGGTTTCGCTTGTAAGGCGGCGGGGTTGTTCAAAACCCATCTTTGGTGACGTTCTCCCATCAGAAGGAAATATCTCACCAATCGTCCAGCCTTTTACCTAATAGAGGTCAAGTGTAATTGAAATAGTAATTCGGCGTACACAAAAAAGTAGTGAGGACCCTTATTAACCCTATAAGCAACGTAGTACGCAGACACGGAGCGGGACAGGAAAAGAAATATCATAGACAAGAACAAACGATGCGGGCTGTTAATGAGTCGGGTACAGTATCGCGCCGAATTTGGATGTTCCTCTACTACATTCAGAGGAGAGACAGGGTTTAAATCCGACTTGGATGGCGATGTTATCGCCAATATCTTCGTTCGGTCTCGTTTTAAAAATACGTTCAGTTAACTCGTCGCACTACTTGATCATTCCTTTTAATTATTACCTTCTACTACTACTACTACTACTAACTATAGTTTTTTCGTTAGTACATTAACGTACTATTGTCTCTTTCTTTCTTTCTTTCTTTCTCTCTCTCTAGTTTCTTGTATCCTTCGACTGTTCGTCGTCTAATTAATTACAAACGAGTACTTGTAGCCGGTTATATTTGTTCACCCGCTTACCTCTGTTTCTATCGTGTAATATCTGCTTGTCGGATACTACTAATACCACTATCACAATCACCACTACTACTACTACTATACCTATTACTCTATTTCTTGAATATTTCAGCGTTAGAAACGCTTCCTCCTAAATACCATGCACAACTACATTACTATTGCTGCCGTACTGGCTATGAGCATCGCCGCTGATGCGTTCAGCTCCACCAAGATGCTTTGCTTGGTGAACAGACGTCGTGTTCAGTATGGTAAAGCACCACTTGGCTTGCACCCGTAAGTATAATAATAATGCTATTGATGATAATGATCGTGGTTAAATGACCACTACTACAGTCATATACCGGTATTGTCTCATATCAGTGACTGTGTGTTGCTACCCTATTCTGTAAACTGGCGTGCTTATTTACTATAAAAATGGTATATCTAATCAATTGTCTCTTCCTCCTCCTCGTCGTTTTAGTGATCTCGATGCAGCTGCCACCTATCACAGTCAGCAGCAAGCTAAAACCAGAAGCATGACCCATCAGGTCGCCGGTGAGGCTGATCCATCCTCTCGTGTCACAAACTTTGGCTACTCCTGGACCAAGATGGGAGAGAACGTCGCCTACGGCTGGCCAGATGAGGAAACTTGCGTGGAAAAATGGATGGCATCTCCCGGTCATCGTGCTAACATTCTTGGCGATTTCACTCACTTTGGTGCTGGTGTTGCTTACAGCGGCAGCACGCCATACTACACCCAGGACTTTGGTTCTAATGGCACTCCTGGTACCTATCCAGAATGCCCAAGTGGCTACAACGCTGGTACTCCATCTCCAGCACCAGCTACCGTAACCGTTAAGGCTGCTGGTGTCGCGTCGCCTGCACCTGCATCATCGCCAGTTTCCTCTCCAGTTACACCAGTGTCATCTCCTGCTATCCCATACACGCCGGCAGCTGTTGACAACTACGATGATGACTACGAGGAAGACTGCGAATGCTACGAGGACTACCCTGATTGGTATGTTCCTGGTGGACAATCTCCAGCTACTCCAGCTCCATCCACCGGAACTGGTAACAACAACAATGGCTCATATGGTGGCAGCCCAGTTCCAGCTCCATCAGGTGGCGAGTCTCCATCTACTCCATCCACTCCAGCTACTCCAGCTCCATCAGGTGGCGAGTCTCCAGCTACTCCAGCATTCCCATCCGCTCCAGTTCCATCCACTCCAGCTCCATCGGGTGGTGAATCTCCATCCACTCCAGCTACTCCAGCTCCATCAGGTGGTAACAATGGTTCATACGGTGGCAGCCCAGTTCCAGCTCCATCGGGTGGTGAATCTCCATCCACTCCAGCTACTCCAGCTCCATCAGGTGGCAAGTCCCCAGCTACTCCAGCTACCCCATCCACTCCAGCTACTCCAGCTCCATCAGGTGGCGAGTCTCCAGCTACTCCAGCATTCCCATCCGCTCCAGTTCCATCCACTCCAGCTCCATCGGGTGGTGAATCTCCATCCACTCCAGCTACTCCAGCTCCATCAGGTGGCGAGTCCCCTGCCACTCCAGCTACCCCATCCACTCCATCCACTCCAGCTCCATCGGGTGGTAACAATGGTTCATACGGTGGCAGCCCAGTTCCAGCACCATCAGGTGGTGAATCTCCAGCTACTCCAGCTACTCCAGCTCCATCAGGTGGCGAGTCTCCATCTACTCCAGCATTCCCATCCGCTCCAGTTCCATCCACTCCAGCTCCATCAGGTGGCGAGTCCCCTGCCACTCCAGCTCCATCAACTGGTAACAATGGCTCATACGGTAACAGCCCAGCTCCACCTCCAGCCGGTGGTGAGTCTCCTTCTACCCCTGCTCCTTCCACTCCTGCTCCATCAACTCCGGCTCCTTCCACTCCGGCTCCATCTGGTGGTGAGTCCCCTGCTACTCCTGCTCCATCAACTCCTGCTCCTGCTACCCCAGCTCCATCAACTCCTGCTCCTTCTACTCCTGCTCCTGCTACCCCAGCTCCTTCTACTCCGGCTCCATCTGGTGGTGAGTCCCCTGCTACTCCTGCTCCATCAACTCCTGCTCCTGCTACCCCTGCTCCATCAACTCCTGCTCCATCAACTCCTGCTCCTGCTACCCCAGCTCCATCAACTCCTGCTCCTTCTACTCCTGCTCCTGCTACCCCAGCTCCTTCTACTCCGGCTCCATCTGGTGGTGAGTCCCCTGCTACTCCTGCTCCATCAACTCCTGCTCCTGCTACCCCAGCTCCATCAACTCCTGCTCCATCAACTCCTGCTCCTGCTACCCCAGCTCCTTCCACTCCAGCTCCTTCTACTCCGGCTCCATCTACCTCGGCTCCTTCCACTCCTGCTCCTGCTACCCCAGCTCCTTCTACTCCGGCTCCATCTACCCCGGCTCCTTCCACTCCTGCTCCATCCGGTGGTGAATCACCAGCTAGCGGCAGCAAGTATGGCACTGCCGTGGTTCCCCTTAAATAAGCTGGCTGATCTCCACAAAAGCTGGTTAGGCGCATTAAATGTTATGCCGTTTGATATAATGCCTAATGTCATTTGTTAACTACCCTTCAGCCTGCTTGTACAGGGATTGCTGTGCAATTTCCATTAATTTCTCCTTTCCATTTTCCAGTATTGCTTTGACCCATATTCTTGGATGCTTTCTCTAATTGTTCACTTACACCTTCCGCACCCGTGCCCATCGTGTTTGATGCTCCACTCACTCTATCGTGCATCATTCGATTTATAGATGCGTACGGCATGTATTTGTAACGTGTGTTGCCTGGCATTACTCGATATATGTCGTCAGTGCGTACTTCTCCTTACTAAAGCTTACGTCATTCTGACGTACTAATATAATGCATCTGTTTTATTATAAATTACGTGCAATGACAATTGACTCTACACTTGAAATAATTGTTGTCCTACCACTTGTGCATACATGTTTATCATTCTCGAGAAAGTCAAGCTGTATTCACCGTAACCTATATATATGCGCGCGTGTGTGTGCGTGTATAATTCTTATGTGTCTTTTCCACTTTCAACGTACTAGCTATATTTCTTCCTGTAACTTTTTATTTCATATTTAGTCAACAATATGACATTTACTCAACAATTGTTTAACTGGTCAGCCATTGGTCTTGCCGGCTATGTAGTAAGTATAATTGCAGCAACTATCCGTGGCATTCCATTCATTAAGCATTTATTATCGTTACTGCCGTTACTGCCAAGTAGATATTACTAGTCTCGCTATGCTTTCCTGGTCCGCAACGCGCTATTGTTTACCTGAACTGGGTTGTATGGCCGCCGGGAGCCAACTTTAGTGAACCAGAGCAGTTTGGCTATTCGCGTAAGTTGCGTCATTGCTTCCTTAGAGCTGGTTATAATAATGATACTAATGATACTAATGACGCAATACATGCTCATTCATGCAACCAATACAGCGGGTGCAGCTCGACAAATCAACTTGATAACTGAAACTAAATTGCGTCTAGGTAAATAATACATACGGAAGAGTATTAAAAAACGTAAAGCTATAACTTTGTTTATTTTGCATATGTAGGTGCTTGGCATGTGTTGCCGGACAGTGTTCATAAGCAACTAATGGAAACTAGCACGAACAATGACACTTTGCTGGATAGCGTATACGATAACGCATTGAAGACACATGAAACTGTGCTGTATCTACACGGTAATGCTGCCACTCGAGGTTTCCATCGTCGTGTAGACGTCTGTAAGGTGTGCTCACCTCTTGAACTACACCAATTTTAACGATATCGCAATATCAACTAATGCACCAATCTCTTATGTTGTATTTATTATACTTGCAGAGAATTGCCAGCGGTATGAATGCCAACGTGTTTGTGGTGGACTATCGTGGATTTGCCGATTCAGGTGAGGAGATTGCCACTTTAACATTCGGATGTAAGCTTGCTAATTGTTGTACTGACAATATTGCCGAGTCAGATGGAACACCTAGCGAAGAAGGGTTGATCGAGGATGCCACACTATCGTGGAGGTGGCTAATCGATCATGGAGCATCACCTGCTAATATCACTATTCTTGGTAATTGCTATTACATTGTATTCATGACATTACGACTAATACTAGCATGCATTTCTTCCGTATCTATCTATTTACATATATATATATATATAGGTCATTCACTTGGTACAGGTAAACTACTAATATCAAAGTATACGTACGTGGAACACCTACTGATACTACCGCTTAGGTGTGGCATCCCAACTGACCGCCAGACTAACCAAAGAAGGTATAGAGCAATAGAGCATTCCGCGACATTAATCATAACTAATGCCACCGACATTCTTCTTATTAATCATCTAATTAGGCACGTCACCCAAGGCATTAGTCTTGAAAGCGCCATTCTCCTCAA
Organism: Syncephalis plumigaleata; assembly: GCA_025201365.1. Classification (NCBI taxonomy): domain Eukaryota; kingdom Fungi; phylum Zoopagomycota; class Zoopagomycetes; order Zoopagales; family Piptocephalidaceae; genus Syncephalis; species Syncephalis plumigaleata. Next base: position 2,375,903 of record JAIXMF010000001.1, read on the forward strand.
TTCCAGAGTTGGTTTTCGAGTTTCGCATATTACAATTCATACCGCTATTCTGGCCACTTTCCTACATTCCAAATGGACTTGGTAAATACGAGTTAACATTTGAATGGCATAGATCTACTAAGCATTATTATTATTATTATTATTATTATTATTATTATTATTATTATTATTATTACGGTTAGGCTGGATGTGGACAATACTGGATACACACTTTGACTCGTTTGAGGCCATTAAGGTAAGCTTAGCATGGTTATCACGATGATTGTACAAATGATTAAACGATCGTTTATTATCGTCGTCTATTAGCATATCACTTGTCCTATTCTTTTTCTTCATGGTGGACGTGATTTACAAATACCGTCCACTCATGCTCGTCGACTATTCTGGTCGGCCGTGGTTAATCGCGCACGGGCACAATCGACTGGACCGCGTATCCCGACACTTATCGACGAAACACCTGTGCCAACCGATACTGCCGGTAACATTGTGAAACAAGATCTTGCAACGCCGCGTGATGTTGAATCCCTGGCTAAAGACGTGGAAGTTAGCAAAGAAATATGGTCTGACGAGGGTTATCGCTGGCAGACTGCTGAACTAGGCGTAACCTATGTCGAATTAAGCATTGCGCATCATGATAATCTACACGAATTCGAAAGAATGTGGCAAAGCATCCAGGAACTTTCCTAATAAATAGCAGCATCGCCCATATAAACAGCAATTTAGTCATGTAACATTATTAAGCATTGCGTTTGAACTAGACAGATGCACTTATTCCTACATTGCTACACTTGGAACACGAGTGAGTTATTAATCCATTACACTTGAACATGCTGCACTCTATACGCGTATATGTAAGCGTGGATAGGTAAATGATATGTAGATATAATTTGTTCCAATCATCATGGTCTATTCGTCTTTAAATGCTCAATTTGCTCAATTGATGAGCCATCATTGTGAATACGGTAAATCGAGGATGGTATAAAGGAAATTAAGTATAACATTACTAAACGATAATAAAGGATAAGATCACATGAATGACTAAGGTAAAAAGACGAACATGTCAATGACAAGAACAGTATAATAGGCTACAACATATAGATATAGATATAGATATGTATATATATAATTCATTGACGCCACCATTCAAACTACACGTAGACACACATGCACACACACACACACACACACACACACTCACAGAAAGAGAGAGAGAAGGAGTGCTTGAATATTAATAAAAGAAAGGTGTTGTTAACAATACGCCATGCGCATTTAACTGAAACTGGCAAAAGCACCACAATAGGTCATAATCAATAACATGCGGACATAGTGAGGGGGAACAACAATGCGCGAGTAGTACACCACGTCACGTAGTAAGCGTGCAGTCTTGAAGTGGATATGTGAGCGTGTGGACACGTGTGTGTGTGTGTATATATGAGTGTAAGTATGTGTAGTGCGTGTGTAGTGTGTAAGTATGTGAGTGAGTGAGTGTGTTGTTTGTGTAAAATTCGACGATTACAACACCAAACACGACATCTTGTTCGGCTTCTTTCGGTGCAACAACGCGGCACGGGTGGCGTGCTCGAATACCTCTTGGACACCCTCACCGGTACGTGCGGAGCATTCGAGATATTTGTAGGCACCGATCTTGGTGGCGACGGCCTGACCGTCCGCAGTTGATACGGGCAGTTGGTTGTGTCGTCGTAGATTCTCTACAATTTTAGGATCGTGACGAAGATCCTTTTTGCATGCTACCAACAGGATTGGCAAACCTTTGCAGAAATGTAATACCTCAGAGATCCACTGCGGAGATACGAACGCATAACAAAGGAGGTGGGTAATACGAGAATAGTATTAGTATCAAGGGGCTACAACATTATCTTGCTCTTTTTCCTGCTAGCAGTAGCAGTAGTATTCATCATCCTACCTTCTCTTGCACGTTCTCTAGGGAATCCGGTTGATCAACAGAGAAACAGATTAGGATAACATGCGAGTCCGGATAGGATAGGGGACGCAAACGATCGTAATCCTCCTGACCTATAAAGTGTATTGCAGCATGGTTAGTACAAGTATACCAGCGGTAATGCACCGTTTGCACAATGTGAATAATATCGTAGCAACGGCTGTTGTACCGGTAATAAGGGCGATAATAGTAGCGCGCAAGATATCAACAGTTTGCCGACTTACCTGCTGTATCCCAAAGAGCTAGTTCGACAGGTTTGTCATCAACCTGGACGGTAGCAACATAGTTTTCAAAGACAGTTGGCACGTAGACCTATACGATATTGAAGTAATAAAGAAAAAACGAATATATAGATTAGTATCATATAGAGATCATCCACACGTTATTATACGCTCTCTACATTCGTAAAAGATAGGTTGTACTCTATACAATGATCGGTAGTAATAGCGGCGATGGCATATCCCAATACTACTATCTACTGATATCATCGTTTTCATACGGCAAGCGATTATTTCTATTACTTACTTCTGGGAAGGTTCCCTTTGAGAAGACAATCAACAGACAGGTCTTTCCGCAAGCACCATCACCGACAATTACTAATTTACGACGGATTTCGGCCATAATGAACGGCAGTTAAACTGGATAATGAATAGGACAATGGTTATGGTTAGTATAATAAGGTTCGGGCATTTCCATCAAGTTTGCATTGCCAGTTATCGGTACAAATAGGAGGAGCGTAGCATGGAGACAGTTCTGATGTAGTGCAAAAATGCCATTTAAGAAGGCATCATACACAAAATAGTGCAAACAAGGCACATCTCTTATCTATCCTACACTACGTCATCGTATTCATGGATAAACGTATCATCATTGCTTATGAAGCACGAAGCACGAAGCATAAAGCATGAGGCATGGTGTATAACGTAGTAGTGGTAGTGGTCGGGAATAATTTGCTCTACTCTTCAATGCTGTATAGCTTCTTATTAGCTTAGCAAGTCCCCTTGCCTACTACTGTTGTAGCCGCCCTAGTTCACTCCATCTCTACTATCACATCACTGTCCATACCCACTATAGCTGCACTAGCATATACCCAATAGATAGCTCATCTCCTCGTAGATGATGAGTTATCAGCTGTATTCTACAGCCTTTCGAGTGCTGCAGAATCAATAAACTATCCGTCACATACCTCTAGATTGATGTACACTGGATGAATCAAACAGAGCAATCAATAGGCTGACGACAACGAATGATGGAAGGTCAGCCAAATAGACAAAACGTAAACGCTAGTCAAATCTCTCGCAGGTAGACGTATGGAAAACAGAGCGGCAATTGTGAGCGTACACACACAAGCACACAGAATGGATGAAGGTGCAAAAGAAGTAGGTAGAGTAAAGTGGCAAACAAGTGAAAATGGTAGAGACTCAGATGGTGAAGGAAAAGAAACCAAGAGAAGGACGGAGAGAAGAGAGAGAGAAGAGAGAGAAGAGAGAGAGAAGAAATCAAAGGCGAGCACATTTACCAATTAGTCATTGTTATTAGGAGAGGACAACAATCATCACTATATCCATCATCAATCATGCCATAATGGAATGGGATATACACCTCATTCTATGAACAATCATTCGCGACCATCATAGCAATATCGCTTATGTGGATATCCCTCTCATACAAAGTGAATCCACGTATAATATAACTATTATGTTCAAGGCTAGCTAGGAGGAGTGATAATAACAAATAATAATAATAGTAACAATAGTAATAATAATAATAGCGCACGCTTAACGCTTGGCTCTCGACTAGTCACAGTGGTCATATCCATGAATAGAGACAAAGTAAAATAACAATTGCCTACTGCAATATACGAGTCGAATGCTATGAAACTCATAAAGACAGCGTTTATTCCGCTGTTACCTCGTATACCACCAATGTCGATAGGGCATTTACTATGACTGCACTATTTGGCATATTGCTTTGTAATAATATTCCGCAAATAAATAAGTAAAAATCCACATAGCAAAAAGGTAGATGGAATTGACAAAGAAAGCATACGTACATATGGATGGATTACAGAAAATGAGCCTTGACCATCACTGTATATGCACCACAATATGCAACGTAATAATCTAGCAATACAACACTAATAGGCAATATAAACGACTAATGATTCAGCTTTAAGCCCACTTGTCACACATACAACTCGATACCATATGACCGGTGCCATCACCGTATTAACAATACTTATTGTACGATGGTAATGGTGGTGGTGGTGTGTATGTGTGCGTGCATAAGAAGTGCGAGTAAGTGCGAGTGTGTGTGTGTGTGTGCGTTTGTATGCTTCATTGATACTACTACTACTACAACAGCAGCAACAGTAGTAGCAGTAGCAACACCATCATCTCCATCTCCAACTTGTCTCTACCCTGTTTATAATAACTATCATCGGTGTACTTACCAAGGATACGTAAGCAAGTAACAACTGCAACCACTGTTGCTAATATCGTTTACCAAACAGCGTAGAAAGATAAAGTATGAACGGTATCAGCGAGGCAGCTAATTCTTAGCTAATGTATACTAGAGTGATGAAATGCCGGTGCTTACAAGCAGTCAGACGAGAGAAATAGGAACAGTATAGGTAGTGGCTGCTCAAAGATGAAGAATGTGAACGAGCGATGCAAACGAAGCAAACAAAGAAAAAGAAGAACAAGCTCGAGAGATGAAGTGTGGAATAAGTAAGTGGTAAAAGATAGAGAAGATAGAAATAGAAATAGAGAGATAGAGTAAGAGTAAGAGTAAAGAAAGAGGGAAAAGACACTCAACAGCGCATCAGCAATAGTGTACTGATAGTAGTAGCCATAGTCAGTCAGTATCATTGTGTAATCAATCGTTGCAGTAGTATTAGCACTTGTGATAGCTATTGTACTAACCCTACTCACTCATTGACTTATTGACTCATTCATTCATTCATTCATCCTTAAGGGAGAAGACGAACAAGGAGTCGCGTGTGTGCGTGTTATTGTGCGTGTTATTGTGCCAAAGGAGCGTGAAATAATGACAACGTGCTTCCAATTGAACAGATGGAGTAATGTGCTCGTTCTCACTTCCATGCATGATCTTTGTGGTAATAATACATAATAATGAGGCAGTAGCTAGCTAAATCGTTCTACTGAATGGAATCTAGAACAAACATATACATCCACATGTATACGACAGATAAACAATGTAAACCTCCGAATTCAGATGCGGATTAAACCTGTAATGAATTACGCATTTGGTCTTTCTTGTATGTACTATTCAAAATGATGCTACTAAAGAGTACAGTTTATTTATATATGTTTTATGTATGTATGTATGTATGTATGTAGTAGTAGTAGCATAGAATTGCTCATACTGAAACGTCAATGATTTATTATGGATATAAATGGTATACCATACAATTGTCGTAGTTAGTCCAAACTACACTAGACAGTCTTGCTTGGATTGTTTAAATTCCAAATGAAACATGATCTCAATCCATATGGTTCATGGTAACGTTCATTATTATCATTGTATTGCTATGGTTTTCATTGTCATTGTTACAATCAAGCTACCGCTACTACTATTATCATTATTGTCATCATTGTTATTATTGTTATTGCAACCAATCTGTAACTAAAGTAGGCAAATAAAAACAGTATCCATGTCCATCTTCTTATTACGCGCTCCAACGAAGTGAAGTGCACTTCCAGGCGTAACTCAAAATGGAAAGTACACACTCGTAACCAGGCGTGGACTCCAAGGACTATCGTATATCGGAGTTAGGCTCCCTAGCAATTAGTTGCGCGCGATCTAAATCAAGCTAGTTCCCGGCGTGTCTCGTCCAATCCAATTCACCTCACTCTAGCGTAGTCGCGTCCACTCCAGTCCTTGCTCCCATTCGTAGTCTATTGATGCTCGCTTCCATAGCGACCCGTATAGTGCACAACTCATTAAATAGAATACATATTGAATGGCTCAGTCTGTAGCGATACTCTTGATAGGCAACTATCGCTCTCTACCATTAACCATCGCTAGCCGGATTATTTAAGCTATTAACACGATATCCGCTGCCATCAATTAGTAGTTAGTGTAGGGCTCTTTCTCTCAAATGTCTAATTGTATCGCTCGTGCTCGTTCTCGGTCAACCGACCGGCATTCGCTCAATTTGACCGGTCAATGTGTATGGACAAGAAGGTCGTCGCACACCGTGCACCTGCTCATAATCCTGTTATGGATAGCAGCCGTACACATGACATGTGTTCTACAGGTTACAGCCTCTGGCTTATCCTCCAATAAGGCGGTGTCAATGCTATCCAAGATTCCACTTGACTCGGCCCTACTACTACGTAAAATCCTCAGTAGCGACGATGACGACAACGATGATTCATCCGTTTCACTCGCTAAAATCGCTTGTTTAGTCAATGAGGAGCGCACCACTTATGGTCTCTCACCAGTCAGCGTAAATCGGTGGGTGATTTACTATATATATATAAAAATATACAAATATAAAAGTGCATATTGTTAATGACTCTTTTGGTCTGATATTACTACAGTATTCTTAGTCAAGCGGCTCAGAAACACACCGTAGATCAGGCTCAACGACATGAAATGACCCATACCGGATCGGATGGTAGTCGACCAAGTCAACGGGTGCGTCAGGTCGGCTACGATTACCGAGCGGTAGGCGAGTGTGTGGCCTTCGGCTACGAAACCGAAGCTGAGGTAATGCGAGCATGGATGAATTCACCGCCACATCGTGCCATCATCCTGGATCGTACTTATCGCGAGCTTGGTATTGGTTATGCTCGATCGGCCGATAGCGTTCCCTATTGGACCATCGATTTCGGCATGAATGAGAACTCGCCCGTGGACAATGTAGTCGCGTGTCCCACTGAACTCGACTCGTCTCAGGATAGTCCAACCTCACCGCATCCGTCGTTAACGACGGAGACGAGTGCTGCATTACAAACGAACGCCAATCAAAAGTCGAATAACTCACATCGTAGCAACAGTCATCATAAATCGTTAAGTCACGGCAAGAAGAATAAATCACGCCATCGTCATCGGGAGTCACAAGTGAAAACGAGCACCGAGGCGGTTACTCCTTCCACTTTGGAATTACAAACGAGTCCAATGCCCTCGGGACCGACTCCTACTCCTCAGGCAACCGAGGCCGTGGTCTCGCCGCCTCCACAATGCGGACCCGAGTGTTGTCTACAATGTGGGCAGACCGTTTTCACGGTATCGCTCATTGGTAATACACCAGCGGCACCGGTCCCTACTGCATCGGCAACGGACACTAGCGACGATTACGATACTGATGAAAGCCGCGAGGCACCGCTATTTAATCGACTTGTCAGTAAGCTTCGATGGTGGCTGAGCAATAAGCAGCATCCAATCAAGGAGCAACCGCACGTAAACCCAGACCCACAAACAATAGATTTGCCACGCGTGCGTCAACTACTTCGTTTGGCCAGTACGAGTCATCGGGGTACTTCCTCGGTTAAAGAACACGACGTTGGTCTGTGGTAATCCCGTTTCTACTTCCTCATATATTAAAGAAATATAGACGTGTACGTACACATTTCGTTTATAATAAATAAATGTTGCAATCGGTAATAATTGTGGTTTATTTAATTAATACTCGGGGCCTACTAGACGAATGTTGGCCCAGCATGAATGGTTATCATCGTTGATGGCCACCTTGTCGTCGTGTAATTTGCCCGGATGCGAATGACCCACGGTAATGTGTGGATGATATCGCTCCGGTTGGAAGAGCGATTTATCCCCGCCTAATCCGTAGAAGATCTCGGCGATATCGCCACGTATCAGCAGCCATTGACGACTGTACACGCGTAGATAAAGGGCAAAGTCATCGCTTGCCTCGGTGACGGCCAGGCAATCGATCTGATACTCAGTATAGGCGATGTAACGATTTAAGGCGGCATCATTGATCTGGTCCATTGTCACGCCTTGTCGATGAAGTATGGCAAACTCGGCCGGTGTGATAACGCGGACGAACGCACTCTCCATGGGATGCAACGTCTCAACTAATCGACGGTCACGATTGACATCCGCCAATAATTGATGCACATAGGTGACATTGAGCGTTTGTTGCAAACGATCAGGGAACATTACGAATGGTACGTAATTCGTGTTGAGAATACGCCTTTGCAACTCGTACTCAACGGGTGGAGCTTGTTTGGTGGCAACGCCGGAAGTAGTAGCGACAACGGCATCATCATCGTCCATCGGATGATTCCTCGGGTGTCTATAACTATGGAAAGCATACATTAAATAGATCAGACCAAGGAATGATGCAATAAAAAAGAGGCATCGAATGGCACGGCATCGACCACGCTTTCCAGTTCGACACGACTGCTTTGTTGCGTCGGCTTGCTCTAGCAACGCCGATGGTTCTATCGCTGGTATGTCGTCATTACCATCCGGTATTGGTTGGTATTGACACTTGCTATTGGTAGAGACGCGACTAATATCAAACATATCTACAGTGAATTCAATTTACTTTAATCAATGAGAAAACAATCAAGAAACGAGTAGGTAACTGGCAAAGTAAAGGAGAAACAAGAGATGATGATGATGATGATGATGGTGACGATAACAACAAATATAAAGCAGGAGGTACCTTTCTCTTATTCCTGCTCGCATTCTATTTGACCAATCAATTCTCAAAGAAATGCCACTCAACTTGTGACGTGCAGATTTACGGTACACGACAGTCCAAGTTGACTCGCTTGCTGCTTCAGTGCGGATGACTAATAGGCGATCATCCTTAGCGTGTGTATCCTTTAACATTTGCCGTTTATTAATAGATAGATTTACACAATTGTTAACACCATTATCGCATTGCTATTGTTATTGAGTAGTTGTCATTGCCCTAGCAGTTGAAGGAGATGTTAATGATCGCGATATCACATATTACAATTAGTGATAACTATTATTTATTCGTAAAAACAAATGGCTAACTGCGCAAATTGGATGGAAATAGCCTGTAGCACAATATTATTGATAACTGTAAACACATTTATATTGGAATAAATAGGCATGACATCTACATGACATATGCATTTGTATGGCATCTATCATTGCTCATTCCATTGTCAATTGACGTGATTGATACTGATTGCAATCTATCACGACATGTCATCGAATGATCCCACAACCATATTGACATGAACATACTTGATTGTATCTATAATGCGATACGACATTCATCCAGTTAATATGATCATTCCTCAAGTATCATTCACTCACATACATACGCGTTTACTACATGTAAATCAAATGGCATACTTTTGACATTATCATTCTGATGTATGCATGCTCAACAATGTAAGAATAGAATAGAAAAGGTAAGCTTTATTCCTATTGATCAACAAATAATCCATGTATTAAGCAGAATTCAACGGCTTGACTGCCTTTCCTAGCTTGCCAATAGCGTATGCTAGCGTAACGGAATCTTGATCAAGGTGTGAATCATCTAGAATAGTTTGTTAGTATACAGCATACATATGCTACGTTGCAATTGCTTACCATGTTCCTTATCATCGCGTGCCAGCATAACAATCGTATGTGGATTAGTGCTATTCTTTGCACTTTGAGCAGTAGCAGCACGTAGTTTGGCCACCCATTTAGCAGCATCTATCGTAAGTGGCATTAGTTAGTACGGATTGATTAATGGACCGATTGATCGCTCATACTTACCCCAGTATGGTGTAAATATATCATTGGAATAATTAATTACGGCTATATTGGGGTATGCGACATTAGGCTTAATGTTCTCGTATGGTGAGAATGCCGAATAGCCTTATAATCATCCATTGATTTAGCCGGGTTATTGCCTTTAAGCACATATCCAGATCCAGCATTAGCGCTCTGCTCCATCATCCTATTCAAGACATTTAAATATGGACCTATATTCAAGTTAGCATTAATCACTATTCAAGGTATGATCTTTGTACTTACGATAAAGAACGGCCACTTTGGCAATATCAGGTTGCTTATTGAGAGCAGCACCAACGATTGCAGCGCCGTCACTGATACCTTCAACTACCATGAGATTATGGCTGGTATATTTCTCCGATACCAACGTATTGGTGGCAGACATAAAGTCATCAATGAGAGCTTGTCTATCGTTAATGGCTGTGAATATATTGCTTGCAAGCAAATCTGGATCTTCTGTTCTTCTGGCATGAACAACTACACAGACAAATCCACGATTAAGCAACGATACAAACTCTGCTCTAAAGTCAACTTCGAACATAGGAGTACCACCACCATCGCCTACTACCCAAGCGGGATTCGCACCATTCTTCTCCATTCCACGCTTATAGGCAATGGTAATAGGAATATCAGGTTGATTTCCCTTGCTATCTGGTTTGCCTTTAGCATAGATAAGCTCGGTAACATAATTCGATTCATTGTAGTCGGTTACTGGATCTACATATGTCTTCGTTGCCTTCTTTGTTGCCATGTTGTAGGAATAGGTTGTTGAGGTGTGATCAATGACGAGTACTCAAATGTGAGCGTATCACTGTTGTAATCGCCACTCCTTTATAAGGCGCCCTATATGATTTATTCGGGAACTCGATATTGTGTGATTTTGCATTAGGCTGTAATCTTCCTTCGCTGTCATAGTCGTATACGGTAACTTGCTGAGGGACTGCAATCTGATCGAATAGTACAATGTGATTTCGGAAGGCGGCTATAGAACTAATCTCAAGTTTAACATTTTCCAGTACTCGCTTATGAGCACTTTTATCATTTATCTTGTCGATATCGCATACGTATGCCGTCTTCTTCTTGGTATCCTTAGGCTCGGCTACAAGCAAGAACTGCTTGTTCAAATGATATACCTGCAAAGATGATTTAGGCGATAATGTTACTGGAATAGGTACCAGTTTGCTTGCAGTATCATTGGTGGCATCCAAATAAAAGTATTGTGGTTTGACATTTTTCTTTGATATAGTTATGAAAAAGTATTGATTGCTGCTGGATTTCTTTACGCTAATATAGAATCCTTTCTGACCAGTATGGATGGCACTATCTTTATCTGTAGAAGTGCCGACAGTATGTCGCATTAGGCGAGCACCATTTGGATCATTAGCTGTGTAGAGAATGCTCTTTCCAGTGCTGCTCCATTCGAACCAGTATGCAATATTCTCAATCTTGTCCGGAAGCATTTGCTTAGAATTAAGATCCTTGATTAGCAGATTATGCTTTCCGCTGATGGGGTTATACGTTGTAAAAGCAAATAGGGTATGATCGCTGTTTGGCTTTGTCTCAGATACCATTTCGGATTTATCAGGTAATGTCTTGAGATCCAGAATAAGTTCCTCGGGTGCATTTGCTACGTCAATCTTCTTTCGATAGTCGCCAAGATATTTAGTATCAGGTTGCCGTTTAGAGTAATAGCGATAATTTCCTATATACTGAGATGACATTGTTGGATATTGACTTGTCGTTTTGACCAGTTCACTATGGATTTGATCTTTAAGCTGTTGATCCTTGGCGAGCACTTGCTGAGCATAGACCTTCTCGGCATCGAGGTACGCTTTCACATCCGTACTGTCCTGGCCTTCATCCTTTATCCACTGGTAAGGATCATCGATAACCTCGCCATGGTACTTGTGCTGGAATGGTTTTGTCTTGGCCACCGGTACTTGTTCCACTTGGGATGTTGGAAGTGCGTGCAATGGTACGGCCGATCCAATAAGTACTGCAAAGTAGGCAAGTGCTACAAACTTGCTTGTATATGATAGCAAAGCATGTCTAACAGTAGATAATGATTGAAAAACGTGACGTGATGTATTGATTGTATAAACGTAAAAATGATAATGATTGTAAAACAAATAAAATAGAAATGCGGCGCTTTAACCATCATCTACAGCAGATTGTCCTCGATGTTATAAGAGGTTTGGAGTGGGCTGTCAATGCTTCAACATCGTGCTATCTATGGCCACATTTGTCACGTCAATGTGGCGTTGCATCAAATTATCCAGGATTAGGTATGTACTGTAGTGGTTATTTCGAGACCTGTCAATACCAATTTGACACATTCTGTCGCATGTGCTTGCAATCCTTGTTATGATTGCAATGGATGTTTCATGTTGTACATGTACCCTCAAGAGTACCTTTACCATTTGTTCGTATATTGGTGCATCGTGCTTCACATATCTTTTGGTCCAACTGTAACATAAACCAGTCATTATTCCATTCATCATACATATTTGTTCTGTATCTATTGGGAAAGGAACTGTTAATGGACAAATGGTGTTTACTTGATATTTGTTCTTGTGAAATCACTAGAGTACTATTAGTGAAGCAAGAGCATGCTTGTTTTCAGGAATGTTTGAACAATGCCGTAGAAGATGCGACTTGTATTCATATCATTTGTTTAATGATTATTATTGGATAGTTGCTGGTTTATATTCATAGCTATAGCATCATGAATGTATTCAATAAACATAAGCGATATTGAAGTGAGTTTACATTGGTTACGGCAATTGATTATTGAAAAGTCGATAATACAACATTTATCTTACGATTACGATATATATTGTAAATCATAATATTTTATTAGAATAGACATGTTTGTCTAATTTTCTTGTATCTTCAATTTGTGACATGCAGATTTGCCGTACATGGTAGTTCGCGTTGACCCACTTGTTGCTCTAATGCGGGCGTCCAATAGGTAGCCGCCACTAATAGATGCGGCTGAAATGCTTTAGCGTCAAAGATGGCATGTAATTCCGTGTCAGTCGGTGGTGGTTGCTGTTTCGCCGCACGATCACTCGCTATCTTATTCTTAAGACGCTGTTCGACTGCATCCCGCATACTTATCCATTGGCGACTCGACACGCGCATATACCACACTTCATTAGCCGGTGCAGATGTAGTGGAGATGGTGCTAGGCGTCATACCATCAATGTTGGATGGTAGTATTTCACGAATTAGACATACAGGCCAGAATATCGTTTCCGTAATGTAGTATTCAATGGCAATGTCGTCGATTTCCTTTTTATCGATACCCGCTCGTTTTAGCCGATCGAGTTCCTCGGGCAATATAATGGTAATCCTTGCCTCTTGTGCCGGTTGTAACCGACCAATGCCGCCCAATGGACCAAGTATGCTGGTGGTCAAACGAGTGAGCGATAGGGTTGATTGATTATTATCGGTGATGCTACTCCTTGCAGTACTGAGCGTGGTGCTTCTACCCGACTCGAAAACACTCTGTACCGCCATTAATCGTTGCTGTAATGTATCTTTTAATGTTTCGTATTTTTTATTATTTAACGCGACAGCTAACGATTGCAATGAATCCAGATCCAACGGTTGTCTAATACGCGTTTCCTCCGGATGATACTTTACCTCGGCAGTCATAAACAATTGCTGGCTTACGTTCAATGTGGGTAATGTAGCATTATTCGGTAGATGCGCAAGGTACGGTGCCACAAATGGCAGCCTTGTCGATGTGACCAACGAGCCATTGACAGCCAGATGGTAGAATAGTCCAAGTAGTAAATGAGTAGTTTTAAGCATAGTGATAGCGGTAATAATGGTAGTAATATGTTTGTGCATCACCATTGAATATACAAGATAATCTACAAAATACTACTAAAAGTTAGAGACTGTTTTGTTGTTTGTTTGTTCGTCGAGTAAATCAACATTGAACTAGAATCATTTGTAAGGGGAGAGAGGGGAGAGAGAGAAGGGTAAATAATGAATAACTGGTTATCTTCTTGTTATAATCGCTCATAACCTATGTATTACTAGTCGTCAGGATTCCTCGATAAAAGGGGAGGAGGAGAAGAAGGAGAAGACTAACCTACATCACAAACAGCGTATTATCCAGTTTGTTTATCATCATTAATGCGGTTTATTCTTTGCAATTATAGGTAAGAGTTTAGCAGAATAAAGGAAAACAAAAGGGAACGCACATATCAACGAGGGGATATCCACACGTTGTTGATACAGCAGTAATAAGCTTAACATTGTCTAGAATGGATTGCCTACAGTTCTGACATCCGCCACGCATCGACTATTAGTACCACGCGCAACTTCCTCCTCCGGTAGATCTTCACGGCCTGACTGACCAAGGACGATGTGCGGGTAAAAGTCGTCAGGGTTGAAAGCACCAGGCGTGCCATTCCTCTCCAGGTAAAGTTTAGCTACGTGATCGCGCACCGACTTCCAAACTAACGAGTCCACTTTCAAGTACCACACTTCCTGATTCTTGGTACGTGTACGTCCCAAACATTCGATGTCAAAGGTGGTGTAGATCATATAGTAGAAGGAGCCAATGTCGTAGAGCTCCTTACCGGTGAAACCTTTCTTTTCAAGTATCTTGAACTCTTTGCGAGTTATGACGGATACACCGAAATCACTGGGTAATCGTAGAGGAGTCGACCAGCCGTCGCTCGTTACTTTACCGGCCGTTTCAGTGATGATGGGTTCGCTCAAGTTTTGGAAGAGCGAGTCTGGCTGCTCAAAGTAACCAATAAGGCCGATACTCTTTAGTTTCTCGGGCACCTCGAATACTTTAGCATCATTAGCACGTCTATCGAGACTTTTCACCGGCACGTGGGTGAATTCAACCGGCTGCGCTTGTATACACGTAGTCATGCACAAGGCCATCAATAATGATATGCTATGAAATAACTTCATGGTGAAATCAATAGACTAGCGCTGTTGTTGTTATTATTGTTGTTGTTGTTATTGTTGTTGTAGTAGTAGTAGTAGAATTAGTTAAAAAGGACAAGGCTGCAGGAATGAAATAATGACGCCGCTTTTTGTTCCGAATGGATTGTCAATTCGTTACGAAAATGGAAGAACGCCCGCTGCAATTGGATTAACAGTGTGAAAAGGATAAAAGACTCGTGTAAGGATGGAAAGTGTTGATTGGATCTGATAGGAATGACACGGCTAGTATTAGATAGTTGGTAAGTACAAGCAAGTTTATATAGTGAACAGGCTAATGCTTTATCATAGGAAAAGAAAAAAAGAAATAGTTTCACGTTGGTATACAATAGGCCTATGGTATCATTCGTAAAAGCAAGCACGGCATTTATTACGAGCATTTCTAATTCATTAACTGCCACGTACAATTGGTCCGCTGACATGCTCACTCCGTTCAAGGACATGTTGCTATGATTTATCCGTGTAAGAATGTTCACGGATCCTCGCAATAACAGAATCATATGCACGTGTCACACCTCTCTTATCGTGCACAAGTCACAAGCTAAGGGTGTATGTCAAATAATCAACTATCATTACATGTATGTTATGACTGTTTAAATAATTTTATTCAGTTTAGATGATTATTGGATAGCATAAATAATAAGTATTTTAATGGTCAATACACGTAACTGAACTATGCTGGATCTTGAGTAGATTTAAATTGTAATAAAAGTTGCTCAAGACGACGACGAGATCGTTGCATAATAACATCAGTAGTAATGTCTACGCTTAATAAACCATTACCATCATTACTATAATCATTCATGTTTAGTTCGTCTAGTGGTTCCATCGATTTACCAAAATACTTCTCCCAACGCCATTCCCATTGTCGTGTTACTAGTCCCGCGTTAGCATTCATTACAACTTGTGCTGCCTCCGATAGTTCTGTTGCCATTGTACTGATTATTGAATGTGCTTGTAATGATGATGATGATGATGATGATGATGATGATGATTGGTGCTGTTCTTGTTGTAGAAAATCACTCGTCCAGTTCGCTGCACTGTAACACGACATTGACAATGGTATTGATGATGATGATGATGATGATGGTAGTGGTTTGTTGTGCGAGGCATCTGACCAAGCAACATTGAAGAGTTCACGTTCATTCTGAGGAGCATGACGCAATATACTACGCTGTCCCTTATTTGTTATGTCGTATACCGAGTAAGCATCATTATTCAATACAGACGATGTCAATGCAGGACTACTAGTCTCATAATGACCATTGCTAGGTTCACCCCATTCAATAAGCTCACCCGAGGGAACATGATGATTAGACAGAAATTCGCGTGTCATTGTCTCGTTATTCCATGCCTCACTAAACTCCCCTTCTCCTTCTTCTCCCTCTCTTTCTTCCTCTTTATTAAGCGTAGGCATTGACAATGATATGAATGGTGGTACATCATCAGTCATGGTTACAGCTAGTCTGTCCAATGGCATTACTGTTCCTGTTGTTGTTGACTGATTCTGTCGATTAGTACGTGTACTCGATGATGATGATACTGCCATTGTGGTCATCGACCATGATGTCGTCGGCATGGTCGTTTCACGTTGTTTCCGGTAAGTTTGCCATTGAGCCTCCATAGGGTCGTTCTTCGTAATTAGGGTTGTCGAACGAAATGGCGAAAATTCAAATGTACCTCCACTACCATGAGTATGTGTTGACACGTTCACTCGTTCGTTTCCTTCGTTCATGTGCTTCATTAGTCGTTTGAGCGAGTGTGAATCGCTTTGACTTGTTGAAGCACAGCTGGTTTCTAGTGAACTGGCATGATGATTGTCTCTAACCATGGCAATTCCTATTAAATACTCTGCACAAATAAATAGAATAGAAAAAGAAGAGAGGAACAGCCTAATAGCGCTAATAGATAGTAGCTACTTGTGTCAACAAAGAATGACAGTAATAATGAAGGCAATACAGCCAGGAATCCTGGTAACGAAAAGAAAGGAAAGTACCGATTCCGTTCCTGTGTGATTCATCAATCTAAACGTGATCTACTCCGATAACAAAATGGAATCCTACTTTTCATTGTTTGCATTAGCAAGCATACACATGCATACATGCTATAATCCATTTACTAACTATTTACTCTACTTAAATTGAATTTAGTACCAACAGATAGGTGTAGTCATATACTGATAGTGTATACGTGCTAGGTACAATGGACACATTCATAAAATCATCATATAGTATAAGTCGTGAGGTTTATTTACGCATACAATCACGTCGATTGTACGCACGATTAAAGCAAAAGTATCGAGTATCGAGTACAACAGTCGACACCGTAAACAGCCATAACAGTTGCCTTAAGCGTATGCCACAATTAGAGGCACGCTCTATAGAGACAATTATTGTTGAACTGTCGGATCAAATGCAACATTCAATGCTCAATAACCTGTCGCCTTCCACTATAATCAATGAGATTGATACATTTGCCAATAGTTATCATACATCGTTAAGCAGTGAAAAGCAGAATAATAATAAGATAAAGATGACATCTAGTAATCCTATCTATTTTACCATATCCTTTACATAGATATTAGCATACTACTATGGTACAGTATACGCTTGCATCATGTATATTACTTTGACATAGTTGATAAACAATTGTTACCAATACTCGATAGGGCGACTAATAATATCTCGACACAAATCGAGCATATATTAGTTAATTTATCGGTGAGAATAGAAACAACTATCAATACATGTCATTACAATATTCATTATTATTATTTCATTTATTGCAAACAGTGTTGGAATACAATGGGATGCATAATCCATCGAGTAACTGATAAAGGTAAGTGATATCAACAATAGTATCAAGCTAATTAGTGTTTAGTGTTTAGCATTGCAATGAATAATAATGAACGGCATTCAACTACTGATCATCTCGATCGTGGTAGTAGTAGTAGTAGTAACAGTACATTATTAGCTAGATTAAATCAAATTGAATTATGCTTGATTATTAGCTTGATGAAACACGACGATAATCACGAAGACATTCTATCATCAATGATACGAGATAATAATATGTTGTCACTTTTAATTGAGCTCACGATAGAACAAGTAATGCAACAATTGTGGTGTAAGCGATATCCGTCAGTATTTCAACCAAGTAATAATACGGTATGTCTCATTGAGTATTGTCATTATCATCATATTTATAAACTGATGATTATAATTATAATCGATAGCGATTGAATACAATACAATATGAAACTGCAACTTCTATGGCTAGTATATTTACGCGGATGACAAAACAGCGTGCATCCACGTTTGAGCAGTCTATCTCGAGTAGATTAGATGCTAATGTAATGAACGCATATTCTGAACAAACAATAACCGAGGCATTTCATCAATTATTTGAACATCAACACAGAAAGGTAGTCTACATTGTAAAGTGTATTAGCATTCTATTAATATTAGCATTACACTAGTCATTACTATGGATAGCATCTCATTTATCTGATGAACCTTTGAATAATCAGGCATGCTTTGATACTGAATCATCATTGTTATCATCATCATCATGGTGGAGTAATACTGTAACTGATTGGTGTGAATCTAGTTCAATTGCTACTACCACATCAATGTCAATGTCATCTAGCGAACTCGTACAATCATCACCGTATAAATCTAATCTTAACAATGACACATGGATTGAATTCAGTGATGCTACTAGCTTTACTGATAGTAATATGAGTAATTAGCATGCGCATTTAGATCAATTCAAGGTAGCGACGTAATTCCCAGTCAGTCACGGTGCTCGCCCATTTCGTCCATTCATGTCGACGGGTTGCCGCGTAATGCTCTACAAATTCATCGCCTAATACCTTACGTGCAATACTATCGGGAGCGGCCAATTTCTCGGTAGCCTCGTACAAGTTACGCGATAACGACTCTACCGACCCGTGATTCGTGCCATCTTCCGCGATGGGTGGTGGCAATTCTAGCTTCTCCCTAATACCATAGAGACCGCATGCTAAACAAGCGGCAATCGCTAAATGTGCATTAATATCGGCACCGGTGACGCGCTAATACACAAGTGACAGATGGTTAGCTAGCATTCCCATTGATGATTGCATTAGTGAACTACCATTTCTAATCGTGTACCCGATGCCGAACAAGTCGGTACGGTAATGGCTCGTATCGCGGCCATACGATTCTCGCGACCCCAGTTCACCGCGCCTGGTGCCCAATAACTGCCTACAAGTCGTTTATAACTATGAATATATTACATTATATTAGTATACATACATACATGCATGCATTCATATGCTATTAATAAACATTATGATTATTTACCTATTGACGGTGGGTGCCAGTATAGCAAGAACACTTGGTAGTCCCTTAATCATACCGGCCAGGAATTGTTGCATGATCTGACTCATATTGGCACTGTAGTCATTGGCGGATGATTCCTGGTCAGTATCGGCGGCAAACTTATTGGCACCGGTGGTCAGATCACGTAGACTAAAGTGCAAGTGTCCACTACAGCCTGGTAGATCATTGTACGGCTTAGCCATGAATGAAGCGATAACCCCGTGGGATAGACCGATCTGCTTGGCCGATGTCTTGAACAATTGAGCACGATCGGCCATCATAAGAGCTGGCGCATACTCTAATGCAACCTCGTAGACACCAGGACCTATATAGGTAGATAGATAGATATATAGTATGTATCTATAAGTAACATCATCATGGCCAATTGATCATCTACATGTACTTGCCAGTCTCCGTATGAAGTGCTTCCAATGGTATGCCAAATGAACGACACTTATTGATTAGATCGTAAAAGTAACCCTGCTTAAGCGTAGGACGTAATAATGAATAGCCAAACATGCCCGGTGTTAACGGTGCCAACTCTTGATAGTTCTTTTCCTTTAATGAAGTGGGCGTTTCTTTTTATCATAAATCATTAATTAAACAAAGAGACAACTACAATAGCCATAACCATTACTTACCATTGAATTGGAAAAACTCAAACTCGGCTCCACACATAGGATCGAGACCTAATTCGTGGAATTCATTGATAATACGCCTGAGTAGATTACGCGGACACATAGGCAATGGTGTTTTCGTGCCAGGAATGAGGAAATCTACCAGGAAGAAGGCGGTATCCTTCTCCCAAGGAATTCGTCGATAGCTGTCCAGATCCACACGAGCTAGAATATCGCCATAGCCTATAGTTCAATTGGTAAGTATGCATAGCAATTACATCAACTACGATACAACTTACTATCATTCATATAGCTACTGGTGGGCCGTACACTATAGGATTCATCATGGATATCCCATCCGAATACAACGCTGCAAAATCCTAGTATCACCATTGTCTTATTATAAGTATTATTATTATCAGAATGCATCATGGTCTTGCCTCACTTACCGAAGCCATCATCGAGAATGGATAGAAACTTCTTCTTTGACATGATTTTTCCGCGTAACACACCATCAATATCAATACCGGCTACTTTAACTTGATTATCATCATGCAAGAGCCTCCCGATAGACTCTATCGTTTGGCGCTCGGTGTCACTCATTATGTTAACAGAGACGATAGTGTTTTGCTACTATAAAATACACCAGTAGTGGAAGTAGCTTTAGCAGATAGCTGAGTAAGAAGTAGCTGCAATAGCAATGGCAATAGTAGAAATGAAACAACGGATAATAATAAAGTAGTAGACGACGACGACGACTACTACTACTATTCAATTCGTCAGACTAGATACAACGACTATAAACGTATTTTGCGTAAAAGAAAAGCTAGCAGCTCGCACTTTATGGTAGTCAGGCTGCAATAGGCACGGACGTACACGTCGTTGAGTTGCCTTACATGTCATCACGTGGTTAGTGTAGCAGTGTTATTGTATGTTATTGTGTGTGCGATGAATGCCACATTCTTATTCCACAGACAGAGTATATTCGAGCCAATCATCGTGGTTCGAAACGGCGAGCGTGGGGAGTTGCCCGCTGATTGGATGACACTCGCAATTCGTAGACACTCAAGGCGTGAAGACGCACGCTTCGTCATCGAAGGGCGGTGGTCAGTCAATTGGACAGTTGGTTGGTTATGTATTGTACTAACTTGGTGGTGGTCATCTTGCTCTTTCTTACTCCCTCTCCTGCTCTCTCTCTCTCGCGCGCACACATACTTACTCTCTCGTTCTTCTTTACAATTAACCTTTCATTCTTTCTCTATTTTGTTTGCTCTTATCTGATCCCAGCTCACTGTGATTATTGCTTGTTTTCTTTGGCCGTTTCACGACGTTCATCTGTCGACCAACTAAACGATCAAGCTAGCAAGCAAGTTGTGTGTACGTGATTCACACAGACAGACAAACAGACAGGCGTTCTACTATTCTACGTGATTATATCTGACATTGCTCCCGTTATTGGTCAGCGTTGTCAAGTGCTTTTATTTCTAGTATTTTGCTTATTGTATACAAGCATATACACACACACACACACACGCAATTAGCGGCTGTTATTGTTCAAGTGCCTTGTAGTTAGTTGTTGCACAATATCAATATGCTTCCAGCCAAACAGAACAAGGTCGATCTTAGTGTAAGTAAACGGGAAAACAAAATAAATGGGACGGCTACTAGTTAGCGTCAACAGCAATTATTGCGCACGATAACACTGGATAGGCCTGTGCAAGTGTGATGTAATAAAAGTCAGCTAACGCACGATTCTATTTTAGCAATTGACCGAGGAAGAAAAAGTGATTTTCCGTAAGTTCGGAAGACTGCCCAAGCGTGATCTTATCCGCAATAAGTTCGAGGTATATTGATATAGATGGAATGAATTAACAATGAAGATGATGATGATATACATAGATATACTAATATGATAACTATGCAGGAACGTAAATATTTCGATTCAGGTGATTATGAATTAAAGAAAGCGGGACGTCCCGATGCTTCTGTGGGCGTGCAACACCCATCGCCAGACAAGATCCCACATGCGGCCAACGCAAGTAATTTGGCGAAAACTAGCACCGCGTCAGTTCAGCGGGAGAGTAGTTTAACGCAAGATGCCACGGAGGAGATTACGCGTGCGGTACAGGAAACTACTAAGGAAGCAGCAGCTAAATAATAGTGTGCCGCACTGTCATTTACCAAAATGGCACCATTTAGATGATGGCAGACGTGTTTCGTGTCCTTTTTACAGCTCGTCTCTACTCGTGTGTACTTGAAATGATCCAAGGCAGATAGAAATATGTTGGTTGAATCCATGCTTTATACCATCAGTAATTAAGATACGTGCCGTAAAATTTTTTAACTATTAATAGGTGCCTATTATTTTACATATGAAGCATGTGTATACGTGTACGATGTCTATTGCAGTTATGAATTGAATTTGACATGTGATAATAATAGTGGCGGCGGTAATGTATAATTTGTGACAATGGTGATACCTGTGTTTATTCGAGTGGAATATCGTGAATACGGCAATGTATACTTTGTATCATTTAATGAATGAATTTATTAGATCATCAAGTATGTTATCTTATACAATGTGATCAACAATAATAGTAACGGGAGTATCATTGTTCTTCATTAACTTCTTCAACATCGTTACCCTTGTCGATAAATTCACGTAGAATGCTATTCACACGTTTGTAACTGCTCTCCAAACAGAAATGAGTAGCATCAGTTACGGTACAAATCTGCAAATCTTCAACAATGGCGTCGAGTCCCGTGAGACATGTATGTTCTTGTAGAGCAACATCCTTATCGCCCCATATAACGATGGTTGGTACACGAATTGGTGCGTTAATACTTGCACCCGGCGCTAAGAGTGATCGATAATAGGCGCTGGATGAGGCAGCGACACCGGGCAAAGCAAATGCCGCTTTATAGATCTCCATATCTTCCGCTGATGCATTACCCATATCGCTTGTCGCAAAACGAACGAACTCGTAGTCGCGCCATGTTAAATAGATGGTGGAGAATGGCCACGGCAATTGTATGATGCCAATGTAACGAGAACGATATAGCTGTCCCATGATCTCCCTTAGGGATACGTCAGGATTCTGCAGGCTAATATTACGTCCATATACCGCGATATGTGGCGCATTAATGATGGCTAGCTTCTCGATGAAATCGGGTCGTAGTGCTGCGCAATACCTGCCACATGAACTAGGATTAGTATACTTGTTATAGCGGTCTAGGAAAAGATTTCACTTCTTACCAAGCGACAATACCGCCCCAGTCATGACCTGCGAGAATGCAAGTGTCGTGATTTAACGCGTGCACCACCTTCTCGATGTCTTTGGCCAATTTCTGAGGAGTAAACTCGGCGGCATCCGTTGGTTTATACGTGCCACCGAAACCCTTCATGTCGATGGCAACAACATGATAATCATCCGTGTTACCGAATTCCTCTAATTGATGTCGCCACGTATACCAACACTATACAGATATAAATAATGTTAATGCTAGTAATAAACACTCGATCATTCCTACCTGAGGGAATCCATGTAATAGTAAAATAAGCTTGCCATTAGGATTACCGGATTCAACGCAATGGTAAGCGTTGCCGTCGACTTCAAATACTCGATGTTTCCCGTAGGAATGATTTCCATTTAATAGTACCTCCAAAGCTATTAATGATCATAATGTATTAATTGAATAATTCATATTGCACATATGTCTATTACAACGATTAGATACCATTTAATGATGGACTGGAGCGTGTCCACGGCAATTTGAACTGAAGTGCCGAGCTTAAGCAAATACGAAAGATATAATCGTAGGTAAATAACGGTATACCAATAGTAAGCCGTACTAGTGTACGAATGATACGTGATAGAATATTGGGCTGTTCAACCGTAGACTGCACCATAGTGACCGATATAACATAAAGTTAATGTTACGAGTAAATAGCAGGATAGGCAGCTACAACTGTACGAAGAAAGAATAAGACGACGACGACGAAGAGGAGAACACGGGACAGACGTGGCAGCTAATACGTCATTTCCATTTGATGTTGCCTTGCCGTGGAATGACCATTTTAAACGGACATACAACATTAACACGTGCAACTGAAATTGTTTATAGCCAATGAATGGCAGGGATACAAGTGGACGGGGCAACGGGTGAAGAACCACAATTTGCAAGTGCTCACCCATTCGTAACAGCCTATGCTGCGGATCCAGTATGGTGCTCATGTTCCTTGCAACAATTCCAATAAGAACGCAATTCATCTGCTTTTTTCTATTACAGATGGATGATCAAGTTCATGGATTTAATATTCATTTGGATAAACTAAAAATCGATCTTAAATTCGAAGTGTAGACCCTGTTTATTCTGGTCTTCACTTTCTACGGAGATCGAGACAGTAAACTAGTAATATAAACAAAGAAAGAAGATGAATAAAAGGTGGTATTCAGTTGGATGAAATGACGTAAATAAAATGTAATGAGAAGACTTGGTTAACGCCTTTATTTGATATGATATAACGTATTACATCTATTAGAGCGTAGAATATGAATATACAAACATCAATAATCATCATCACTTACAATTTACGACAAAACCGTGTATTTACTAAATAAATTATGTTGATAATACTTACGGTTAATTGCATAGAGGTAGCAACAAGTAAACAAAGTGAATACATGATAAACAATGTAATAAACAAATAGCAACTAGTAGAATGACTGACTTGTCACGAATGAGCAAGGAATGAGCAAGGAAGGGTGCATGAACATGTATGCCAGTTTATTCGAAGAAGCAGTGTATGCTTGTAAGTAGATAGAGTATGTAGATGGCAGTAAACAAACAAAAATACAAATAAAAACATGACGTAATAGTGGCATACAAGCAGATGACGGAAAAGAGTGGTAAAGTAAAAGATGCATATTACAACGAGAACAGTGAACGCTTAAATATTGATAAATAAGCAGGACAGTGATAGAAAACAAAGGACTAGAACGAACAACAAACAAGGCTTATTAGTATAGTAATAATAACGACAAGTGAGCATGTAGATAGGATAGAGGAAAAGGAAAACAAAGAGATAAATAAACGGCATAGAGATAGTATGGCAGAATAGCTGCTATTGGGAATGTGTATGTTAAAGTGAAAGACGAAGTAAGTGGAATACGAATGACACGAAGAAGACGCGTATTACTGAGAAAGTAAAAGAACTAGCTAGCATATAGTCAAGAGGAAGTAGACGTGTGTTGTTTACTGACAAGTGAAATGTAGTTGACACAAAGAAGACAGCATTGATAAAGAAGTAAAGGGAAACAGCAATGAAATAGATACTCAGAAATGGATTAGTAGATCATTAATGCATTAGACACTAGTAGCAAAGCATGCAGTTTACTATACCAACAGCTTCCCAATTGTTCATAGACTTGCATAGCACATACTGAATCCTACTAGTACACTTACTAGCAATGCTCAACATTATACTACCATCCTTTGTCGCTTTATCTGTTTGTTGCTGAGCTATAAGCGGCATTATATCATTGCAGCAAAGTTATCAATGGTATTAAATGATACGAAGCTTACATTGCCGTATTCACGATACATACTCGAATAAACACAAATATTAAGCAATACATGACAATCAATTCAACATGGAATAAAGCACTAGATACTTGCATGTCAATAATCATCATTCAAGATAGCCATAACGTGCATTATGAGACATAAAAAGAACGAAAGCAAGATCATTATTGTGGTATACTTTAATCAGAAACAAGAAACTAAGTATTTGAAAGGGAAAGGAAGATAAGTGTTCTATGCAATAGATATGACACGGTGAATTCATACTAGTTTCCTCTTTTCCTTTCTCTCTCCCCTCCTTCGAAATAACTCTCCTTGCTTTTTATTTGTAATGGAAGCAACATTAATATCGCCTAGCTTGGCTAGTACACCATCCCTTAGTGAATCGGTTATAAACCAAGATTCAACTAACGTGTTAGCTAGCGTTGATAAGAACTCACAAGTGCCTAGTGAGTCTACAACGGATAGTACGTTTGTGGTAGTACGTAATTCCACCACGCTTGAACTCGCTTTACCACTTAATACGGCAATTCATCTCGGTAAGTGAATGTACCAAGCTATTATACGTATATATATGAGTTCTAAGTAAAGAGACTAGGATTCCATCGATATGAACCGAGTAAATTGTTACCACCACTGATTGGAAAGGAACAAGGCATTGTGGTGGTTCGCATTCCTAGCACTTGGTTAACATTTACCAATCCAGCTGTTAAACAACGTCGTATCTGGGGCACTGACATTTATACTGACGACTCTGACGTTGTAGCAGGTAATAATAATAAATAATAATAATAGTAGTATAGTATTGCTAATGATTTATTTCACGAATAGCGCTTATTCATACTGGCAAGTATACGCCATTATCACCACATCCACTACTGCAGCAGGACAAAATACGAGAGACTAGACGTGGCATAATGGAGGATAAAGCACCGAATTATGATCTTGAAGTGACGCTACGGGTTGTTTCGCGTCTACAACGTTATACAGGTACAGTACGGCATTATATACGTAGTCGTGACTGGACGGAACATGATGGCGCCAGTTTCATGATTCATAATGTGAAATGTATACAGGCAAGTGCAGAAATACAATTAGATATCTTCAGTAGAGAGAGAAAGAGAGGCATAACACATATGCATATATCTATATATCTATTGCAATAATAGTTGGGAACAGCCTATGATCGTGGAGCAGGATCCAAACGATCCAAACGGATACATACGTTTTGTGAGGCGCGAAAACGAGCAATGCTAGTATGAATGATATCTACGGGACTTTTCCAGTCAATTAGCGTTGGTAGCCTTTAACTTTTGTTTTATTAATAAATAGTATCTTACCTATATAATTATGCTGTATTCTTTATAGACTATGTTAACCAGATACTAGAAACATTTGAAAGGGAAGGAAGGTGAGTATGGTATAGAATAGTAAATAAGGAGTAATAAAATTTGGCTGTTTTTTTTCTTTTTTATGTTTGCACTAGCAACCTTAATTCTTTTATCTCATGTCAAAAAAGTCCAATAAGCTCAAGGGTCAGGAGGGTGTGGAGAGTAGGACAGAGATAGACGAGAATGCAGCTTTACAAAAGTTGAGTGCATTCGGTGCGCAATTTATGGCAGCACTTGGTGTGGAGCATTCAGCGCCAAACGGTGAACAAGAGCAATCTAACGAGTCATCCGTTGAAAACGACGATTCCGATTCTTATGCCAGTAGTGAAGATGGTAAGGAAGTGCCTGATGCTATCAACGCATATGTATGAATAATACTAAAGGATACAATGTAGAAGGAGAGACAACAAAGCAGGCTATTGCAAACAATCGTTCAGTAGAAGATACGAAACAAGTAGAGGTGATGGTATTCAAGGATCCAACAGTTCAACGGACGGCCACCTCGAACAGGCATGACTACAAATCATTCATGGTAATAATGATGTTGTAGCGGATAGTAGATAGCAGTGTACATGAACTAACCATATACTAGTCCTCGAAAATAGAGAAAATCAATGAGGAGAAAACGATAATGAAACCGAAAAGTAAAGAGGAACAACAAGAGGAAATGTAGGCAGCTAGCTCTAATGGTCTATACTAGCTGTGTTTACACGCTAATCCTGTTATTACTAGTGAGGATCGTATTCATGACAAAGAGCTTGATGATTTATTACAAAGTTCCAATTTGATTGAACGTATTGGTAAGTATGGCACATATCAGTACCAACAGCTATATAATGATAATAATTATGATAATAATAATGCCCTGTCAATAGCAACGGAGAAATTGGAGGGAAAGGATCGAAGAAAGTTCCTACAAGGAAAGATGGTGGAACTAGGAGCAAAGGTAAGGAGGATGATCGGTAGCGGGATAGTATACGATCTAATATGCCATTTAGCCTGTTCACGGGAAAGGTCGCTTGCCGTTTAATGTTCATGTGGGCATACAGGAGAGTAGGAAAAAGAAGGTCGATCAACAGTTGGAGGAGGCGCGCAATTTGGGCATGTATCGCAATTCACTTCGACGCGAGCTAGAGGATAGAATGGGCGTGAAACGTAAGAAGCAAGATGCTGTACGTAAAGATCGTGGCATAAAGATGGCCACGGGTAAATATAAAGATGGCGCATTGCATATTAGTACGGGTGAATTGCAAAGAATTGCACGCGATAATGGAGCATCCTCTGGAGCATCATCACATCGTCAAAAAAGAGGCGGAGGCGGTGGAGGTGGAGGAGGTAAACGATCGAGTAAAAAGCGAAAACATAAATGAGCATTCCAACCGACTAGCGTAGTTAGCCTTTAACTTTTATTTTTATCAATAAATAATGTTGCATATTAGTTAGCATCATTGTCATTGCCATTATGTGAATGATGCTATACTGGTCTTCCACAGTAGACAATCTGAGATGAACATGAAACAAGGCAGAGTGCGAAACTGGTTTATCGTTTAATGGTTGTTTAGAAGTCAGGAGCCTGAGTGTTTCTGTCAATGAAAAGGGGAATCGTCTATTTCATCGGTCGTTGTTTTCATTCAACTTTCTCGTCTTTCCTCGCGTTCACTTTCTTGGCACTATTATTATTAAAAAAGCAGCGCTTTTCCTTATATTCTCCATATTTCTTCGACACTTACATCGTTAACATGGGTTTCTTTCAAGAGCTTCGTTCGGGACAATACACCATTTATGCGCAATGGTGAGTAGAGCAGAGATGACAGTTGGAAATACAAGATAAACTAAAGTGTATCTATACATATTCCTCTTGGTCCTGTCATAACAATGATAATAGGTCTGCACTAATCTCGGTGCCATGTAAGTAGTTTGTGTATGTCTTGGTTGTATTCTAGCTAACGAACAGCAGTATTGATTATCCTTGGTATCTTCGAGTTGACCAATCTTCATATCTTTGCCATTCTCGCATTGTAAGTAGATCGGCTAGTCTGTGTTTACTAGTAGCTCACCTAAAGCAATATACCACGTAGTGTGTTCGCCTTTCTGATTGTTTTTAGCGAGATTCCACTATGTCTTAAGGTAGGTTGATAGCTAGTCTCATACCGCGCACTACTAATATAGTGGTAACATAGTGCTGTCCTACAAGTCAACGATTGTAAGTGTTGCTGAGGCTGGTTGTAGTGCGGATGCGGATGTATAGGTTTACCAAGCCTTCCTTATCTAGTTGCAAGCAATATAGTTGTTTACCTTTGCAGTCTATTTACTAACTGTATACTTGATGATGTAATTTAGTGACAACTTCATGAGACGATTTGAAAACAACTATTTCCGCGCGGGCATGTATGGCATGTAAGTATGATGTTAGCAAATAAGGGGGCATTCATTTCTAATAGTTACAATGTACAACGATAGATTCGCACTTGTTGAATGGCTTTCATTGACGCAATCCATCACCATTATGATTCTCGGAGCAATCACTCTGACGATTGCGGCTATTTGCTACGGTAAGCTCACGAGTATACCTATTGATGTGGCACCATTCGCTGACTATCATTCTTTTCCTTAGCATTTGCCGGTGCTAAAAATCAAGAACGAGCCACTAGTAAGATCACTGGTGGTACTGGCGTTGCTACTGCCGTAGCCACCAATGCCTATGGTATGGCATAGGCTTATATCTACTTGATATTATATTTGTTGTTGTTATTGCCTTCAAGGCTATACTCCCTTCTTCTAAGCAATATATTCAGTAATAATTGAATTTACTATTATACGTGATACTCGCCTCCCTTCCCTTTCAACTGTTTAGTTTATTGATGCTGATTAATGTATATCGCAATAATGATCTTGCTTTAGTATTTTAATAGTTACTAATTTCCCAATTGAAGGGATGATGATGTACATAGCATGGTAGATATGGACGTATCGGTAGGCATACTTGTATTATTACTCGGTTGTGATTATTGAAATGTAAATTGGCTGCAATATGTGCTTCGCTACATTATCAATCTTCTCTAGCATGATGCGACTACTCGGGATTCTTTATAGTCTTTGCATTGTCAAGCAATTCTGATATAATTCTCTAGCACATATATATATGTGAGATAAGCATGCTATAATATTTAATCCAAGTAGTATGACTTACCTGCATGTTGCTGAATAATTTACTGGTTGCGGCATCGAACGAGACGGTATCTATTTGAATCTTTGCAAGATGTTCCTATTGTTCGGTTGCTCAATGATAAAGTCAATATTGTAATCCGCTCCTGTGATATATGAACTTCACAGTAGGATTTCCTCACTTTAACGAATCTCCACCTAGATTTGATCACGTGATGATACACTTGCTCATTATTACGTCAGGATCTATAACGATCACCCACTCGCCTCTTATTCCCTTACACAAACAATCAACAACCACCCGACGATTCAACATAAAGTAGCATTCGCCATGCTACGCTTCCCGCTCATCAACAAGTACTACGCGAACTAGTACATCTTCGACTAACTCGGCAAAGATGCGCTGTAGCAAACTCACATCTACTGCTGGTACCTCTTTACATTCATAGCTGTTCTAGCTATATAAGCGTACTTACATTTATACGAAATAAAGACATTATCTTATCACACACTTACTCATCGAACAATACCCTCTACTCTACAATTCTCTCAACTTATCATAGTGTCTTATCTTAACACGAGCTCTCGAATCTATCGTAACATTATTTCAGGCAGAACAAATTGCCGCGTTACAATTTTGGTGCTCACTACAGGGAGTTCTTCTAGCTAAGACTAAGACATTTATTTTTCATATTTTAGTTACATTTCTACATCAAGTATCGCAATGGACGGCAAGATCGGATGTATGGAAGCCCCTACCTTCGGAGGACGCAAGAGTGAAGACCCCGAGAAATGGCTGAGCCGATTCAAGAAGATCAAACGTGCAAACAATTGGCTCGACGACCAAGCAATCGCAATGGCAGGAGTCAGCTTAGAAGGGACGGCCGAGGCATGGTATGAATCCATCGAAGAAGTGACTACGACCTGGCAAGAATTCGAGAATGCCTTCCGTAGTAAATATGTTACCGTTGGCTATAAACATCATGCAACTAGGCAGCTCTTCTCGTATCGTCAAGGAAAAGAAGAATCCATCGACGAGCTACTCACCACATTGGATAGCCTGATCAAGCGTGCGGAAATTACAAGCGACGAGGTCAAGTTGGAATTACTAGCTCAAGCTATTCGACCGGAGTACAAGCGTGAATTTCGAAAGGAAGGTCCAAATACATACCGACGAGCCAAGGAGTTATTACTGCGAGAAGAAAGTCTTGATTTAGAAGCGCAGGATATCTTACCAAGTATCAAGGCATCCTACGACCAACCAGCGTTAATTGGTCGGACCAAGAGCGAAGAAAGCAAGAGTCAGTCTCTCGAAACCAGCATGGAACGTCTAATGGAGCGATTTCAAGAAATGTCGCTCAACATGATACAAGCCATGGTACAAGAAAAGAGCAAGCCCACGGAACGAAACAATGAGCGTTCATTCAGCGAAAGACGATGTTACAATTGTCAAGGCAAAGGACATATGGCCCGAGAATGTCCCCAGAGACAAGGAGAAAATCTGAATCTATTAGATAACGATGCTAATGAAGATGATTTGTTCCCCTTAGGAAAGAGGAAAGAATGAGATATAGCTATTCCCGCTACAAGGAAGAACGCTAGAAAAGCCGTTGCTACCGATATGGAAATGGATATCCAAGAACAGACGGTACCAACAACACACGTTGCGCAACCAACGGTACAAGCGAAGGATGTACCACGAAGGAAAGCCCCCGCAGCGAAAGAAGGAAATGTGGCTGCAAGAGTTCCCCGGCAACCACGAATGCCTCCTAATCTAAATTTGGAGACAGACAGAAATGCGTACAAGATTGAGGATCAACTACGTTCGACGCCAGCAAATATCTCGATTGCACAACTGATTTACCAATCACCGGCAATCAGACAACAGTTAGCACGAGCTTTACGACGTGAGATGGATGCCAACAATCTTGATGATGAAATTGGTCACAATTACACTTCAGCTCGACGACGTGTAATCATCAACGGTATAGAAGTAATGGCAATTATCGATACTGGAGCTGCCAGCTCGGTGATCAGCCCTGCGTTGGTCTCACACTTAGGTATACGACCTAGACACCGCGTTGATCGAGTATTGGTCACCGCAGATGGACAACGACATACTCCCCGGCATATGGTGAAAGACTTACCCATAAGTATTGGACCCCTCACTTTACCCGCGGATATCATTGTATTCGAAAGAACAGGTCATCTACTGATTCTAGGTATCGACTGGATGAAGAGAAATTCCATTACACCAGATATCATTCAAAACAAGTTAATTTATCGAAAGGATGGTATAACAATGGAAATTCCCATGAATACGCAGCAGTACGACGATATCGACCCCCTATTAGAGGACGCTCCCGTATTTGCCGCTCCAGACACGCCTCCAACGGATACCGCCAGCATTGAAACCTTATTCGAACATTTCAGTGTACAAAATGAAGGAGTAACTGCCGTGAACAGTCAAAGCGATTCCGGAAACGATGCAGATCTCGATATCATGGACCCGGACGATCTGTTTGGACTCGCAGTCACTACACCAACCACTGCTTATCAACCGTTACCGGAAGACGACAGAGCCCAGTTACAAGCGGTAGTTGACGACTTTAAGGATGTTTTCGCAGAGGAAATCGAGGAATTAGGACGTACAACCGCAGCAACGCACTCGATTGATACAGGAGATCATTCGCCGGTAAGAATTCGACCTTACCGTGTACCACAAGCAATGCTACGTCAAATCAAAGAAGAAATCGAGAAGATGAAGCAAAGTGGCGTAATCGAAGAAGCGCAATCACCCTGGTGTGCTCCACTTGTGCCCATTCAAAAGAAGAACGGTGGACTACGTCTATGTGTCGACTATCGAAAGTTAAATGCAATCACTAGAAAGGATAAGTATCCCTTACCTTTAATTGACGAAATCATGGACGCCTTAGGTGGATCATCAGTTTACTCAACACTCGATGCGCGTTCTGGATATTGGCAAGTCCCTTTGGCTACGGAAGACGATCGCGACAAAACAGCTTTTGCAATTCCTGGTGGAGGCTTTTACCGCTTTTTAGTTATGCCTTTCGGTCTAGCAAACGCCCCCGGAACGTATCAACGCATGATGGAACGTGTGTTCGCTGATATGTTATGGAAAAACGTCATAGTATTCATTGACGACATTATTATTTACTCGAAGAATGTGGACGAACATTTGGAACATCTAAAAATAGCCCTCGATAGATGCCGAAAAGTTCAACTTCAACTATCTCCCACTAAATGCTTCATTGGATATCAAGGACTGGAATATTTAGGTTTTCGAATTTCAGCTCATGGTTTAGCACCCACCCCGAACAAAATCGATGCGATTATACATGCTAAACCGCCTACTAACGTTACGACGGTTAGATCATTTATGGGCCTGGCCAGTTATTATAGACGCTTTGTGGAAGGCTTTGCAACTATATCACGCCCATTAAATCGATTAATGCGGAAGAATACGCCCTGGTCGTGGGATGAAGATCAAATAGAAGCGTTTCAAACGTTGCAATCCAAACTCGCTAACGCTCCTATTCTACGATTTGTAGATTGGAACTTACCTTTTGTTTTAACTACAGATGGATCGGGACGAGGTCTTGGAGCAATCCTACAACAACGGTTGCCCGATCAGAAGGAAGTTGTTATTTCTTATGCTAGCCGTAGTCTCAGTCAAGCCGAAAGCAATTATAGTCCCACCCATCTGGAAGGACTCGCCGTCATATGGGCTGTAAAGCATTACCGACATTACCTGTATGGACGACGATTTACGCTTAAAACGGATCACTCTGCATTATTATCGCTATTTAAGACGTCAGAACCACTCACCGGTCGACTAGCTAGATGGCAATTAATGTTAATGGAATACGACTACGACATCGAACATATCAAAGGCAAGATAAACCCGGCAGATTACTTATCTCGACATCCAGCTCCTATGGAACAGCATACCGACCTATTTGCAATGTCATTCACCTTCTATAACGCAACTAGAGATTATGTGAACAAAATGGTTTATCCTACCAACGCCACGGAAATTGAAAGAAAGCGATTACGAAGAATCGCAGGAAAGTATAAGGTTATCGATGATAAATTGTATCAAGTTATCAATAATCAGGAAAAGGAAGTATTACATGAGCATAACGCTCACGAGGAAATAGCAAGGATACATAATGAAGGACACAATGGTGTCGAAAATACATGGAGACGTGTGAAGATGCGTTTCGCCGGCATCGGTTTATACAAAGTCGTGAAAGAAGTAGTAAAAGGATGCGACATATGCCAGCGAAATACTACGACGGCCATTAGACAGGAACCTATGCATTCTATCAGTTCCAGTTATCCATTCCAATTACTCGGTGTTGACGCCATGGGACCCATCAACCCCATCAGTACGTCCGGAAATCGATATATTTTGACAGCTATCGATTACTTCACTAAATGGCCTATTGCTCGAGCTACCAAGGATATCACCACTGAGACGGTCATTCGTTTCTTAATAGAAGATGTTGTGGCATTATATGGAGTTCCTCAGCAGTTAATTACGGATCGAGGAGCCGACTTCACGAGCGATTTAGCCGACGAATTCTTTAAGTATTTACGAATTCATCATACTCCTACTACTGCTTATAGACCACAAGCGAACGGTCAAGTAGAACGGTTAAATCGAACATTGAAAGAGCAGCTAACTAAACTGACTAACGGCAATTTACAATGGGATGTAGATTTATGGAAAGCTTTATTAGTTATTCGCACCATGACCAGTGCTACTACGAAGTTTACCCCTAGTCGTTTGTTATATGGTTATGAGCTCAAAACGCCAGCCGTATGGACGTTGAATACGAATAGTTTCATTGATTCCGAAGAAGAATACGATCAACGTTTACAAAGTATTCAGTACGAATTACCGAAGTTACGAGAAGTGGCTCAAGAGAATACGCGAATTGCACAGATACGTCAGAAGATTCGCTACGATCGAACGGTTCAACCGCGTTCTTTCCAACCAAATACGGAGGTTTTATTACGGGTAATGGTATCATCAAGCGGAAAATTCACTAACTTGTATGATGGACCGTACAAAGTCATTCGTTTATTACACCCCGGTACTTACCTTATATCGGATGGTAAGAGTTTCGATATCGTTCACGTCGACAGACTTAAACCATACCACGAATATCAACAAATGATACCTGTCGTTCGACCAAGCCAACTACGATCCACTCTTCGTCGCTTCCGACAACCTTGAACGAGGACGTCAAGCATTTGTGTGGGCATGTAATCCGCTCCTGTGATATATGAACTTCACAGTAGGATTTCCTCACTTTAACGAATCTCCACCTAGATTTGATCACGTGATGATACACTTGCTCATTATTACGTCAGGATCTATAACGATCACCCACTCGCCTCTTATTCCCTTACACAAACAATCAACAACCACCCGACGATTCAACATAAAGTAGCATTCGCCATGCTACGCTTCCCGCTCATCAACAAGTACTACGCGAACTAGTACATCTTCGACTAACTCGGCAAAGATGCGCTGTAGCAAACTCACATCTACTGCTGGTACCTCTTTACATTCATAGCTGTTCTAGCTATATAAGCGTACTTACATTTATACGAAATAAAGACATTATCTTATCACACACTTACTCATCGAACAATACCCTCTACTCTACAATTCTCTCAACTTATCATAGTGTCTTATCTTAACACGAGCTCTCGAATCTATCGTAACATTATTTCAGGCAGAACAAATTGCCGCGTTACAATATTTTCTTGTCTTCTTGGCAATTACCTCAAAGAATTCTTTATAGTCATAGTCAGATGATTCATCGTATGTGGCGGTAAAGTCATGAAGATTTTGCACTCCTAGTCATCATTCGCTATGGTTAATGCGAGTAGCTTTCATCTCGTGTTATCACTAACCTGGTACAGTGCCATTACACTCACCATCACTCATACTATTTCCGAGTAATTTCTGATAAAGTAGTCGACTATTACGCCCGAGTCGCTTTACTTGCTCTATTAGTCGTGTTTTCTCTTCATGATGCGTGGCATTAATTTCCTCCAACGCTTGACTGTATCGTTTGCTTTGATATTCCATTTGTTCTTTTTCCATCTTAGTCAAAATAAATTAATATTAACATTTGATCATCTAGTTACCTTGCCATTTTACACGCTCCTCAATGTATCGTTTCTCTAGGGTGCAATACCTAATCTGCCACTCTTTCAATTTCTCTTTAGCCAATACTAGTTCTGCCTGCATCTCTGGTTAGCATAGGCATCGCAATATATATCATGTGCATGCCATACCCACATTTTGCACTTCTCTTTGCTTTGTCAATCGTTTTTGAATGGTTGACAACCGAACATGTAGATCTTGGATAGAGGATGCATTACGAATGACCCTCCTATAGGATGGATTACTACCGGATGTGTAATTCGCGGTGGAACACACAGTGTACGATGAACTACCACTCAAGTTGGTATCTGTATTACCATTTCGTTGTTTATACACTAGCGAACGATTGCGACCAAGTAGATTTTCTATTTGTCCAATTGCTCGGGGTATTCCGCTTGATCTCTTGCTTGAAGTACCAGATACATTATCCTTGCTTCTGTCGAATAAAGATGTAGTAGTCGGGATTCCATCGAGTGCAAAGTTACATTTGCTAGATGTTGACCCTTCTTTCGATGTTCTCGCTTGGAAGCCGTCTCTATATGATTTAGTCGAATCATGCTTACTATTTTTATTCTTATAAATAATTCTTCGTCCATCCAATGAGCTATGGTGATGCTGACGAGTACGTGTGGAATGAGACGAGTGTGCAATAGGGAAATGATCATTTGACGTATCAACTAATGCTAATATGGTCGATCTACTCGCTCGATCAATTCGTGTTAGAGTATTTGCAGCTTGTTTGGGGTTTCCAAGTGTAAGGTCGCATCCTACGTTGATCGAACTATGCTTCAACGAGTGTCGCATTGCTCGTTTCGTTGTGGATCGCATACTGATGTGGCCGCTTTCTACTCCTTCCTGCTTATGGTCGTGTGATTTTGATTGACGACGAGCACGATCCAGTCGAATTAGCTGCTTATGTCGCGTGACTGGAGGAAATCGAGCATGATCTACTTGGTTATTATCAATACTATTATTATCATTATGGTGTATTGGTGTATTTGTAGGCTGTTCATTCTTAGTTTTACGCGAATGTCTACTGGCATCACTAACTGCACGACGACGAGATGACCTTTGACTCGACGACGATTTCTCGTATGAAATGTATGTCGAACTGTTTTCGTGTGATAATGCGCTATGACTTGACATTTCCTTCCGTGACTTTGATCGTAGAGGCAGCCAGTCATTCGGTCTGGT
Source organism: Syncephalis plumigaleata (assembly GCA_025201365.1). Taxonomy (NCBI): domain Eukaryota; kingdom Fungi; phylum Zoopagomycota; class Zoopagomycetes; order Zoopagales; family Piptocephalidaceae; genus Syncephalis; species Syncephalis plumigaleata. The sequence goes on from JAIXMF010000001.1 coordinate 2,413,120, forward strand.
CACATCGAGGGAATGTCGCCGAGCCGGTAATGTGGTCGGAGAGTAAGTTAAACGAGCTAGCAACTCATCCACCGAGGGATGCTGCTGGAATGCTCGCGAGTTAGTTACCTCGACACACGTATCATCATCGCTATCCTCGGGCGTGTTCCTCTGCACATCACGATCAGTGTGGGATGTATTGCGATGCTCACTATCTGCCTTCCTACTGAATAATCGATAATAAGGGCTAGACTTCTTTATCGCACTCTGTACTATTTTACTAATGGTGTCGGGTTGTTTGCATTCTTGCTCTTTACGCGGTGGTTTCACGTAGTTAGTTTGCCTTCCGGTTGATTTCTTTGTCGATTTAAATAAATACATAGGCACAATAAATAGATGGCTACCTGATGGATATGCAGCCTTGATAAAGTCACTATACAATTTTACGTACAAGTTTACTAGCTGCTTTAACAGGTGAAGAAACAAGATAATCGATCAATAGCCGTAATAGCGGTTGTTGTTGTTGTTGTTGCCGTATGGAATGAATACACTTGTATTATATTGTATGGTATTGTACTGAATATCAATGCTTGTCTCGGCAGCTATCGCGTTGTCGTAGCTTGTTGACAACCACATTGATGGTAGGCAAGATACTAACCGCGCCCATTATAATCAAGCCTAGGCGATAAGTATACACTTGTATATTGTAGATATGACTGTAGATCATTGATATGTAACATGGTTTAAGCGATAGTGCTCTATTTCTTTTTTATTTATTTGTATTAAGATGTTGATAAAGTAGCAGCAACAAGCATGCTACAATCAAACGCAAATGCAAGTATCGCTACTGTCATTGAGACGACAGCCATCTATTCACACGGCATTACAGGCTTTTTCCATCCAATTTGCTCATTGTCATGATAAACATATCAATAACCGATGCTAGGTTGGAATATACAATAGTAATTATACATGCATTATTAACTACGTTGACGGCTACAATTGCTTCGACGAAAGCAGGCATATGTGATACACGAATTTGTCTTTACTTTCAGATAAACGGCGTTATAAGGCGGCTAGGGGCAATAATACGTTTTTCCCTAGTTCTTCTTCTTACAGCTGTTACAATGTCACTTTTTGAATCTGCCGCCGCCGTGTTGTTAGCTCGTGCGCGCAGAGACAACGATGCGCTAATTCCACTTACTTGTGCTTCCACACGACAACGTATAGTTATCCTACGTGACTCGTTAGACCTTGGCGAATTATGGCAATGGCAACAGGAAGAGTCGGCCACCGAAGGCTATGATGATACGCAGCTAGTAATTGAGCAGCTATTCTCTCAGCCTCTAGCTCAAATATCGAAAATGCTATCGCCCGCCACCTTTCAAATAGTGGGCGGCACCACGCGCAGAGCTCGTTTACGCTTTGCGATACGAAAACGACAAAATCCTATGGGGGACCGCAAGCATAGTGTAGCTTATGCTTATTATATCATTATGGAGCGTGAAACTGACGGTATTTGGCGCTACTTTAACACAAACATCGAACAGTATGATGCAAATGACGATAGCAATAATGACGGTGTCGTAAAATCACCAGAATCAGGGGTATGGTTTAGTTCAATTGGTATGGCAGAAGATGCGGCAAGACATGGAGGCAAACCGGTAGGTATAGATGCACCCACCATGGATATGTTAACTAATGAGCGCCATAATCATAATTAGTATGGTCAGCCCGATATATACGTTAATAATGAAATGGTAGACGAGGATGCGGAGGATGACAATTACTGGGCAATGTATGATAGTAATACGCCGGCGAAAGGGACATCACTATCACAAACTAATAACAATAATGCAGAGGATGATTATTGGTCACGCTACGACGTTATTGATTCGCAAACACCGCCACCGCGCAAGAATAATACCAAAACAACGCAGCCTAATATGCACAAGCAGGCCACCGCTAATAATAACAACAATAACATCAACAATAACAGTAATCATAGTGCATCACGTCAACTCTCAAGTATTGGCGAACCGCGTGATGTATTACTACAAAATCTTCGCGTTTTACGTCATATGGCGAATCAAATGGGTATTACTAGGGAGGAATTCATTGAAATGGCACATCAAGCATAGGCAAGGTGTATGATGGCCTTCTTAGCAATACAGCTATTTACGAACTAAAACAGATTGATCATGTACAGCATTAATAATAAACCCAATAAACTGAGTAACTACCCTCATCGTACTTGTTATTAATCGCAATAGGCGATTTATTCTCGTTCTTATTCATCATTATTGACATTAATGATTACAGTCAATACTTAGCAATAGGCTGGTTTCAGGATAATAGATGATTCATTACTCCGTGGCGAACAGTCGATTGCATTTAACGCATATGTCCTGAATGGCAACTTCTTCGATTGCCATTCGCTCAGGTAAATGACATTGCACGCGGTTGCACAATAAAGAAATGGATTTCATACATTTTGAGCCAATGATGATTACGGGTAACTCGATAATTAGTCCTTGTTTATTTGAAATATTCCAAAATTGTAAGCATAGTCATGTAATCTACCGCGCATTTACTTAATGCTACCGACCAACACTATCGATACATATCGTTGATGTAGACTATGAGTAAACAAATAAAATAGTGCATATTACCTTAACATGATGGTGTAATACAGCTTGAAATATCAGTTTCAGTAGCAGCCTGTTTAATACTCGTTAACAATACAATTGACGCTTTTACCGAACAATTGGACTTGGCCAAACCGGTATAATCATCCGGTAATGATTATTGTTGATGCTATCCGTAAGGTCATAATAATTACAGTACAAGCGAGGGTTACACCATGCTGTTACATTCGAGTGCGGCAAATAAATCATCAGGTAACACACGGGAAGGATAGACCTAAATGACATGTCATATAATGAATCCCGTAATTTATCCGCGTATTCAATGTTTCATCATTAGTAATATACCAATATTCTATAGCATACCATATAGTAATTAGTCACGCATGAATCTAGTATATATAGGATGGTGATTTATGACGAGACATGCTACATTCCATCAACAACAGCAGCAGCAGCAACAACAACAACCATTCAACGCAACGAACCATCTCTACTATTGTCTCTTTCCTACTTGCTAACTAACCGGTCAACATGTCTGCCTCCGCCCTCTACAACTCCTGGAAGAACAAATACGTTCGTAGTGAATATAGCCTGGGAAGTCAGTGCAAATTCATTGCTTTCCAACCCGATGGCAACTCTACCACTAGTGAGTCGTCTGGTTACGGTCTCCTAACCGCCGTATTAGCCAATGATCGTGAGGTATTCGACGGGATCCTCAAATTCACCGATTACTTCAAGAACTCGAATGGATTGCTCAGCTGGAAGCAAGAACGCTCTGGTGGCAGAATAGTGTCGCAGGGCGGTAACGTGAGCAGTGCTACCGATGGCGATCTCGATTGCGTGGCCGCCTTGTGGATAGCGCATAAACGATGGGGAAATCAAGACTACGCGAATCGTGCTCGTGCATGGGGTAATGCCATTTTGGATCGTGCTGTCAATCCAAGCAATCGTAGTATCCTCCTGGGTGACTGGGCCTACAACGATGGCACGAAGAAATGGGTCACTCGCTCGTCTGACTTTATCCTCGCCCATTTGTCGATGTTCGCGAGGAGGCACACTGAGCGCTCGGGCGATTGGACTGCCGTACTTAACACTTGCAAGTCCATCATGCGTAGCCAGTATAATCTCAACTCGAATACTGGACTCGTGGCCGACTTTTTGCAAGGTGATCCTAATGGCGGTTACCGACCATCTAATGGTCAAGTATTGGAAAAGCCCGAAGATGCCTATTACAACTGGAATGCCTGCCGTGTGCCATGGCGTCTAGCGCAATACTACCTTGTCAGTGGTGATAGCTCGATTAAACCACACTTGGATGTCATGAACCGATTCTTTGAAAGGGCTAATAATGGCTACATTTTCGCCGGCTATAAGCTCAACGGTGAGCCACTTGTCAAGTATACCAGCGTGGCATTCCTCGCCCCAGCTGCCTATTTACTCCAAGCCATGGGAAGTAGCAAGACTAGCGCTGTTGTCAACCAAATCAATCAATTGTACTCGAGCAATAATGTCGACTATTACGCCGCATCTATTCATTTGTTAACTGTGTTGCAAGGCGAGCAGAGTGCCATTGAATTGATCCGATAAACAATGGTTACCATTATTTTAATAAACAACTTTAATGTTAACATGTCTATTTGCATATGATTCAACTTTATTAAATATTGCAACATTGAAATGTAAATGAATGGTTAAACGATACATGTCACCATAGACGTACACGCATGCTATTCTGAAATACATTAATTATTTTAATCTCTCGATCAAAGAATAATAACAAAATAGGTAATAAAATGTTGAACAAATGAGTCATTGAAACTACAGACTTTTTGCCTTTTGATAGTTACTTTTTTATAAGATAATTGTTAAACGTCATGCCAGTAGTTAGTACAGACACCCTAGTTATCCTACAGAAGCGACCGACTCAGGTGCGCAACCTGTGCATTCTCGCTCATGTAGACCACGGCAAGACAACGTTATCCGATTCGTTAGTGGCGTCGAACGGTGTCATTTCGCAAAAACTAGCCGGCAAGGTTCGTTACTTGGATTCACGCGAGGACGAACAAGAACGCGGTATCACCATGGAGTCCAGTAGTATTAGTCTATTCTTTCAAGTGCAACGTCAATTGATAAAGAATACTACTAGTACAACATTGGATACGGGTAAGATATATATATATATATTAGTTGACTATTTATATTACGAGTAACTTATCTATAATAAATGTACTAGATACAGCAAATAGCGATGCATCTGCCAGTGCATCATCGAGTATAACAGATGATTATCTGATCAATCTTATCGACTCACCGGGACATGTGGACTTTTCGAGCGAAGTATCCACGGCATCGCGACTATGTGATGGTGCACTCGTCCTAGTGGATGTTGTGGAGGGTGTTTGCACTCAGGTATATAATTCTAGATGTTAATGATGCTAATAAATGATGCTAATAAACGATGTTAATAAATTATGTTAATAAATGATGCTAAACACGTAGACGCATGCTGTATTGAGACAAGCACGTCAAGAGCGTGTTCGTCCCTTGCTCGTACTGAATAAGATCGATCGATTGGCCACGGAATTACGCTTAACGTCGATGGAGGCTTATCAGCACTTGCGTCGTATATTGGAACAAGTGAACGCGGTGATGGCTCAGCTATTCGCCGATGAACGAGTGGAGGGAGAGACGCGTAAGCATGAATTGCAAAAAGTACGTATAAACAAATGACCACTAGTTATGTAGCATTTTATTAAGTTGTTATTTTCTACCCTTACTAGGAGCAGCAACAGACGGGATTGTCGCCGTCGTCAGCATCATCGTCGGCTGTCAATACGCCAACTGTCTCCGAGGCGGGTGATTTCGAGGAGGTTAGCGAGGATGATCGATGGTTCTTTGCACCGGAACGAGGTAACGTTCTATTTGCCAGTGCCATCGATGGTTGGGCATTTCGTGTGGAACAATTCTCGCGAATGTACGCCACTCGTCTCGGCGTGAATGAGACACTATTACGACGCACGCTATGGGGCGACTACTACATTGACCCGAAAACTAAACGGGTCATTGGACATAAACAATTGAAGGGACGAGTATTGAAGCCGATATTCGTACAAATGGCCCTCGACAATATATGGGCGGTGTATCATGCGGTGGCGATTGAGCCGTAAGTATACGCAAGAACACAAATAACTATGATAAAAATGAACATATTCCTTAATCGATTTATTTTACTTTAATAGAGACGCGGAAAAAGTACAAAAGATTGTCAAGACACTTAATGTTAAGGTGCTGCCACGCGATTTACGTAGTAAGGAGCCGCGTACACTATTATCCACCATTTTTGGTCAATGGCTCCCGTTATCCGCCAACGTATTACTTGGTGTGGTGGATCAACTACCATCACCGGTGGAGGCGCAAAAGGAACGATTGCATCATATATTGTATCCAAATGATATGGATAATGAATTAGACAACATCACCGCGCAGAATAACGTGGAATCAGCCGTCTACACTTGCGACAATAACGATAACTCACCGGTGGTGGCATTTGTTACGAAAATGCTATCGATTCCCGCGGAGCTATTACCGGAACACCGTAAACGACCGATGACTGCGGAGGAGATGCGTGAACGTGGACGACAATTACGCGAGGCACGCGCAGCCAATACAGAGAATGCAGCATCAGTATCCGTACAAATGGTGGATTCCGCCAATAGTGAATCTACGCAGGAAGTAACGGAAGCATCAACACCACCTACAGGCGAGGTACTTGTAGGCTATGCTCGTGTCTATAGCGGTTCACTACGTGTAGGACAGAGTGTACGCGTACTTGGTCCTAAATACGATGCAACTCGGCCACATTTGCACACATCACGAGTAACCATTAGCTCGTTGTACATGCTAATGGGACGAGATCTAGTGATGCTGGACGAGGTGCCTGCAGGCAACGTGTGCGGTATCGGTGGCCTAGATGGCGTGGTATTGAAAACGGCCACGTTAACCGATCAGGAGGAGTGTCCTAGTTTCGGTACATTAAAAGGCCAGGTAAGTCAATTAGATTAATGGGATGATAATAACAATTAATAATAATAATAATGTAAATGTAGTCAGCACCTATTGTACGTGTGGCCGTTGAACCATCCAATCCATGTAAGTAATTTTATTAGTAGCAATAACAATATTAATAATAATGATGATGATGATGCATGCATGCGCGTATGTATGTATACAGCTAAAATGCAAGCATTAGTGGATGGGTTGCGTTTATTAAGTCAAGCAGATCCATGTGCAGAGGTTGTACTGCAAACCACCGGTGAACATGTATTGATGACGGCGGGTGAATTACATTTAGAGGTAAGTATCAATACTATTGAACATGTACATATTCGCGTGCGTCGATCGTGCTAATGAACAAATAGCGATGCATTAAAGATCTTCGCGAACGATTTGCCAAGATTGATATTCGTGTATCGCCGCCTATTGTACCATTCCGTGAAACGATGGTGGCACCCTCTAATGGTATGTTGCTGTCGAGTAATATGATTATACAGCAATGAGTAACCAATTGTATATTTGTATGTATATGTGTGTATGTATAATATTGAATAATAGTGGATATGGAAGCTATGGCCAAATCTAAACAGTCTATTAATATGGAGGCAGCGGGCGGTCGTATCAAGATACAACTACGTGCACGGCCATTACCACGACAAGTCGTAGAAACATTGCAAGGGCATAAGCAAGCCATTCAACTATTACAGCGTATTACATCCAACGAATTGGACGTGGAGGATATGATGATGGCATCCAACAGTGCCACCAGTCTTGCTAATGAGCTTGACGTCACATTAACGGAAAGTGGCGATGGCCTATCGGAAGAGGGAAGACAGCAGGTACTTGAGTTTAAACAGCAATTGCAGGAAGCACTCCATAAGGAGAAGGACACCGTTTGGCATAGTGTATTGGACAGGCAAGTTGCTAATGAGGAATACTATCAAGTGAGATTAGCATACTAATGAATATTGTATAGCATTTGGACATTTGGTCCCAAGCGTATCGGGCCTAACCTGCTCGTCAATCATATACCAGGCTATAATCGTCGATCGTATCCTTTGCTTGTTTTCCTCTTCCTCTTACTAACCTGTCGATTCCCTTATTAATAATGGTTATACCACTAACTGTATTTACTTGATGTGATCACACGAATAGATTATTCGATGACTTGCTACTATCTGATCATTCTACCAATGGTGACAATAATGATACCAATGCTACTAAGCAACTCGTTGATATATTTGACGAGAATATCGCCACCGGGTTCCAAATGGCCACTCAAGCCGGTCCATTATGTGCCGAGCCATGTGTGGGTATTTGTTGGTTCATTGAATCGCTGGATGTAGTATCCGATCTAGATGCTAGCAACACAGTAGAAGAAGAGAAAGAAGAGAAAGAAGAGAAAGAAGAGAAAGAGGGAGAGAAAGAGGAGGAATCCCATTCGGTAACGGGACATGCTTCGCTAAGTAGATTTGGCGGACAAGTGATCACGTTAACGCGCGATGCTTGTCGTAAGGCATTCCTACAATGGTCACCTCGTCTCATGCTTGCCTATTACATTTGTGATATCCAAGCAACGAGCGAGGTACTAGGTCGAGTCTATGGCGTCGTATCACGTAGGCGTGGACGTATCGTATCTGAAGAGATGGACGAGAGTACGGCACTATTTAGGATACAAGCCAAGCTGCCTGTAGTGGAAAGTTTCGGTTTCGGTGATGGTGAGTAATTTCGTTTTTGTTCGAATTGCTACTAAGCTTCGTGGTATTCTGTATATAATGTGCATGATTAATATTGATTTCATTCGATGCTACGCTAGAGATTCGTAAACGTACATCGGGTGCCGCTATCCCACAGCTTATTTTCAGTGGATTCGAAATACTCGATGAGGATCCATTCTGGGTGCCTACGACCGAGGAAGAACTCGAAGATTTAGGCGAGAAATCGGACAGGGAGAATGTTGCACGACGATACATGGATGCCGTACGCAAACGAAAGGTACGTCATCTTTACGACACGCACGATTACGTGTGTGTGTTCTGTTTTGCTCAATTAATCATTTATGCAAATATAGGGCATGTTTGTGGAGAAGAAAATTACGGAGCATGCAGAGAAACAACGAACACTAAAGAAATAATATACAGTGTTTTTCCATCCAATTTGCGCATTTACCCTTTAACATTTGCGGTTTATTAATAAATAGATTAACACAATTGTTAACACCATTATTACCATAGAAATGCCAATTGATACAGCATGATAATAATAACAATCCATGTTTAGTAATGGATCATTTATTGATAACATAACTATCATCATCAATTCTATAAGGTAGATGATACAAGTGTACTAGTATAGTTGGATATTGCCATGTCATGTACTTACAAGTAGCTATTGATTATCGTTTGTGGAATCGGGATATGGCAGCATGTCTGAATTTATTCAGATTATTCGCAGTGTTTGTGAGGACAAGGTGTTCCAACACAATTAACGACGTGCCGTTCTCCTCCTGATCCTAGTACGTCCGCAAAAATTCACTAAATGAAGATCAAGCCAAGAGGGATCAAACATCAAAAAACAAATTAACCAGGTTGTATCGTCAATCGTTAAAATACAGGGTGATTGTGTGTTAAATATTATTTATTCGTAAAGACAGAAGGCTAACTGCGCAAATTGGATGGAAAAAGCCTGTATATATAACAAGCGAAGAAGACACCGATTACGCACAGCATCGTGTAATAGTTTAGTTGTCTATCTTAATAAATGAATGTTGTCAATGATGATGATGATTGTAATGTCTATTCGTCATTACGTAGTGAAGGCCAATATTAATGATATATTCTTTGTTGTGTAACAACCCGGTTTATAATAGGCAGTACAAATGATTCATTAATGATTGTAAGATGAACATGAGTAAATGAAGAAATAGGATGACCGTATAACGTTTATTCATATGTATAGTATCATGTCCTATCATAACAATCTATAATGTACGCTATCTCTCTGTCATTAAAGACAATGTGCTATCATTGCGAATGGTTGGAAATAGCCTGTACATACCACTACTGTTCAATGAATCACATGAAATGATACAAACACACATATACGCAATGTGTTCCATACTACTAAAAATAGCGTGCTTTCCATAGTTACCTATTATATCCATTATCCGCTGCTGCTGCTACTACTACCGCTGCTACTTTGTGTATCTACAACAGGCAATCTAGCGGATAACATAGGGCTATCTTCGTGCCTTCGATATCAAACAGCAACAGCAATCACGGATCTGGTGTAATCATCGCGCTACTGAATAGACAGATAATGAACGAGGGTTATCGTGAACAGTCGTTTTGATTCATAGAAGATTAGTGATGATGGTATATGTATATGAAGCATTATTACTATTATTCTATCGTTATCTAATAATGCATAGATTAATGAGCAAAAGAGCAAGTAGATCAATTCTATAAATACAGTAATATTTACACATACATGAATGTACAAGGCGAATAGCATTTCTACGATCATTTATCGCATCATTTATATCGCACTACCACTACTAGTTTATCATCTCCTTTTATTGCTTATTCTATTCTACCCTATTCCATTCTATCCTATTCTATTCTATCCATTATCTTCTATAACCGCTATTATACCATTTCGTTATATTTAGTTAGGCACGCATCTGATAAATAGGCAAGCGGAGATACCAGGATCTTTCTATCTTTCTAAATATATACATTCCTGGAGCGTATTCTCGTTTCTATCGTCATTATTACCCGCTGATGATAGTGACGAATAGAGGGAATGTAAGAACGTATTAGTGAGTGGACAACAAATCGATTCTATAAAAAGAAAAAGCTTTCGTTTATTTTTTTTCTAATTACTTATCCTACGTAAGCTTCCTTGCACCCTTCTCTTTTCCTTCTTTTCTATCCACTTGTTTGTTCGTTCGTTCATTCTCTCTCTCCCTCCCTCTTTTACTCATTCTCTCCCCTCTCGCTCTCACTTGCTTTGTCTCCTGTTCAGGATGGCGCTTTCACGTAGCGTACGTATTACTATTTTACTTGTACTTAGTACTATATTCTTCTTCCTTGAACTTGTTGTGGGATATGCAGCGGGTTCAATTGCCCTAGTGGCGGATTCATTCCATATGCTTTCGGATATTCTATCGCTTTGTGTTGCGCTCTATGCCATTCGTTTAGCGAAGCGTACCAACCACGGTCCACGCTACAGCTATGGTTGGCAACGGGCCGAAGTGCTAGGCGCCCTTATCAACGGTGTATTCCTGCTTGCTCTTTGTTTAACCATTACCATCGAGGCTATTCAACGCTTTATCACGCCAGAACCGATAGAACGACCGCAACTAGTCTTGATAGTGGGTACGGCAGGCTTAATAGTAAACTTGCTTGGCATGGTGCTATTCCATGAACACGGACACGGACACGGACACAGTCATGGACACGGACATGAACACGATCACGAACACGATCACGATCATGAAGATTCATATGTAGAAGAAGAGGAGGAAGTCAGTGTAGCTGCCGTTGATCCATCATCCCTGCCAAAGAAGATTAATCATCCAAAGAGTGGTCATGGCCATGGAGCGGATGCCACCACTTCTGGTCGTGGTGGTGTATCAAGCAGTGTCAACACTTATCATGGAAGACATTCACTAGATCGATTGGGTAGCGAGGAGGAGCAACGACTTTCTCGGGCCTCCTTGCATCGACACTCGCGATCGGTCGAGGATAACATTGCCATTCTACCAGCACAGACGCGTGCCAGTATGGTTCAAGCAGCGGCCGAGGTACGCCAGCGTAATGAGGCATTGGCACTTGAGGAATCGGACGAGGAATCCGGTCAGAATAAGGAAGAAGAGTCAACATCTAATGATCATAAGAACGGGGAAGGTCATCAACATACCATACTTACTATGGACAATGATGATACAATTGCTGCTAGTGCTACCGCTACCGCTACTGCTTCAGCTGGCACAGACAACAATGCCACCAATACGACGAATAAACGACAGAAACGCGCTGCCAAGAAGCAGGGTGGCGCACTCAATATGCAAGGAGTATTCCTACACGTACTTGGCGATGCACTAGGCTCCATTGCCGTTATCATATCGGCCCTTGTCATCTGGCTAACCGACTGGGAGTATCGTTACTATGTCGATCCGATTATCTCGCTCATTATCACGGCGATGATCATCCTGTTCACCGTTCCTTTAGTGAAGTCCACCTGTTATATTCTACTACAGGGTGCACCCAATTCAGTACCGGTTGAAGAGGTGCGCGCGGATATCATGGAGCTGCAAGGTGTTCACTCGGTGCACGAATTGCACATCTGGCAACTAAGTGACACCAAGCTTATTGCTTCCGTCCACGTACTAGTAGCACCCGAATGCGATTACATGAAGGTCACGAAGAAGATCAAGCGTCTATTGCACTCTTATGGTATACATTCAACGACAGTGCAACCGGAACGTAGAAAGTTACTGGAACCTAATGAAATGGAAGATACAGAGAAAAGTTGCTTGTTGCGCTGTGCCGATGGATGCGTAGAGGAGAAATGTTGCACGGATGACGAGTAATAATAATAATATTTTATTAGTGGTGTAGTAAGCATGAGTCGTTCATTAAATATACATGTTTATGTTTGAATGAATGAATTATTTCTATAATGTTACATTGTTCATTTCATATACCGTTGATTGTATCAAATGAATTAGACATATAATGTAGTGAATAGTAATCATCATCACAAAGTATCTATTATACCGATGATGAACTGCAGGCTTGTACCCGCATTGAATAGGAATGGAGTCACATGATTCATTCACACAATAGCAACATCTTCGCCATTATGGCGTATCATCCTCATTATTATACCTGCAATAATGCAAGGAGAGCTAGAAGGGAGATGTTTGTTCACGCTCATTCATTCCATGTAACATATTTAACCAATCACGTCATCTATTTCAGCATACACGTAGCGGACATACCGCATAAAATACCCATTAATGGTACTTGTGATGCTACCACTACTACAGTAGTAATGAATACACGACTTTTCTGTGTTGCCCCAAAACAACAACGACAGCGACGACGACATCCGACCTTGACATACAGTGTTTTTCCATCCAATTTGCGCATTTATCCTTTCTTTTACTGCTTATTAATAAATAGATTAACACAATTGTTAACATTAATATAATAATTGTGAAATGAGATTAAGGGAAATCTAAAACGTAATCCATAGCAATGTTACAATTATTATAATGATTACAATAAAAAGATTATACACCAAGAATAGAGAGAAAGTGGGATTTATTCGATGTGAAAGTAGGAGCGTGAATCTTGTTGTCTTCTCATTTTACATGAGAGCATTTCGGCTTGTTGCAATAAACCGCTATCCGGGTCGCGGGAACATGCTGATAAGTACATACAGCGATGTTAATGAAATGTGAACCGAGGACAGCTCAGACTATCGAGTCTGAGTGAGTTGTTATCAGCTGCTATGCAAATATCTTCACACCTATATACATTATCCACTATAAATACGGGTCCTATTTTGTACGAATTGAATAAACGTATCTTCATCTTCCAGTTCAATCGTCCCTATTACACTCTACTCACACTACCTTATCGTATATCGTCTACACATTGTGCTCGAGCAAATCGAGCAACCATAGCTCCCACACTATCAATGAGAAAGTGTCCTACTACTTGTCATGATCCCTTACGGTAAGTATACCTCATTACACTTTGATATTTATTACAGTATACTAATTCATTATTCTACTAGATGCACACATCGAAACAATGATTAAGAGGACATGCAAGTTAAAGGATTCGAGTATCGTTTGTGGAATCGGGGTTATGGTTGCTCGTCTGGATTTCATTCAAATCACCAAATGCCTTCGTAGTGGAACCGATGTTCCAACACACCCTCATCCAAGTGTCGTTGCTTCCAATCATTCAAGACAAGGACAACAAGGACATCAAGGAACCAAACAACAAATAACAATTTATCCGCGATGGTTATCGCTATCGCCCCAGTCCTTCTCCAAAGGGAGGGGGGCTGGGAAACAGAATACGGGGGTACTTGTACTTGTAAGTGTTAACATAATTATTATTTATTCGTAAAGACCAAAGGCTAACTGCGCAATTGGATGGAAATAGCCTGTAAATAGTCTCGTCATTCCATCTTGTGCATTGTTATCCTTCCCCATTCAATTTCCTCGTCACTATTGCTACTTCTTCTTCTTCTTCAAAGTCCTGTTCTCTTGTCTATCCTTTATCACTACTACCACTGCTCTTACTTTTATTGTTTATACAATCACGTCACTAGCTTATTCTACTCTCTTTATCTTTCTTCACAATTGATCGGTGAGATATCTCTACTGTCCTTGCTCCTTTTTTGATCCAGCCATAAATCACCGTCACACTCTCTTTACCACTAGTAACATCATTATTAACATCATTATCGTTGTTGTCGTTATCGTCCATTTAACTACTCCTTGATCGATTGATTCTACAGTCCATTACAAATACCTCTCACTTTATTGATTTCTATCGCGTAGCACGATGACTCGTACCGTACGCCAGAACAAGGATAAATTTGAGAGACAGTCGCGCAATGGCACGCCCAATGATCCACGCCAGCAAACGAAGAAACAGGGCGGTGGTCGTGGTAACTGGGGTACCATAGAGGATGACGTGGCCCTCGCCAAAGACGAAGTATTTGTGCAACCAGTACGCCAACGCAAAGTCTCCACGTCAAGTACCCATAGCAACGATAATGAGAAGATTGTACTATCGGAATCAGTGTAAACGATATACACCATTTCATATAGCAAGATACTACACCACTTATTGTTATTATTAGTAGTAGTAGTATCGTCGTCTTCTTTTGTGTAGTTGATTATTCGTAACTTATGAATAAACTATTACCATTCTGTCTATAGCGGCAACATTATGCCAGTCCATTCTATGCAACTACCGCTACTATTGTTATTTTTCAAGCTCAGTTTGTCTTGTTAGCATGATTTTTATCGGTTTGATTTTTCTATTCATTTCCTATACAATACCATAGAGAACAATTGTTTAATCGTAAATGTTTATAATGTATATATATATATATACTATCCTATCTATTTATTCTATTTATAAATAGAACTCTATGATTAGTAGCTCAAACATGTCGTATAGTTTATGTAAAGTGTCGTCAGTCTTTCATCTTTCTTTCTCCCAATAATTCCTAGCCAATCAATTAATCGATAAGTTAGTGAGTATATCCGGGAATGTGTTCTGATAGTCGTAAGCGATGGGTCCGTAAACTTCCTTACCAACGAGACGGGAAAATTGGATTCATAAAAGTCTCGGTTTTGCTTCCTACCTCGTATTGTCGTCATCTAATTCTTCTATAAGCGTGGATGTTCGATGAAGGCTTACCCACGCCCACACCCTGTACACGCGCACACACACTCACACTTTCTCGTTCTCTCGCACCTTGTTACACTACGCTTCTTTTTCTTACTTTTCTTACATACTCACTAGTTGGCTGTTTGCCTCGGTGGCAACACCGGTTATCACTTGTCGTTGTCTCGTAGTAGTAGTAGTAGTAGTCGATCGATCGATTGCTTGATAGTGCAATAAGCTATCTCGTAGCACGTCAGTCCTCTTCCTATACACACGCCCATGCCCTCCTCTAACTCTAGCCAGCCTGGGCCCGTAGATACAGCATTTGTATTGGGCAGGGTTCCACATGGTGCAAGGACACATCACCACCATTATCATCCGTTGTCAGAGAAGGAAAATGTAAATGCATCATCATCACCATCGCCGTCACCATATTATCCGCATCCGCATCCATATCATCATTCCCCTGTAACGAGAGTTAGATCCTATAACAGTGACATGCCACAACTTGCTACTACTGTTGCTCGTCCTACTCCATTGGATAAACGACCAGACCTACATCATGCCAATAGTATTGCTGCATTACCGACAGCAAGTCATAGTAGTAGATCAACGAGTAATGCAATACCTGCTGTGTCACCTGGAACACCACCCACCAAAGCTAAATCATATTATGAGCCTGATGTAGTTCATAGTAATGTAGCAACTACGATCAATACCCTACATACTACGGCATCACCATCTATGAAGGGCGTAGTCAATAATGTGCCACGAGAGACACATCGTAAAGAGTCGCCACTAGACCCGTTACGTCGATTCTTTCATGCTCATATATCACATGGACGTGGTACACCAATAACATCTACATCACCACAACAGCAACAGCAACAGCAGCAGCAGAATCAAAGCAATACATCTATCGCTACTGTTGTTCCACCGCAACAATCACCGGCACCTTCAGTGTCAACGGAAGGATCATTACGTGACAAGTACGGTCGTCAATGTCGAGTATTAGGTCATGGCACCGGTGGTACGGTACGTGTATTCCGTCGCACTGTAGGAGGACGACCACGTATCAGTCCATTTGGTGGTGCCAACACTGGAGGATCGATGTTCAATCAACATGGTAGTGGTGGTAATGGCACCCTACTGGGTAGCACTCGAGATGACACACAAGTGACGAAGCTTTATGCCGTTAAAGAGTTTCGTAAGCGAAATCCTAATGAGGATCAGCGTAAATACATTAAACGATTAACGGCGGAATACTGTATTGCATCCACGCTTCATCATGAGGTAATTATTGTTAAGTAATAGTATAGCATTATTGATTAATATGTTTTATGTATTCGATGTCTGCACATTAGAATATTATTGAGACATTAGATATTGTATTTGAGAATAATCGTGCCTACGTCGTAATGGACTATTGTCCGCATGACTTGTTCTATTTACTGGCAGGTAGTCATGCACCATCGGCATCTGACGGTGCCATCGATTGCTATTTCTCGCAACTACTTCATGGCGTGGGCTATCTACATCAAGCGGGTATCGCTCATCTCGATCTTAAATTGGAGAATTGTGTGGTGGCACCCAATGGCATCCTGAAGATCATCGATTTTGGTTGTGCCGAAGTGGTACGTGCCCCATGGGAGATGCGCACTCGTCAATGCGAGAAAGCCAAGGGTAGTCAGCCCTACGTGGCACCCGAGGTCTATCGTTCGACCCCGTTCAATGGTCAGGAAGCGGATGCTTGGGCCGTTGGCGTCATGTTCGTTTGCATGGTGGAGCGTCATTATCCATGGCGTATAGCACGTCCATCCGTTGACGACTCTTATCGTCGTTACAGCGAGATGCGAAGTGTTTCCGATGCTGCAGAAGAGGCGGCAGAGCATAAAATGGCAGCGTTAGCGGCTGCTAATGCTACTGATGCTGTTGATGCTAATGCTGGTGAGCAGAGCGATGAAGCGTCGTTACAGGCTGGTTCCAAGGAGCAACGACCACACTCGCTGCCACCATTGGCTAGTGGCAATATCGCTGGTTACATGCGTAAACTATTGCCTGCACGTCCCGAGGCATGGAGACTGATATCAGGCCTATTGAATACACAGCCATCTCGTCGATTGACCATTACGGAGGCATTGAATGATCCATGGGCTCGTCAAATAGAGACATGTCATGATCATCATCCTGCTACGCATCATCGTCATGTTGGCTGCGAAGGCCCACTTATCAAATAACAATGATCATAGTAATGCTGGCTTCACTTCTCTTACCTTCATCATTGTGCTCCATTATAGGTAACGAGTACTAGCTAAACTTCAAACAAATCAAGAACCTATTCATCATCATAACCCGATTAAAGTAATAAAATGTATAGATATTTATCATATATATAGATATATATAATGTGGCAATATTGTATAACAAAGATGTAACTGTAACTGTAGTTGTTGTAAGCAATCAAATACAAGTTCTATTGATTAGTCATCGACTTTATTCATTAGCAACGCATTAATTCAGTATAATGAATGTGAATCTGCCATCTGAGATACTATCGGGTGTTTTTTTTTTTTTTTATTATAATCCTGGGCCGTAGCCTAATTTTATTTAATAAAGAAGACATGGCACAAGATCGCGTAAATATACAATACAATAGTTGTAGTGGAAGTTAGGTAGGTGCTGGACATACGTGGCTGTTAGGATAATGGGATCGTGTGGAACTTCAACGTTCCTGTATTCGGCAGCCCGCCAGGTTCAAAGGTGAACCATTGGCATTGAATTTTTGTCCAGGTTTTTTGGAATGTACTGACGGATTTGTGTCGTATAGCGTGACGTAAATCCGCTTCTATTTTCGATTTTATGGCTGATTGCCATCTAGCAAGGATCGTAATACTAGGTGACGTGACTTGGCGTAACGCGTGCTCCACTTTTGCTCGATGGACTTGCCATACTGCTAGTGCGTGAAAGAGGCTGACGTTTGGCACATGTGATTGCCATTTTTGTAGGCCGTTCGTAATATCGTGTATGTTAAGCGATGTGTCTGTCGGGTGATTCGGCGCGATCGCTTTAAGGAAGAATGTTGCTAGTTGCCAGAATTCTGTTATGCGAGGGCATTCTAGAATAAAATGACGTTTCGTTTCTACGTGTTCTTGACAAACTGTACACATGTTAGAGTGACCTGGAATGATGTGCATCATTCTATCCCCCGTGAGGATCGCTGCGTGTTGAAACTTCCACATGTACGAGCTGTGCTTTGGCTCGATTGCTTTGTCGAACGTCTGGGACCATTCCATCATCGATGGGGAATCGTTCTGTATTTCTTCTTGGGTGTACCATCTTTCGGTTCTTGGTGGCGTGGTTTCCTGGTCACATTGAAACAGGCGGCCGATTTTCGGTTTATAGAGGTCCAATTTGGTGTCTGCCATCTTCAGGAATCTGAAGGGTAGGAAGTCTGGAATGATTGTAAGGAAATCTGGCCGTACCCAATTCAGTCTAGTGTCTGTGATTGAAGCGTATTCCTCCCACGTCCAGCTATCGTCGTCCGGTGTATTGTGGCCTTTCAAGTGTTTCCATGTCTCTAACGTGTAGTCGAAGAATCTTTTGGATGGACCTGCTCTAAGTTGAATTTTGGGCTTTCGACTTGTACATATGATTGAGTGATGCTTATTTGCCTCCTTCAGTTTCTCCTTTAGTAACTCTTGTGCTGTAGGTGCCCATTTCGGTTGATTCTCCGGCTCATCTAGCATTTGTGCGATCCAGACCGCAAAAATAGCTGTTGCCTGTTTACGTAGCGGTATCAAACCAACGCCTCCTGCCAGCTTTGGCTTCGTGATGATATCTTCCGCCACGAGGTTGAGTTTGTGTTTCCATATAAATCTCTTTACACGTTGCTTTACTTTCGTTATAAAACCTTTAGAGAAGGGGATGATGTGGGCGGCGAACCATAATTTTGCTAGTAGACATGAATTTGTCAGGAGGACTCGACCTAGTAGCGATAAGCCGCGATCCTGCCATCTATCCGCGGTGACCTCTATACTGTTGAGCAACTTGGCTTCGGTTGCTTCAATTGCTATCCCTTTCCTTGTGAAGAGGATTCCGAGATATCTAGTTGATTCCCTTTCCGGTATAGGAGGATACGGTAAGACGAAATCTGGTGTGCCTAGTGGTATTAAAACTGTTTTGTCCTCGTTTAGTCGTGCCGCTGATGCTTGTTCATGTAAATGAATGGCGTGACAGAACGTTCTGACATCCTGGTGAGAGCTAATTGCCACTGCTATGTCGTCCGCAAAAGCAAGGCATTTTAAAGGGTGTACCGGTAGGTTGATTCCGATGAGTCGTTGGCGTAATGTACATAAAAAAGGTTCGAGGACAAAATTGTATATTATAGGAGAGAGAGGGTCACCTTGACGCAGCCCTTTATGTATCGGTATCCATGAAGACAGTAGTGGGCCCATACGAGCCGCTCCATATGCTTCTGCATTCATCATTTGAATTATCTTGCGTATTCTCGGTCCTATGTTGAATGCGGCTAAGCATCTGTCTAGGTACGATCGATCTACCCTGTCGTAAGCTTTCTGCTGGTCTAATAGTAGCAGTGCTCCGGAGGCTTCTTCCGGTTTAATAATACCGTATTGAATAGCAAAGTGTAGTGTGTGAAGGTTATCGAAGATGGACCGATTTTTAATAAAACCTTTTTGCGAGTCGCCTATGCAGTGGTTAGCCGCTTTGTGCATGCGCTGTGTGATGATTCTCGTCAGGATCTTGATGTCGCAATCGGACAGGGCTATCGGGCGCCAGTTCGCTAATGATAGGAGATCACCTTGCTTTGGCAGCAGCAGAATGTGTATTCTTTTAAACGATAACGGGAATTGACCGTGCCTTATAAATTCGTTGTATAGCTTTGTTATAATAGGTGTCAATGTTGAGCTGAAACGTTTATAGAATTCATACGGTATGCCATCAGGTCCTGGAGCTTTGTTCCTGGGCGACTTCCGAATCGCTTCTGCCACTTCTTCTTCCGTGATTTCTGCATCTATCTCGTCTCGCATATTGTCGTTCAGCGTTTTTTCGATATTAGCTAGAAGCTCGTTTTGTGCTATCGAATTTGTATGCTCTGGCCCGAAGAGGTCTGTATAAAAATCCTGTACCACTTCGAAGATTTGCTCTGGTGTATCCACTCGTTGACCGTTGCTAGCGCGTAGTTCTCGTAACCAATCGAATTGCTTACGTCCTTTTAGGCACTTGAAGAAGTATTTCGTCGATCGCTCACCTTCCTCTGTCCATCGAACGCGCGAATGTATACGTCTTGCTTCCGCTCGTCTGTGTGCGTTATTGGTGAGATCATTTTCTATCGTCGTAACCTGTTGTAGCCAATGATGAGTAGCCGCGCTGTCTCGTCTCCAGTCGGGAGGGTTGTTGTACAACTCCTGCAGCTTCTTACTCTTATCTTGCATGTGTTTGTTGATCTTGCGTTTGTGTTTGCCGGCGAAAGCGATGGAGTAGCCGCGTAGCGTGTTCTTGAAGAGATCCCATGCGTAAACGGAGCTAGTGAGTGTCGATTTCGGGTTGCATTCAGGGTGGTCAACTCTGGTTTTGAGGGCGAGGATTGTGCGCTCCATATTTGCTATGTATTCATCTATTTCCAATAAACTTGTATTGAATCGCCACACCGGTCGCCCTGGTAGCTTTGGCTTATTTGGACAGATGGTAGTACATAGTGGCCAGTGATCTGATCTTGGTGCCGTCAATACTCTAGGTAGACTGCACCTTCTCGCTACCGTCGATGTAGCTAGTACAGTGAGCGAAAGAATTGTTCACGTGTTTTGTACTTTCCCACTTTTCTAATCACCACATAATCAGTATGCAATGTATTTCTCTATTCTTTCACAAGTAAATAAAGGTATTTATTCTCTTTCTAACGATATAAATTAATCATATATTTAATTATAAAATGCTTGAGATATTAGTGTTGAAAGTCACGTGGTGCACGTGAACAATTTTTTCCATTACTAATAAAATTAATATTCTTGAGCAATAATCAATTTTTATTCAATTTAAATGTAATAAAATGTTTATATATGAGTAAATACGAGCTGTCGTGCATCGTACGAGCAATAAATAATTATAAAGCAAGTTGATGTAGTTGAGCAATATGGCTATAATTGCTCATTTTAATGTATAGTAAAAATGTTACTACAGTATGCTTTATTCACTTCCAATTGCCGTGCAAATGCTTATTAAAGCGCTTTTAAGCAATGGTAGCCTCCCTAGAACCACTGCGGGCAAGTTAGCTATGGTTAAAGATATGATTACATTGAACAATCACGCATGCAGTTGCTGGAATAGCGTTCACGTTACTACAATTTCGCTTATTACTCAGTGTACATTCGACCGATCCTACTTAAATTGCAGGTTATGATAAAGCACGTCTTCGCGCAGATAATGATATAAAATAATGCTATGTCGATGGGAAAAGTGTCTAGTTGCCATCCTACAAAGATGATGTCACATTAATGTCACTGAATAGCGTAAATTAATTCTTATTAGATCTTTTAATAAATTCTTTAACACTTTATTAACTGCTATTGTTATTGTTTATTATGCTTTATTAACGTGCTCTGCGCTATTTTTTACTATTATTTTTGGCATTAATTAATAAATTTATTACAAAAAATTAAAATTAAAATTTACGCTATTCAGTGACATTAATGTGACATCATCTTTGTAGGATGGCAACTAGACACTTTTCCCATCGACATAGCATTATTTTATATCATTATCTGCGCGAAGACGTGCTTTATCATAACCTGCAATTTAAGTAGGATCGGTCGAATGTACACTGAGTAATAAGCGAAATTGTAGTAACGTGAACGCTATTCCAGCAACTGCATGCGTGATTGTTCAATGTAATCATATCTTTAACCATAGCTAACTTGCCCGCAGTGGTTCTAGGGAGGCTACCATTGCTTAAAAGCGCTTTAATAAGCATTTGCACGGCAATTGGAAGTGAATAAAGCATACTGTAGTAACATTTTTACTATACATTAAAATGAGCAATTATAGCCATATTGCTCAACTACATCAACTTGCTTTATAATTATTTATTGCTCGTACGATGCACGACAGCTCGTATTTACTCATATATAAACATTTTATTACATTTAAATTGAATAAAAATTGATTATTGCTCAAGAATATTAATTTTATTAGTAATGGAAAAAATTGTTCACGTGCACCACGTGACTTTCAACACTAATATCTCAAGCATTTTATAATTAAATATATGATTAATTTATATCGTTAGAAAGAGAATAAATACCTTTATTTACTTGTGAAAGAATAGAGAAATACATTGCATACTGATTATGTGGTGATTAGAAAAGTGGGAAAGTACAAAACACGTGAACAATTCTTTCGCTCACTGTATGTGGTCTATACGAGATCGACTGTCACCTGATGGGCTGCGCCTGGTATAGAGTTTGATGTCGGGATGATAGTATCGTACAGTGTCTATCAAACGGAATTGCGTTATCACGTTTGAATAGTGAGCCCATTCGTCTCTTGGTTGTCGTGGCGGTGGTGCTCTATCTAAGTGAGGATTCGGTGTGGCGTTGAGGTCGCCTAATACCATCATGTGAGGATGTGGGGTGATGACATGGCGTAGTGCTGTGCAGAAATCTGGCTGTTGAGGTGGATCAGCTGGCGCGTAGACGCAATATATAACCAGGACCGGCCATGGTATATTTGGTCCAACTATTTCCGCTCTTAACACTCTGCCGTCTAGGTATGGTGTAGGTGTGGAATTAAAAGATAACGAGGAGTGTGGGTTTAAAAGAATGCCTGTATAAGGAGTCCATGCTGCTGGTCCGCCCCATTGAGTAGTCCACCAGTGGTGATCATTAGAACACGCGTTTGTTTCCTGTAAGGCGATAATGTCTATGTTTTCGTTTTTAATGTGTGTGAAAGTGATTGATCTATTATTGGAGTCACGTATACGGTTGACGTTCCATGTTGCGATATGTATATTACGTGTCGTCATTATTGATTGAGTGAATGATTGCTGTCCATTTGCAACGCGGTAGCCCACGTTTACATTAATCCCAATTCGCGTTCCCATTTAACTATCTGTACTACACAAAATCTTAATAAAAAGAGAGCTCCTCGCCACATTATGTGGGAGGGACACCTACGTTTTCACTTCAAAAACCCTAGCGGCAGTTATCTTTATTCAGTGTGTGCTTATACTTGTTTCAGTGGTAGCAACGGAGGATACGCAACTTCAGTCTGCGTTAAATGAGCACCAGATATCAATCAGCAAGGGAACGCAGAGCCAATCAGTCACAGCAGTACCAGCGGCAGGATTCAACAGAGAATCAATCGTCAGATAATACAGTTGTCGAGCAACAATCACCACCATCGTCAGACACAGAAGTTTACTACGACACAGAGGCAGAACTTACAGTTACATACGACTCGGAAGAAGAAAATACGGCTACGACACCCCCATTAACAGGCACTAGCACGTACCGCGTCCCAAGTACACCATCATCAGAAGGATCAATCAACATCGACTTCCTCCCGGAGACTCACCGGGAATCAGACCTATCGCCTGCCCTAGATCAACGGCTATTAACAGCGTCATCACACACATCATCACCAGTACCGCGCTCGTCGTCATCGCAATCGAACAACACCGAAATAGTAGACACGAACATGGGAGACCCAGTAGATATTCGTGACCTCATCCGCAACCTTATGCAGGAAGCACTACAGGATATGCGTGCAACCATCGCCCACGACATGCAAACGGAGTTACAACCTATACAACAACAGTTAAACGACGTCACAAACCCTAATGCGGCGACACACGCAACAACCGTCGATCCCGCAACACCACAACCAATCAATCACGACGCGTTAGTCGCCGCTATCACGGCAGCAGTCAATGCTAGTAATCACGGACGTTTAGCCGGTGGCCACCGCGACTTGTGGTTATCGCCGAAGGCACCGGAATATCAAGGCCGCGAC